>OX637546.1:20106099-20177678 GCA_951800025.1 Oligia strigilis | reverse complement strand
TGTATGTTGATCAAAATATGATTTGCGACCGTAACAAGTAGGTATTTATTTACAGGATTATAATCATTAGAATCAGTAATACAACTCTTTAAGTTATACAAATCTAAATGTCAAGATTTCATAAAATGGAATGACCAAAAGTTGTATTGATAACTTCAATGATTATAATCCTGTAAATACACACTTGTTACGGCCGCAAATCATATTTTGATCAACATAAAACCACTAGGTTGTATGTTGCAAATAGCAAAAAACGTAAAAAAAAAAATTCGCGGGCTAGTTGACGCATCCCGTCAGCTAGCCCGCAAAATTATTTTTTTTTACCTCATTGTTATTTCTGGCCTATACAGTATAATGGCAAAACGTGTTTAGTCATTTGTATAGATTATATTAATTTATAATAAGTATTATTTTCAGGATATCTATCAGGATGCCTCAACTTCCATTCAGATAGTCTCACCACAAAACAAAAACTATACCACTAATAATACTCCAACGATAAGACGCGCATACCCTAATTTACAGGTGTGTTATATTATATAACGTTATTTTATTAGCTCTCCGGTAGTCGGATGGTCGCGCATGAGAATATCCCTTCGCATGTCGCGTGTACAGGGTATGTACCGATAACAATAGAATTTCTATTGTGTCTGCTAATTAGACATGCGATGGGATATTGTTATTGTATTTATGATGGTTGTACTATTGTTGTAGAAGATCAATCAAGACGCTTCAGCCTCAGTAACTGTTGGTACTGAAAAAACAAATAATCTTCCAATCATACATTTAAATGAAGAAAGTTGCATTTTTCAAACAGTTTCACTAGAGGAAGAAACAGGAACATTTGAAAATGAGAATGTTGGAACAGTACCAGTTACAGAAATACAACCTGAAGAAACATCAATTCTGGAGGAGATAAAAACTATTAAAAATGATATACAAACAATTACTGTAAACCAAAGTGTATTGTGTGAAAATCAAAATACCATTATTGCGCAACTGTCTGAACTTTCTATAAAACTTGAAGAATTTATCAAGCAATCTCTTAGCGCCAAAAAATACACAAATCCTGGCGAATCTGGCACCCAAAAAATTTGTAATCTGAAGGAGATGGAAGAATTTGAAAAAAAACTTGACCAACCCGATACAAGAGATGAGCTGTACAGACAATTTTCTATTATTTTAAACCAAGGTGTAGGAAAGGGGACAACTAATGCGTACTGCCTCATCGATGCTATCTTCGATAGGAAATTTTTCACACAATGTTCATGGACTGGAGTCTCAAAGGGAGATGCGACGAAAATTTGCTTTAAAGGGTTCACAAAGACAATTAACTTTTTCTTTAATATCGTTCACGAATCCGATAAAACTTTCACTAAAGCACAGTTGACAAAGTTTTTCAAGATAATTTTGCGCAATGCTCGCTACCGGTCTGAAAATGAACAGGGGAGGATGTCTGCACAAAGACAAAAGCAAAAAGGGAAATCAAAGACGAAAAAAGGTCTCCCAGATTCATTGCAAGATAATTTGCAGAATCACCCATCAGATCAAAATCAAAAAGAATTGCCAGATCTGGAACGCGAGACGAACTATCTGCCTAATGTGTCCTTACTCCAAGATGATCACCGAAACGCAAACGCCTCGACGCCTGATGGAGGTGGTTAAGGTCTATACAGGGTTATTGGTAAAACATTAACAACCTCTTAAGAGGTCATTATACTCATCATTATGAAAAACTTTTACTATGGGACCAAACCTGAAATCGCGAAAAAACATCAGCTGTTCCCTACATTTATGTTCGTTTAGCTCGTCAAAATGTAGGGAACAGCTGATTTTTATTTCGCGATTTCAGGTTTGGTCCCGTAGTAAAAGTGGTTCATAATGATGAATACAATGACCTCTTAAGAGGTTGTTAATGTTTTACCAATACTCTGTATATTTTGTTCAATTTGATGTTTTATTTGACTGATTGAGATTCCAAAGATTATGTTCAAATTTTGTTACTAATTACTTTATTTGTGTGACTAATAGTTACTTTATTTGTGTGACTAATAGTTACTTTATTATAAGATTTGTATTTTTTTATTTAACTACATACCTTCTTATGAAGCAATTACTTGTATGCTGATAATTAAAACGATACATAATTTTTTTTTGTTTATTTCAAAGTATGTAACAGCGGTACAAAATACAAATTTTGACCATATAAGACACTCACTAATTTGCATTTTATGTTAGAAATTTTGTAAACATTTTTCGTCTTGCTAATACTTTTATATTCACACTGATATATGTTTAAAAATGAAGACTTCAAAGGCTCTTCAAAAGCATCGTGCGTGTTTTCAATGCGATAGCCATGTATTTCAATTTCTTCTTCAATATCATTTTTGACACCCACAGATTCCAATTCTACTACATGATTTTCGTCGCTGAGAAACCACTTGTCTTGCTGTTTTGAAGACAAAATAAATGTTTTCAAATGCAGAACCACTCCCGACTCGCCTCGTCGACGTTTCTTTAAATACGGATATTCTGTTTCATCTTCCATCAGTTTTCCTGTTTCACATAGCTGCTTCTCATTTATTCGTCTGGCTACTTGATGAAGTGTTTTGTTGCCTTGTCTTATCATGCTTTTAATGCCATAAAGTTTATTTTCAAATGGGTATGCGTTGAAACTTTGGAGTATCCCAAATTTTCTTACCTCGTCTACTAAATGCGTTAAGTTGTGTATGTTGCTGGTTACATAGTCTTTACCATAAATCATTTTAAAATGTTCAGTAAAATATTGCAACATTCCTTCAGCGACTTCCAAAAGCGGAAAATGTCTTTCATTTGAGCATATTGTTATGGCACAAAAAAAATGCATGAAGTGAGAATATGCTTCGAGTCTCAACAAATCTTTCAATATTATGAAACTCAGATAGTACATAAAAGATCTGTATTCGGAGCCCTTCCAGTGAGCAAGGACGTCGACTGCTCTGACTGATCGATGTATTTCTTTCGGAATTTTACGATTCACCAAGAAGCTATTGATTTTCTCTATATCTTGAGCCCGCCATTTCGTTAGATAGGTTCCAAAGTTCCCATCTCTCCATCCAATTAATAGTCTCTTCATGACACCGAGATCAATGAGATGGAGAGAATCAGAGACGGGAAAATCTTCAACCATGTCGATATTCAACTTCATTAATGGCGAATCCTGCTTATGGTGTCCTCCATATTTTTTTTCACGAAAGTCGTCGTTATTTCTTTTAGGGCAATCAAATTTGGGAAATGTCACTGTATTGGATTTATGAGAATATTCACCCACCACAGTGCATTTTAGACACCCATGTTTGCCATTAAAGTTGCAAACACCTGAAATAGAAAACACATGTTATTATGATAAGTTATTGTATTTCGTTGAATTTACTACATACCTACATGAAACACTGATAACCGTCAATATCAAAGTTGATTTTATTACTATGATGTAATCAATCAAATTAGGTACCTACCTTTTATCATTGCTCGTGCCGGAGAATCACATATAAAAGCTCTAATTGTGACTTCCACAATTTTTTCAGTTCCTGTGTTAGAAGTAATCGTCAATCCTTCTTCAAGCTGCTTCATTTCGTTTACAAAAGGCCCCAAATAAGCATCTAAATCAGATGGCTTTGCATCTCCTGCGTAAATTCCTGTAAAAGAAGATGTTAGATAATTCGTTAACTGTTACTATAAAATTAAACAAATATTTGGTTGTCATGACTACACAGAAAAATGGCATATAATCAAGAAAATGGGTACGTATTGCAATATCTAAAATTAAAAGAACTAACGTAAAATAACCTACGTTCAAAATCCCTAAAATCTAAATACCTAATGATTGTTTCATTTATATTCAAAATTCCGAAAGCTTAAAATGTCAAATGGATATGTTTCTGAAGTTCAATTTTTTTTAAATAGCTCGCTCGGCTCGTGCGTTGTGTGGTCACAGTTCTAACCTAACGTAAAACTAGCTGTTTAGTCCAATAGGTATTTTTAACTTAGGTAATTCGTAGGTAGGTGTCAGTTGTTTAGGTATTTTAAAACATTAGGTATTTAGATTTTAGGGATTTTGAACGTAGGTTATTTTACGTTAGTTCATTTAATTTTAGATAATGCAATACGTAGTCCAAGAAAATAATTCAAGTCAAGAAACATTTCTTTTGACTTAAGAAGTTCCTTTTTCCTGTTATTAGCAACTCTTCGATACCCATAGCACCCACATATTATATCATATTATGCTATTTAATATAAAAATAACAATATATTTACCTATTACAAACGGAGATACGTTAGGCAATTCAAAAATATTACATAATATGGGCCATAGTTGTTGTCTTGAACTATTAGATACTGGCAATCCGTCTATGTTGATATTTAAATGAATAATATCTGGAGTGCACGATAAACGTCCTAAAATATCAATGAGTCTTATAATCAAGCCACTATGCCAATACATTCCTGGAGCCGAATGACTAATGTGTACTTTCTCTTTGTTTGTTTCAAGTAGTGTTCGCGCGTCTTTGGGTAGAACATCGTTTAGACTCTTGTTTAAAATAAATAACAATTCATTTAGTGCTGAATGTGATATGTTAAATTTTAACGCCCATTTCTTGATGTCATTTTTTAACACGAAAGTTTTTTCATAGTCGGTTTCGTCCTCGCTCGGAGATTCATCTTCACTGAAATCATTTTTGGAACAGACTAAATTTCCGTTGTTATTATCGACCTCTTGTACGAAAGAAAAACCTGCAGAACCCTCACTGATATTTTTCTCTACACTACCTTTTCCTGGCAGCGGTATATTTGTTTTTCTTTTTAACATTTCATTGTACTTCTTAACAACTTTCCTCCTGTAGCCACCAGTTTTCTTAAGTCTTTTCCAGTTTTTGTAATCCATTATTACTATTAAAATTCAAGATTTGAAAAAAAATTGGCCAGCAAAATCTTACTCTTAAAATTATTAAAATTAGTATTCCCAAAATCGATCTAAGATCAAACGCTCTTATATTGGTCTTGTCTTTTGTATTGTAAATATGTTGATCCAAAATCACTCTAATATCATACATATCCAGTGCTATTGATCTTATAATAGTTTCAAATAAGATCAGAAATGCACGTACTTACAGTGCTTTTATGCAATGCTGATATTAGTCTAACATTCTTACAATAGCATTTGGCTAGTCTACTATAAAATCAAACGAGCTTAGAAAATATGCATATAAGAGCAGGTTTTCTCAAGTGCAATTAGTCTTAGTAAATGCTATTACAGGAGTAAGTGGCTTACAATAGCATAGTTATATGCTCTTATATACATATATGAGACTTGGTTATGAGACTGAGCGTTCTTGAGGTCATATCGGCTTGTCTAAAAGTAATATAGGATCGATGGCATGTTCCAAAACAATTATAAGAGCGCTTAAAGCCTACCACTCTTATAAAGTGCGGGTTCTGAGACTGTTTTGCTGGTTGGGCTGTTTACGTATTCCGTCAGTGAAGGTTTGTTTATTTGTTATCTATGATGGCTAACATTATTTTGTGGTTAGAATAACACTGGAGAATCGCGGTCTCAATTATTCGTTGGAAAATACATAATTATGTTATAATTTACTGAATTAAAAATAGGTAACAGTTATCACCCTTTCCGGTTTCGGCGGCACCATTAACGGAGTTTATTATACAATCATTTATATTGAAATAACGATATAAATGTATAATAAACTCTATTATTTCACGATAAATATAAAGCAATGTAATCTATTTACCATTTACATTAAAAAAGTAACTCTAAAGTGCAGTAATTTTAACAATATTACACAATAACTGACGTTATTTAGCCGTTAGTTTTCGAAGACTATAATAAAATGGGCGGAATTAATGGATGGTTATGGGCGAGGTGGATGGATGGTACAAAATAATAGTAATGAAAATCATTCATAATTTACACTGTATAGTGAAATAAAAGTGCAAAAAGTAATAAAACAGGTAGGTTTTACCTTTTTTTTGGTGGATGTTCCAGAGAACCTGTGACCTACTCAATATGAGATCACTTTCATTGCATAAATCCATAAAATATTCCTAATATTCTGTAAATAAAATAGTAGTACATTACGACACGTGTGACTTAGTAGCCCGGTCCTAAACGCCGTGCATTTATAGACTACTTAAGGGGCCATCTCCACGAGCGAGAGAATCGCGGCGATATTATCGTCGTGCCACGTAGGTATGTATATACACTCTCTTAGAACGTGTCTCCACACGGCGATATCATCGCGGCGAAAATTTGATGGCACGGCGAGACTATCGCCGCGAGACGGCCCCTAAGTCACACACTATTATATAGCTCGTTTGACCTAAACCTGCACTCAAGTCATGCTTTTCTGTATAAAAATGTACTACCTAAGTCACAGAAAAGCGTGACTTAAGTGCGGGTTAGGTCACACACAGTCCTATACATATTTTAAATTATTTTTTATAACAAGAAGTCTTCTTCTCATTCAAAGTTGTAAGGTACTAGGTATATTTTGTATAATTCTGCAAGCTGTCTAATGCACATCCAACACCATTCTCCTACCTCATCCATAAACATCCATAACTCACCATATTCATACCAACTGCAATCACACGAACACACAAGCACACAAGCACACAGACGCACGAATCGCCTGCGCCTCCGATAGCTTGTTTGCACGGAGTTCGTTAATCTATCCAGTTTGCACTGGCAGCCGTCTGATCATCTTCTAATTGTATGCGAATGCCTAATGCGAAATTATGCGAACTACAAACTCAGCGCTTATATTAGATGGTGTCTATGTTAAGGGGCTTACAGGACCTTAACGCAAAAAACGCAAGTTTTAGAAACAATAAAAGTATATGATTCACTACAGTTATCAAAATTAGAAAAATATATGATATTCTTCAGGATATATGCTAGGTAGATACTGTGTTGAAAACATAATACAACTAATTTGATACGATGGAAAAAAATCATGAAGATACTTACCTCTAAAAAAATTCTTTTTACAATAAAAACCATAATTTTTTGTCAGATTATTCTATACAAGCAACATACTAAAACACTACTGTTTTAATTTATTAGTCCAAACCAAAAATTTTTTTTGTAATTAAATAATTGCGTCATATTTTGCAATGAATTACCAGCGTTGTGTCATCGCGCTTCTCTTTCTTTTCTATGCAGTCCGACAAAGACCGTGCTTTAAGTCATGTAGTCACCTTAAATTGAACTGCAGTGTAAAGTCTGTGTTCTGTACAACTGTATTTGCCTTTGAAGATAGATACGTTCGGGCAGACTTTTCCTAATTGTGTTGAAGTTGGCTTGCACTGTAGCACTTATGATATGTTTTTTTTTAAGTTCGTAGGAAAGGTTATCCAAATTGTCAGAGCTTCAGGATTGTCATCATCATCACAATATTATATTTTAATCAACTTACAACTTAATACTGACCAGCAAATTGCAAAAAACGTAAGAAAATTTGAATTTCGCGGGCTACCTTAGCTCTTCCCTTTTTTTTTTTTTTTGTAGGTGGGAATTCCTCAAATGACCCCTCCCGCTTTGGGTGGAGCGGAAGGGAGTGTCAGACTCTTACTAACAAAAACCCACCCGTGTTCCTTCCTTAGCCCTTTATGTTCGGACAATCCCGCTGACAACTCTATCTCTGACGACTCTATCTATGGTTGTTTGGGGGGGAAGCGCTAACAACCAATTTTACTGTCTGATGTGAGCGCTGTGAGCGATTATAGCTAATTCGGAATGCGGCCTTAAGTATACCTAAGTGTAAAATGCCTCAGCGGGATTGTCCGAAAGGGTTACCGCTGGTCCGGTACATAAAGGGCTAAAGAACGAACACGGGTGGGTTTTAGTCAATAAGAGTCTGACACTCCCTTCCGCTCCACCCAGAGCGGGAGGGGCCATTTGATGATTTCCCTTCCGCAAAAAAAAAAGTGTAAAATGCCATTTAAATGAATATAGGTATTTGTATTCAAAAGGCAGACACAGTTTAAATAAATAAAAAATCTACGTAGATAAATAGTTTTTTCTCCGTCACAGTCACATATTGAAGTTTTAAATGGTTTTGTATATTTTTTTATCGGAACAAATATGTGAATTCTCGTATGTTTGGATAACTGGGCTGTGTTCCTACATTATTCAATATCCGGTCACTATGAGTGCTGTGTGTTGTTAGCTTTGTAGTCGCTAGTGTGGCTACCGAGTGTTTGATCCCGGATTCGGTTCTAGAGTTAAGCAAGGAGAGGAAAATGTACTTTTCGATGATGACCTACGTCTACACTAATAACATAAACAGCGGTGCTATTCTGGAAAAATCTCACCTTGAAAACTTAGGTGAAGTGAGCGTGGAGTGAGCTGTCAATATTGTCAATTCCTAGCAAAAACAAACTCACATCACCTCAGTTTTCACGGTGAGATTTTTACAGAATCGACCGGCAGGGGTAATGTCTGTAAGTTTGGATGTAAGAGGTAATCTCGAAAACTGTTAATTTGATTTCAAAAAATCTTTCACTTATAGAAAGCTTAATATTTTATGGTAAAGTTGGCTTCCACGCGGACAGAGCCGGGGGAAAAGCTCATTAATCTTATGTACTTATTAGTTCTTATATGTGATTATCTATTATAAGTGTAATTTTAGTGCCTAAAGGCGTTTTACTAATTTTCAAGCCAATCTCAACTATTCGCTAAATTCAGAAAAAATAAAAAAAATAACCTCCTTATTTTGAAGTCGGTAAAAAAGATATCGATTTATTAGCCATAAAAGGAGACCGAAATCTGCTAGACACATTATATATAGAATTATTTTATTCCCTTGTCCAAGTACTAAAACAGAATGCGTACAATCTAGATGTAATCAAAACCCTATTAAAATATCAATAAAAATTATATCTACTCGAACTAGTCGTAAATGAGGGCCCTAAAAATTTCAAAGGCGGTAGACGGTAGGTATAGCCATAAAATGTCGATTTCTTAACAAAACCACATTAATTTAGGCATTTAGAAACTAACTTATTACCACGCGTTAAGGATGATTTTTCTTTAAATAAACGTAGGTGCAGGATCTAACTTTACACTGTCTAGCAATTGAAAGTGCCAAGTTTACGAGCGAGCAGTGTAATCGATCGATGACGTGACGAGTGTACCAATGTTTGGCGCTAGTGTAAATGCGATGGGTGTTTTAAAATTCCTTGAAGTGTAATAAAAAATATTGTTGTATTGGTTCTATACAGGGTGTTACTTATAAATATCAAGGGCAACAAGTGGAATATACCTACTACGTCAAAAAAAAAAGATTTATTTTTCTTTACTTTGTTAGTCTGGGATTTGCACTATCTGGTGCTCATGCAGGAATAACGGAAGGATCTGAAAGGATGAACTGCAGCTTTAACTTTTCCTAACGCTGGATCTACTCCTACATCCATAAAATTTCGGTTTAAACCTACTTCTTGACGTGGCTAATTATGAACAGCCGCATAGGTCAATCGATCAGGTTAAGCAACGCTTTCCGCGGTTGGTCTGTGGGTGGGTGTACCGTGAACCCTCCGTGCCTCATAAAGCACGTTAAGCCGTTGATCCCGGCTGTCATTCGTGGATCTTTGACAGTCGTTACGGGTTGTCAGAAGCCCGAAAGTCTGACAACTAGTCTTACCAAGTATCGTATTACCCAGTGACTGGGTTGTGGAGGTCAGATAGGCAGTCGCTCCATGTAAAATACTGGTATCCAGCGGCATCCGGTTAGACTGGAAGCCGATCCCAACATAGTTGGGAAAAGGCTAGGCAGATGATGATGATGATGGTGAAGAGAGACATACTCTTTAGCAATTAAATAGGTAAATGAATAATCATTCGTGACATTTGATGAGCTTAACTTTAATTCTGCACACCAAAATGTGGCTGTTGTTCATTTCACTATTCAGAATACAAATTAATTCGCTTAAATAACGCAATTAACGTTTTAACCTACGTCAACCTCTGATTATCGCTGTCACATCTGATTTCTAAAACAAACATATCAGCTACATACCGATTACACCAGAATTAAGCGGCAAATTCTGACAAACGAGGCATCGTCCAAACAATGTTTGAACAATTGTTTGTCTGACACGTCAAAGCCACCCATGACAACCCGACGTATAGCAAATACACCAACCTGTATATAACATGCCTAAACTTTCCACTATTGAAAATTAAACCCTATTCCTGAAATAATAAGGTGTAAATTCGAATGGTTGGTCAGTAGATTTATGTTGGCCCAAGTTAGCATATCTGTAGTGGAAGTTTGCAATGCAGATTGGCCAGTTGTATGAAAATGCAAATAATGTGCGCCCATTGTACAAGGTTCGGGTCGGCTCTGAAGTGATATCAATTCAATTTATGGTATGTCAATTTTGGGATATATCAAGATTTTGCTGATGATTTTTTGGGATAAAGGTGATTTTTTTTTAATTGTGGAAATGATTTGATCAAAATATCGTACCTACCAGTATACACCGAGTGTCGTTGGCTTTTTGCTTTTTACAGTTATTTAAATAAATATTTTCATTAGTCATTTTATTGATTTAGTACCTACATAAATGCCTTGGAGAACAGATTCAATATAATTTTACTATTTAACAAAGTACCTACCTACAAGGTGTAGTCGAAGCAGAAAAAAGGGTTTTATGAAGGATTTGCCTGAAAATTATTCTGAATATAAATCTTATATTTCTGAAAGATAGGAAGCTAAAACACAAAGCTATAAAAGCTTTTATACCTTCCTATCTTTAGTTTCTTTTCTTTTATCTTTGTATACAGATTTAAAAAAAATTGGGCAGCTCTACTGTTTCTTATAAGAGCAATGACCATCACATTGTGGCCATAATTTACCGACGTATGATGTCACTGAAATGTTATTTATGAAAGTAAGTGCCGGAGCACACAAGGAGCAGTGTCGCTACGTCGTCTTACATAGAAATATCTGTGGCATGTCACACGATGCGCTGCGGCGCCGCACCGGACTTGCAACCGTCGAGACGAGGCGGGGTGGGGTGAATGTGTTGCGATGTCGGAGCGGCACCGCTAAGAAGGCCAATTCTCGTAATTTAAAACGTTCAAAAGCTAATCGCAGTTTCATCTCGGCGACAATCAATCGTCAAAAACTTGTCAAAATGTAGGGAAATTAGAGGTATTTTTGACAGATTGAGACTGAATCAGACTGTGAACGTTCTTAAAATTACGAGAATTGCCCTTCAGTTGTTTATGCATCACAAGGAAGGGCACACGATCCAATTTTATTAACAGACTGTCCAACGCTGCTGGGGCGCCGCACCGCCCGTGTGCCTGCCGATACGGCGAAATCTTTGCGATGCGGCGCCGCAACGCATCGTGTGCTCCGACACTAGGTTGGTGTGCTTTTCTAGAGTACGTTTTTTGACACCGTAATACAAAACCTCGCTGCCAATTTGCAATTTTTTTTTGACAGCTGTCACTGCGGCTTTAAGTGACGGGCGGCCCTGAAATTCGCATTCAGCCAGTATCCAATCACCATTACACACTCCCCGATCATAAGTTTATACCGCAAACACATTTTAACCAATTCACTTAGTCATAACTTTAAAATAATTAAGCCGGTCCCCTAGGGAGTCTGGCAGAGGGAGAGGTGTTCAAACAAAAGTTGCTGCGATCGAATTATTTGCAATATTAATCATATTTGGATCACAGTAAGGGTTATGTTAGGGTTAAAATTATAATATGAGACGAGTTGATTGATTACCTGGATTTAGTATTTCGTAATTAAAATATTATGAAGGTACAATCGAAAAAGTTTTTAAGACTTTGTTTTTGTTCGTCCTTTTCAGGTAACCACTGAAAGTCGACGCTGTGCTGTGGATCCCAGCATCATGCTGAGTGGAAGTACACCGCTATAGGTATGTATGTGTAGCGTTACCAAACGGGAGTGACCCGCCTTCTTGTCACAGTCATGACGTGCAGCTGTCGACTATTTCTGTTTTGTGTTCATGATTATATTAAAGATCTGTTTTATTTTTATATTTCTTTAGTTGTTTTTAGGGTTTCGTACCTCAAAAGGAAAAAACGGAACCTATATAGGATCACTTTGTTGTCCGTCTGTCTGTTTGTCAAGACCCTTTATCTCAGGAACGCGTGGAGGTATCAAGTTGGAATTAAAACCATATACTCAGGTCTACAATCCCTTGAAGCTCTGAAAAAATCGAATTTCTAAATTAACGTAGAAAAAAGATACGGTCGTTTATGCCGCAAAAAACGTATATATTGACACTCTCAAGGAAATCAAAATTTATAGGGTACTTCCGGCTGACCTAGAATCATGAAATTTGGCAAGAAGCAAGGTCATATAGCACAAGTAAAGGGCCGTCGCGGCGCGACATGTCGCCCCTGTGTGAAGTGTCGCGCGCGTTTCCATAGAAATTGTTCTATGGGTATATATCGCAGAATCGCGTCGCACTGTCGCGTCGCGCTAGTGTGTAAGAGCCTTTATTTATACGGGATGCAATCTATCTCTCTGTCAAATTTGATCGAAATCCATTTAGTGGTTTAGGCGTGAAAAGGTAACATACAGACGGACAGACATACAGACAGACAGACAGAGTTACTTTCGAATGTCATTACCAAACATTTAATTATTAAGATTGCCTGTAAGATATAGGTACCTAACCTAATATACCACCTACTTACTTACTTATGTATACTACCCACGGATTTAATATACCCATATTGTAAACCATTACATAAGCCAGTTTGCATTGCAGATTCCCGTTAGTGCAATGCAAATACTAATAGATGCTCGCCAGTGTATTGCGGGACAAAAACATGTCGTCCATGGAAAATTGAATTTCCATAGATATACGCCTCTGTGACCGAGCTGGGATGGGTTTACAATTGACCCTAATTGTCTTTGTGTTTACCAAATGGTATTGTACCGAAACGTCACTTAAATTATTAGTGGGTCGATTTTGTGGTGTTAAGTGTAATATGGGTTTTGCATATGTTGTACTAGCAGCGGCCCGCGGTTTCTCCCGCATAAGTGTCGATCCCGTGGGAATATCGGGATAAAAACTATCATAAGGCCTTCCCCGAGATGCAGTTTATCTCTCTGCCAAATTTTATCGAAATCCGTTCAGTGGTTTAGGCGTGAAAAGGTATCATACATTTACTTTATAATTCTGCAATTAATCCGTAGGTAACGCACGTAACGTTTGCTTCAGGCTTCAGTCATAATTATCTGCCGCATCGTATTTAGCAGTAAATTTAGACGCAGCAGTGACAAACAAACATACAGTGACGTCACATTTACATGTTAATAACACAACGAGTGTGATGGTACTCAGTAGTTAGAAACGCGCCCCCTTTTAGTAGCGCGGTGGAACTGAATGATGGGGGAAGTGCGAAATTGATATAAGTTTTGCAATCAATTTAGAGCAGTGGTGGCCCAATGGTTCTGACTTTAAATAAATTTGCTAGGCTCCTAAGGGTCTTAGCGTGATGTTATGTAGCCTTACTCAATAATTGGGCTATCAAATGCAACAAAAAAAAACAGTGGCACTCCGGGAGTGCCGACAGAAGTGAAAACAAAACACAAACAATACTTTGCCATCACTCACTGACATATCGGATTTAAAACCGAGTACATCCCGAGGATAGTCGAACACATCCGAATGTAACGCGGTGTCGGTAACAGTGTCGCGAGTTCAACGGTATTTCCCATCTCAAAAAATCAAAATCAAAAGTCATTTATTTAAACTAGGCTGAGAATCAGCACTTTTCGAACGTCAAAATTACAAAAGACCCCTAAAACTCCCGTCCTTCATCACTTCCTAGTGCTTTTGCTGGGGAGAAGTGGCGCAACAAACTCCCTAGCAGCACAGCTGTCTGTTCTGTTAAAAAATACTTGATTGTATACAATACTAGATTATATGCAAAGTAATTAACAGAGCATTAAATTAAATGATTTGCCTTATGTTAAAGACTGCCCAATGCGCCTAAAGAAATTTTCACTTCAAAAAAATCAAATCTGTCTGGCAGTTTCAGAGATTAACACGTTCAAACAAACAAATAAACTCTTCACAGCTTTATTATTAGTAGTATAGATTTTGCACTGTCCTCCTTATGCCAAGCGCGCCAGCACGCAAGTACGACAACATCGCATGCAAGTTAACGACGTCATTAAAGCGGATGATTGCGTTACCTGTCCTGTAACATGTTCAGTACTGTACTGGTGTACTGTACTGTACTGTACGTATAGTGTTAATTACCTTTATGTTTACAGGGCTAATTGTTAAGTGTTAGTGGGGTAGTAGCAGCGGTGTTGGGTTACACGTTTTTGCTTGAAAATTTTGTAATTTTTATTAACTTGTAATTTTTAGGGTTCCATAGTTCCTACAAGGAACGCTTATAGTTTCGTCATGTCCGTCTGTCTGTCTGTCCGAGGTTTTGTTAAGAGACCGTTAGCCCCTCTAAAAGCTAATCTGCTAGCTTGAAAAATCGGGAAAAATTCTCGATGACAGTGCATTTCATGAACTTTAAAGGAAAACTATAGCGGTTAGGATAACTTTATTAGTTTAGCAGTATCTAATAGTCGTTGAACTTGGGTGTTGGATAATTTTGTACCAAATACAAAATCCTTAGCATTAATCCTTTAAAGTGACTAAGATGAAGTAGTTGCTTGTTTATAACGGGTAAAGAGTTGCATTGAAAAAAAAAAAACAATAAATTATCATAAGTTTCACAATACTGCAGCTAGATGGCGCTGTACCAACGGGTTACGTTTTCATTCGAGTGATCAACATCTCCGCACGTCTTATAATTGATAATTTAAATGTAAAGTCGATTTTTGTTAATATAACCACTAACTCCTAATATATTTACCATTACTTATATTCAGAATAAAGAACAACAGAATCGTACTATATTGTGATAACGGGCTACTTACGGAACCCTACACTGTGCGTGGCCCGACACGCACTTGGCCGGTTTTTCTTGTTTTGTAAAGATAATTATAACGGTAGCACACGTATGTGTTATGTAGGTTTTATGAAGATCATTAAGGTGATAATGCTTGTTGAACTGAAAACTGAAACGATGAAGAAAAGTGAAAGAAATTCGGCTTTTTAATCAATATTTTTCTATAAACTTATGTACAGCGAAATATATGATGGAGAAGGTATGTGTCTCTCGTTATCATCCTCCATATTTTGATTACTGTGGGCATACTATGGGTAGTGTTGGTTATTGCGCAACAGAAAAACCGTTTGCAGTTCAATGAATCATACACTGTAGGTACACGACACAACTACAACATACGGAACTCGAGACAGTTTTTGAACACATGTTGTCCGTTTGATGTACGATGATCAAAAGAAGCTCCACAATGCACTGTAGTGCTCTCATCGACTCCCACGAACTCAGAATACGGGATTCATGGTGTCGTAAGGGATTAGCCACAAGGATAGCAGCCATATCCACCTGTGTTTCCTAATAACCATCATATTGCACTAAGCCCCGTATCAAGTTTATATGATTATGGGAGTTTCTCCCTTCTACGGCCGTTTGTTATGGTGTGGTTATGACCGCCCATGTTGGGAAGTTATGTTTAATGTGGAAGGTTGTCTGGTAATGCTAATTGTTGTGTTGTTTATCGATAGTCAGACTTTCAGGAGTGTAGGGGTTCGTAGCTAACTAATAACTGCCGAACAGGTTGATCTTTACGGTTAAGCAAGAAACTACGCTAGTTTAGGTCGTCCCGTCGATGGGTAACCATACATTACATATCGATACCCCCCCGTGACTAGCTGTTGGTACTTGCTGTCATTTGTAGGTACTTAGATCTTTTAATTTCGTTACCGGTAGTCAGAAGCCCGAAAGTCGGACAACTAGTTTTATTCAAAGTGTGTTACCCAGTAACTGGGTTGTAGAGGTCAGGTAGACAGTCGCTCCATGTGAAATACTGGTATTCAGCTGCATCCGGTTAGACTGGAAGCCGACCCCAACATAGTTAGGAATAGGCTAGCAGATGATGATGACACTTTAAGAGTTTGAGGAGTGCAATCATTAGAACCTTGTACGGACGGACGCCAGCAAATCAAGCTGCTACAATCTGTCAAATTTATTTAATAGATTTTCAACTTTATCGCTAAAGCATACGATTCAAAGTTGATTGAAAAAATTTGACAGTTTCGGGTAGCGTGATGTGCTGGCGTCTGTACCTATTTAATCAGCGTTCGCGATTTATTAGCCAAAAATTTAAACAAATATGGATGAATGAAAAAATAACTTTAATTTCTACATTTTAAAGTTCAGTTTACGTTACAACTTCAAACATTTTTATAACTTTTCAATAGTACTAGTCACTCTGAAATCAACTTTAATACATAGAAATAAAGTTGATATTTGTTTTAATTTGAAATAGGGTAGGGGTGTGCAGCACTGCGCACTTCTAGATACTATAATATGTTGATCTTTGCCTGTAACCTACTAACATTGCTACTAACCCTATGGACTCTCGTCTGGAATAAAACATTTCTATTCTTATATTCTATTCTAAAAACAGACAAAAAATACACACACTTTCTCAAAAAACCGCCAAGAATTGCACCTCACACCACCATCGTTAAAAGACATTTCACATCACCACCAAACTAGGGTCAAAATGACAACATAAACCATACCAACCCACTTATTACCACAGCCTCTCAAGTTATGACCACTGTAATGACGTGTAATATTCGGCACGCGTCAGTAATACCCGGTAATAACCGGTAATATCGGGTAATACCGGGTAATATTTTAACGGGACACTTGCGGTTGGTCGGCAATAAACCGATACCTAACACATGCCTGCTTGAGAGGTGACTATGTTGTTGTGTAGATGGGACAGTTCTTTACACTTGCCCGGATCTGTAAGAAAGTGTCTCATGCAAAGATTAAAAACTATCAAATGAATGACTCTCTATCATTTACTTGATAGCTTAGTTAGTCACTATCTAGAGTATACTAAAATATCATCACACTTTTCATTCTCGGGGAATCTTTCAGTGCAACTCTCCAGCAAACTTTATGCACAAGAACATTAGCAAAAAAATATACGCGTCGACTTGAGAACCTCCTCCGTTTTTTCGTCGGTTATTAAAAACAGCAATAAAGAAGTCTCGATTAGATTTATATAAATGAACTCTTTCATAATGAAAAGCAATAATTATGTTCTGAAAATTCTAACTGATACTCCAAAAATTCACACTGATACTTCTATTTTATTATATTTATTTTTGTGTATTTTTTTTCTTCTTCTTTGTCTTTTAAATTTAGTTACATAGTTTTTGCGGAAGCTTGTACATGGCAACTGTAAGCGCTAATTATTTAAATATACATTATTTACCTAATTATTAGACTGTAACCTTGAACAAATAAATAAAAGTCTCCTAACTTCAAATTAGGCATTAAACCCTGGATTATTATACACGAGTACCATCCCTTCTTCACCCCATAATCTGTGCCATAACCGATGCAGTCAAGAGCGTATGACGGATGGCACCGAGTGCGGTTGAGCTGCGTGACAAATGCGGCCGCACTGCGACCGCGCGGCGTGACCGTGGCGTGAGGCGGACGTGTGGAAGTATCGTGACGGCTATTCGAGGGTTGAATCGATGGAATATGGATTTTCTTTTTTTGATTGTATGTGGTTGATGTTATCCACAGATATAGATAGACCTAGATAACGCAGGTATCACGATCTGTATGAAAACTAAGCGTGTCATTTTTTGACTACCTACCATGACGTCTAAGTAGCTGTCATTCCACCTGATGCCAGGTATTAACGCTATTGACATATAGTTACCTAAGTTTTCACGGTGAAATTTTTACAGAACAGCATTACAGTACATACACAGGACTGACCGTGAAAGTGGCGGCTTACGATTTTTGTGACGTAAGCTGGTGCGATTATTGGCACGTGAAGTAGTTGCTCTTGCGTTATCTAGGTGTATCTATATCGTGGGTGTCTTTCTTTTCTAACCTTGGGCTCATGGTTTTATAATGTCTTGTTTAATTGATTGCACTGTTACTCAATCGGGGTCGACTTCCAGTCCAGTTGAATGATGCTAAATACCAGCATTTAACATGTAGCGACTGCCTAAATTACCAACGTTATGTCATCGTTCTTATCTTTCTTTTCTATGCAGTCCGACAGTGACCGCGCTTTAGGTCATGTAAGCCCCTTAAATAGAAACAGTAGCATTTTCTTACACGAATCTTCAACCTAATTTATTACCACCAAACACAAAATTGCAATCAGCGCCAATTCCTCTCATTCCCACATATTCCCTTCACGTGTCTCGACAATTTATCACAAACTACAAGTGCGTACCACACGTAACATTCCATAATTACTTCTTCTCCCTTCACGAGCCGCCACGCGTCTCCTGCGCCTCAAATAATTGAATGTGAGCGAAAATTTATGGTTTTTGCACAATTTTTATAGCCTCCTGTGTTTAACGTGTCTGCCTCCAACGATTATGAACGGAGCTATGATGTTTGTGACCCCTGGCTTGTGGTAGCGTGAGGGTTGGGATGTGTGGAAGTTTGGTGGGTGTGACTTGGTATTACTTTGGTGTGTAATGGTATATTATGTAATGGTGCCCAAGACACAGGCCGTGCCTAGTTTGGGACCAACGATACCTCCATATTGTAATTTTGAATTAAGAAATAAACGATTTATTATTATCATTATTTGTGTGTAGATGTAATTAGGAAGTATTATCTGTTTTGGGAAGGTGATATTTTAGTCTGTCTTTAGTTTAGCTTTTTTTTCGGGAGCCTGCGTAAATCTTCAATGACCATTTTTCTTATTTCCTCTTCTATTTATCATGTTTTTATTATTATTTTGTAATAATTTTTTACTCAATCCACGTTTTGCAGAAACTTCGTCGTCAAATTATAATGGTAACAGATGTAAATTATCATAAAATATCATTCTATAGCACATCACACCTGTAAAATACCAAGTTTAGTGTTATTTGAACAAGATTAGCCAATAATGTTAGTTAATGTTATAGTAAGTTACCGTATGTAAGTCGTATTGAACTGTTTATGATTCACCTATATTATATCAATAAAAAACGCTACGAGGTCTAGAACATGCCAATCTGTTATTTACACCAAACACTTATCACACTACACTGCTCTATATCAATACAAAAATAGCCGTGCACCCTCGTTGCATCACATAGCGAACATTATAAAAATGGCGAGAGAAACTCAACGTTATTTATATTAAATTACGAGGGGAACACCCCTACGGAATGTGGTAAGTATGTCGGTATGCGCACGATTGTCACTTATTTTTTAGACGATCAAATTGGAGGAAGCTATAGGCTGCAATGTCTTCCTTGTAGTCTGTAGCCGTTATGTTTGATGTAGTTATGGCGTATTGTCCCAACTGTGTTGGGGTCGGCTTCCAGTCTAACCCGATGTAGCTGAATACCAGTATTTTATATGGAGCGACTGACCCAGTTACTGGGCATCACAATACCCTTTGGTAAGACTGGTTGTCAGACTTTCGGGCTTCTGATAAGAATGATAGCTAAGAATTCCGAGGCAAGGAGAGCTTTCGATATGTTACGATACGAATGGTCACCCATCCACGGACCAACCTCGGCAAGCGTATATTAACCTTTGAGCGACACGTGCGGCTGTTACTCCAAGTACTTATAGGTACTTTATAGGGCAACAAACCACTTTGGTGGTATTGAATTGAGCCACGTCGTGGTGAAAAAGGTATTTCTAAAGCGACCTTTGGCTTTAGCCCTGGAAGAGGCCTCAGTTTATGAAATGCCTATGTCTCTACCTAGGTACGTCTGTCTATTCAAAGTGGCAATGGGCTTAAGTGCCACTTAATTGCAAAAGCGTCTTTTGAATATACAAATTTGAAACAGCTACATAATCCATCAAGAATGTTGACAAATTCTTGGCACCAGCAGTGCTATTCTGTAAATATCTCACGGTGAAAACTTAGGTGAAGTGAGCGTGGAGTGAGCTGTCAATAGTGTCAATCTCTAGCATCAGGAGGAAAGACAGCTCACTTTAAGCTCACTTCACCTACGTTATCACGGTGATGTTTTTACAGAATCGACGAGCTGAACCTGAGCCAACTAATAATAAAATAACTTATTTTTTTTTATTAAACGGATTTAATGAAAATAATGTACTAAAAGCTTAAAAATAATTCGGTAGGTCCTATCACACCACTTTCCTCATCAATATAAGGTATTAATCAGACAAAAAAATAAAATTGTGTTTAATTTGATTTTTTTCATAGTGTAGCCCTTTCACTTGATACCCTTAAAATAGAATAAAATACTTTTTATTATGCACACCATATAAATTACAGACATAAATATAGAAACTGTACAAAGGGTGACACATTGGGATATTGAGGGGGTTGTGAATAAATAAGTTGGTAATCCACCATTTTGTAGCGGCGGCCATCTTGGATTTACAATGATACTGATTAAATTAAATTGTATTGTCATCAAAACTAAAGGTGTTTACCAAATATCAGATCAATCTGCCAACAGGAAGGGGGTAAAATTTCAAGTACTAAATTTGACCCAAATAAATAATAACAAACAGGGCAAGCTAAAAAACTAATTCTAGATCTAAAAAGTAAAGCTTAGTTATTTTACCCGAAATACCATGGAATCTAACTAATTGACTGGCTTGTTGGTCACAAGCGGTAGGTACTGCTTAGCATGAGCTGGGCTCAATTCCCAGGTCGGCCAAAGTGTTATTGGGTTTTTCATTAGGAATTTCTCAGTAGTAGCCCGGACTCTGGATCTGTGCTCTGTTGATGGCAATAGGCTCGCCCCCTATTACATGGGACTTAAACATAACTGACGAAATGTTGGTATAAAGTAAAGTAAAGTAAACCTACAGCTCTGCCTAACCTTTCAGGTATTACAGGCATGATGATATATTATGTTATGTATGCATTGACATATATATTACTAGCGTAAGGACCGGGCTAACCGCGCGACTAAATGGCACCAACGCGCTGGCCCTAAAATGACGGTTTTAGGGCCAACGCGACTCGGTTGACAGCGGTGCGCGCGAAGGCGCATGACAGATGACAATGACAGATGGCGTTACTTTTGCTTGTATGAAGAACGTCTATGTAAAATGTTCAGATGGGCGTATCCTTACTTTTGAAATCATTGTATGTATGTAATTTCTATATTATCAACAGCGAACTTCGTACCGCCGCAGAATCAATAAATACAAAATGTGTGAGGAAATTAATTATCAACATTTTTTTTTTCGTGAAATTTTCACATATTTTAATAGTTATTCTGCTATTCGGGCCGGAGACAAATCCAACAAATGAAAGATCATAACAATCGGTCCAGCCGTTCTTGAGTTATAAATTAATGGTGTTACCAACTCGACTTTGTTTTTTATTATAGATTGTAAAAACTCGACACCTTTTCACTACCACAGAATATTTTTACAAAAAGGTTTCAACAAGCACAAATTCACTTTCATGTTTACATTTCAGGGCCTCCCCTAACATAGTCGAACCATCTTTATCACTCAGCCCATGACCAGAAGGGCTATAAAGGGCCCCAGACGACACTGTAAAATTTCCATAGCATTTCCTATTTCACCGCAGTAACCTATTTCCTGAGACTAACAACGTTTGTGAGATGAAGAAGGGAGGGGGTGTTTTAATTTTTGTTTTGTCTAAAGTCTCAAGTCTAATCAGCTGCCTAGCCTTTTCCCAACTATGTTGGGGTCGGCTTCCAGTCTAACCGGATGCAGCTGAATACTAGTATTTTACATGGAGCAACTGCCTTTCTGACCTCCAAAACCCAGTTACTGGGCACGATACCTTTGGTAAGACTGGCCGACAGACTTTCGGGCTTCTGACTAAAGATCCACGAATGCCAGCCGGGACCAACGGCTTAACGTGCTTTCTGAGACACGGAGGGTTCTTCGTATGCGAAGATGGTCACACATCCACAGACCAACTAGTTTTAGTTACAATTACTCTGCCTATTCTTTTGGGGAATAAAGGTGTGATGTTAGGCCATTATAGAACAGCAAGAGATTTATGAAATGCATGTCCTGAATGAATGAGGGGCCCGAGGCTGAATAATAACAGCCGCACAGGTCGATCGATCAGGTTAAGCTACGCTTGCCGCGGTTGGTCTGTGGATGGGTGACCATCTTTACATACCGTGACCCCTTTGGTCCCGGCTGTCATTCGTAGATCTTTGACAGTCGTTACGGGTAGTCAGAAGCCCGAAAGTCTGACAACCAGTCTTACCAAGTGGTATCGTATTACTCAGTAACTGGGTTGTGGAGGTCAGATAGGCAGTCGCTCCATGAAAAATACTGGTATACAGCTGCATCCGGTTAGACTGGAAACCGACCCCAATATAGTTATGGATTGGTGTTCCAGCCAATAACTAATTTCCTACATGCCTCGTAAAGTTGTACAGACGCCAATACATCAAGCTACTACAATCTGTCAAATTTCTTTAATAGATTTTCAACTTTATTGCTAAAGTTGATTGGGAAAATTTGATAGTTTCGGGTAGCTAGATGTGCTTTCGTCTGTACCTTAGCTAGCTACGATCCATTCTATAGTAACTCCAATATAAGTTAGATCGTAAAGCCGTAAATTGTCAATTTCCACTCAATCTCTAGGGCTATTAATTGAGTAATTTATAACCCAATTATAATAGAGAGACATCTTCTTAAGGGGCTTACAGGACATAAACGCAAAAAACGCAAATTTAGGATATATGCTAGGTTGATAGTGTGTTAAAAACATAATACAACTAATTTGATACTATAGAAAAAAATCATGAAAATACCTCTAAAAACTTTCTTTTTACAATAAAAACCATACTAATCTACAACAATCATTTTGATTTTTTGTCAGATTATTCTACAAGCAACATACTAAAATAATAGTGTTTTAATTTTTTAGTCCAAACAACAGATTTTTTGTATTTCAATAATTGCTTTATATTTTGCAATAAATTACCAGTGTTGTGTCATCGCGCTTCTCTTTCTTTTCTATGCAGTCTGACATTGATCGCGCTTTAGGTCATGTAAGCCCCTTAAGAGCGTAGACGGGCTGCATTTGTTCCATACAAACGTATTCCCCTATTCTCTTCCTGGATAATGCTTCTAGAGTAATCATTTTTATTTATAAAAATCTAGGTCTATTGAAGGCATGCCCCTGTTATTTTTTTTTTTTAAATATTACAGAAATAAATATGATTTTCCGAAAACCTAAAAAAATGCCCCGTTTTTACCTACGTAATCAGACGACTACCAAAGAAAATTGAAAAGTTTTTATGATAAAAACAAATGATAGGGGCATAGATCTATTCTTCCTTTAAATTTTGATACCAAAAATATTTTAATCGGCTTAGGTTTCGAGGAGAAAACAGGGGAATACGAAACGTCGATCGGTCATGGTTTTTTCTAGGTAAAATCTTTCTGAGCTGCAGTTGTCCCTATCGCACTCTACGGGGGGAGACGAGAGAGAGAGAGACAGCAATAGTTTCTTCAAATACTTATTTCTCAATTCTCGCGCAGCCCGTCTACGCTCTTAATGAATCTAGAAACGGCCTTGATTTGTAAATCTGCCACTTGGTAACTAAGTCTAAAATCAGATAGCGCTGAGCTCTGCACCCTACTTGCGTAACACACTATCAATCACACCCTGAATAATTTTGAAGGATGTTGCTAATCCATTGCTTCATATGTTCGAAAACATTGTCTGCTGAATTAGGTAAATAACGCAATGAATGTTGTTGAACTGTCAAGATGAAAGCCATTCGTACTGTTAGTGCGTGACGTACTTACCCCGCTGCCGCGCTGGTCTGGTTTGGTTTTTCTAATATAGAAAAGGTAACTAAACCTGTAAATGAAAAACTTCTATAGTCGGACTTTTGAAATTGAAATTGGCGTCTTTTTGTTTTTTCGCGGCCATCAACCAAATTTTGTTTTTCTAGTACAGAATATTGTAACAAACGAAACTTATTTGACATGCGAAATCTTCTATGAAAAATTTAAAATCGGTCTAATTTGGCTGTAACACTATTTAACGAAAATGTTCTTAATTAACTTTTTAGACCTTTGTATCCTGCTTATGCTAATGAAGTTTCATTAAAATCGGTTCATTCATTTCGAAAAACAAGGGCTTGAAAGTTTGTATCAAATGCCGTGCGTCGTAAAGATCACCTAAAACACAACAAGGAAAATGTCCGTGACAAAAATACACCTAAACTCTAAAATACTCCTTATCTGTCCCAAAAACAACAATTTAAACAGTACTGAAAACGTCGAACAAAACATTCAACAATTTGAATAATAACATTACAGAACGGCAAACAGAAACTCTGTAGGAACGTTATTACTACAAAAGTATGATTTTATCTCGATCGACGGCTCGAACGAATCGTCTCCCTAAGTGACCAAGTTTCGCTAAGTTTTCGCATAAATTATACTAGATAAGCGAAAATATTGTCTTCGGCGGCATATTTTCGGTATCTCTGATAAGTTTGAGCAAACAATTCGTAAGTTGTCAGTCTCAATATGTCACGGGTCTGGTTGTTTTGTGGAGTTGAGTGTGGAGGAACTGTTTCCGTCAGGACTTTTGTAGATGGACGAATTTTTGGCGTAACTTTATCAATAGACGTTAGAACTAAAGGTGTCTTAGTTGCTCATAGAAGATAAATAAATCAGCCTATAATATTCCCACTGCTGGGACACAGGTCTCCTATCGGTGAAAGGGAGTGGGCCGTAATCCACCACGCGGGTCCAGTGCGGGTTGCTAGATGTCACATATATGTCTTCGAATTTTCGGTTCTAGGACATGCCAGTTTCCGCACGATGTTTTTCTTCACCGTTCTGAGAGCAGTGCTGATGAAATAAGTGAAATAATATACAAAAAGTAAAGCACCTGTCTAGGTTCAAACCTACGACCAACAACTCGTAAGTCGCAGCCGTTACCACTGGGCCACCATTACTGAAAATACGGTAAGAAAGACAATGGTGAGATAGGACACACAGGGTAGGACGCCTTCAGGAAGGTGGAAAGATGATCTTCGCAGGGTGACTTATAGCAGCTGCTACTTACCAGCTAGATGACCTAATGAGTACCTAACCGAGGATCAAGTTGAATGGCGTGCCATTGGAGAAGCTTATAACAGGGGCTGACGGCTGATGATGAGGAAGACAAAATCTTCTTTTAAATTTAAATTATTTTATTTCACACTAGCTGCGCCCAGCAGTTTCACCCGCAAAAGGCTCGATTCCGTAGCAATATCGGGATAAAAAGTATCCTATCTCCTAATGCAGGTCATGATCTACGCATTTGCTAAATTTCATTTAAATTTGTTAAGCCGTTTTAGCGTAAAAGTTACAAATAAAAATACAAAAAATCAAATTACTTCTCTTTATAATATTAGTTTAGATGAACCTATGAAATGTCACTTATGAAATGTCAGAAGTCAGAAGCCAGGCGCATGGTTCCATTTGATCAATTTCCATTATTAATAGGTTTGAGAAGACCTCATGACTTGTGGTAGAGCCTCTCAGCAACTACCGGGTACTTAACATCAAGTTCTTCTAAAAGTTATTTATTTATTTATAGGAGAACCATCAGCTACAACAGAAGCATAACAATAGTATGAGACATAAAGCCAATTACAGGTTCTCACGGGTAAAAACAGAAAATGTAGTAGAAATCTTAGGATCACTAACAAGCACTATAAAAGGGAATACAAATATAAGGTATATATGCACTATGCACTTTTAAAAAAGTCAGCGTTCAGCCGAGTGCGTGCAGAATAGGTTTTGATGGTAAATGGGTCAAATGAGAACTCTTTGCTAAGAATATTAAAGTCCTTACTCCTACAGGTACTTACAGGTTTAACGTCGCTGACGTGCACAAAGCTACGTCACCTCGCTTTTGTATTCGTAAATGGGCCTTATGTTTTTCTTATCGCGCTGTTCTATTAATTAGAACATCTCAATCCTGGTAGGTACTTATTTCCTTATCTAAAGCAGTTTACAAATTGCAATGTATTTCAATTTAAAAACTGCTACAGTTAAGCAAAAGGTAATAGTGTTAAATAAAAATATATCCCTAACATAAATATCACAGGGTCATGCGTCTAACAGAGGCGACGCGACAGCACGTCATCGCGGGGCCGCGCATAAATCCAGATGCGCTCAGACCGTTTGCGCGTGAAATAGAAACTCGCGGCGTGCAGTGTTGCCCGTCACTTGCATAATAAATAATATTATTTACTGCTGCGGTTGGTTTTATTTTTGAGGGAAGGTTTTATTGAAAAAAAATTGAAAATAATTTTCCGTTTTTCGAAATACGAGTAAGTAGGTTATGTTATTTCTTTTGTGAATAGCAATAGCATTACTGGACTTCATGCTGTTTAAATATAGACAGTCGCTCCATTTAAAATACTGGTGTTCACCTGCATCCGGTTAGACTGGAAGCCGACCCCAACATAGTTGGGACGAGGCTAGGCAGATGATGATGCTGTTCAAATGTATGGAAATATCACTTTCCGCAGGAGAAACAAGGTAACCGACATGGCCCGAGAAAATGCCAAACTTAAGTGGCAGTGGGCAGGGCACATTGCTCGCAGAACAGATGGCCGATGGGGCCGAAAGGTTCTGGAGTGGCGACTGCGTACCGGAAGACGTAGCGTTAGAAGGCCTCCCACAAGGTGAACCGACGACCTTGTGAAGGCCGCAGGTACCCGTTGGATGCGAGAAGCACAGATCCGGTCGAAGTGGAGGTGCTTGGGGAGGCCTTTGTCCAGCAGTGGACGTCTTTCGGCTGAAATGATGATGATCACTTTAGGATAAGCCAGTCCAGTGCCTCTCATCTCGGTGAGAGGCACTGGACCATAATCCACCACACGGGCCGAGGACAAACCTATATCCTCACGATGTTTTCCGTTACCGTTTTGAGAGCAGTAGTGATGAAATAATTTACACAAAGTAAAGCATGTCTGGGTTCGAACCTACGAGCCTACCTCGTAAGTCACAACCGTTACCATTGCACCTCCACTGCGGGAATATCACTTCTCCTGAATTCTCACAATTTCAAACCAAAACACTGCATTTAACTGACTTAATTTCACGTATCCCTTCCACTTTACCAACTAAAAACCCTCATCACTCTACAAAACACAAAATTACTTCATTCTCACAGACCACGAAATCTACATAGAAAATAAAGCATTAGAAATAGTAGACAAGTGAAAAACTACAACATTTCCTTGTTAAAACACACCATAACTCTGCGGGTCGGGTCTGCATTTCCGCGCTAAGATGAGACCGCCGCGTCTAAGAGATTTATTTGCCGCTTAAGGAAATTGACTGGAGAGCTAATACTGGAAACGTCGTCATGTGTTTTATTATTAGTTTCATGTTTTATAATATTCTTAAGGCTCGATTCCACCAGTGTGCGGCACTGTGCGGCACAGTGTACGACACAAATGTTTATTCTGGTCGACTCACTCAAGCAAACAATAACAAATTGTGCGCGAACATTAGAAATGTTCGCGCACATCTGCATACTTTTGTGCGCGCACATATGCAAGCAGTGGACTCGCGTCGACGCGTACACATTTGTTGTTCGCGAACTCAGTCTTGCTTCCGCTACCGGAGTGAAAAAAATTATTTGTCCTGTTTCATCATGTTCGCGCACAAGTGTGCTACACTCTTCGCGTACAAAAGTTACGCACAGCTTTGCCGGTGGAAACAGAGACTATCGGATCTGTAGCTCAGTACGTGCACTGAGGCACGGAGGGTTCACAGTATGTAAAGATGGTCACCCATCCACAGACCAACCGCGGCAAGCGTAGCTTAATCTGATCGATCGACCTGTGCGGCTGTTATTATGTAGCCACGGGCCCCTCACGGGACCAAGAGGTATCATGTTACCCATTACCTAACTGGGATGTGGAGACCAGACAAGCAGTCACTCCATGTAAAATACTGGTATGCATTTTACATGGAGCTGGAAGTCGACACCAACACTGGAAATTCCAAGGTGAAAGTGACGATGAAGTTGTCTTCACCCGTCTCCACTCGTAGAAAACTGATTGGTGATCGTAGTTACTTGATATAAGAACACGAGAGGACGCTGCTGTACCTGTAACCTTGCTTACGACACCCAAGGGAGATATAGTCTATTTTGACAGTCATGACAGGCAGAAATGTACGACAAGGCCATTCCTAATGATTAATGACACAATTGTTACGTAAGCCTATATCTATCAGCTCAGAAACCTAAGAATAAGCTCTTAGTCTCTAAAATACAATTCACCCACAGTAACAACGTTGAGTTTATATAAAATGTCGACCATTCCCACTGAATTGCCGTGGGACGTTGACAAACCGTTTGGGGCGAAAAAGATGTATTTTTCCACGATAAAATTCGGGGTGACGGCTGACGATAAATTTTGCTTCGAACGCCACATTGAGGTGATTTTCGCCCTTTAATATAAGAAAACGATTTAATATGTAATTTGCTATATTTGTCAGGTTAATAAGATTTTCTTCGAGATAATATAGTATGGTGACCGATATTGGGATGGCTGGGTTCTTGATAGCTAAACTCGGGGATTGTAAACAACTCAGGTTTTGGGATAAACCTCGATTTATTATTATTGGATGGTAGATATCAAATATCATTTTCCGCCTGTGCTCGGTAAGTAGGTATAGCGTGTATCATATTTAAAAAAAAAACATACATATCTACTGCCTAAATGCTCCTAAGTCATTGAAAAAAAAAAAAAGATTTAGAAAACAGTGTAGAGGGCACGTGGCTAAATAATAACAGCCGCACAGCTTCAAGGTTAAGCAAAGCTTTCCGAGGTTGGTCCGTGGATGAGTGACCATTCATGACATACCGAGACCCCTCCGTACCTTGGAAAGCACGTTAGGCAGTTAGTCTAAAATACTGTTATTCAGCAGCATCCGGTTAGACTGGAAGCCGACCCTAAGATAGTTGGGAAAAGGCTAGGCAGAAGATGAATTTATAGAAAGTAATT
Source organism: Oligia strigilis (assembly GCA_951800025.1). Lineage (NCBI taxonomy): Eukaryota > Metazoa > Arthropoda > Insecta > Lepidoptera > Noctuidae > Oligia > Oligia strigilis. The sequence goes on along the minus strand of OX637546.1, from coordinate 20,148,512 downwards.
GTATTTCCCTGGATAAACATAGCCATCTATCAAAGACTTCATTGGACCTATCCCAAAGGTGGATGTTACAAAAATTCCGGTTACCTCTTTTAGTTCCTTATTATTTTGGCAAACGTAAACACAATAATAATTCTTATGTTTTTTTTAATTTATTGATTGTAACTGCACCCTGCGGTTGCAACTGCATAAGTCTGTGTAAAGTATTCTATGTCCTTATCCAGGTCATAGAATACTTTTTGCCTATCTATGTGCCAAATTTCATCTAAATTCGTTTAGCCGTTTTAGCGTGAAAGCATAACAAACAAATATACAAAAATCAAATATTTTTCGATCCCGTTGGAATATCGGGATAAAAAGCCTATATGTTAATCCAACCAAGGTGTCAGCTACCTCCATACAAATTTTTATCAAAACATGTCCAGCCGTTTGAGCGTGAAGAAGTAACAAACATAAACACACCCACACATCCCCACAAACTTTCGCCTTTATAATATTAGTGTGATATTAGTTTAGAAAATATTATACTGCAATTTCAAATCCATACACTAAGGGTGTAATAACACCTAGCAGCCGGTTTCCCTGAAGAAACTTAACGCCGAATTAAACCACCGTTTGGCGTCCAGGGTGAATAAATTTGTGCCAATATGTTGCTGCTAAGCTCGAAATGATATTAGTTTAAATTGTTTTTAAACACTAGGACAGTTTTAACCACATGTTAGTAAGGGGAAGTCTGTAAAGTGGAGGGTTTGTTCATGTGTACAGATAAACAGTGTGGCGAATAATTGAAACAACCACGGATATCGACAACAGTACCTCTTTTAACTGTTCTGTGATTGAAACCACGTATTCGTTAACGTATTTTAAACATCATCATCTGCCTAGCCTTTTCCCAACTATGTTGGGGTCGGCTTCCAGTCTAACCGGATGCAGCTGAATACCAGTATTTTACATGGAGCGACTGCCTATCTGACTTCTACAATCCAGTTACTGGGTAATACGATACCCCTTGGTAAGACTGGTTGTCAGACTTTCGGGCTTCTGACTACCCGTGACGACTGTCAAAGATCCACGAATCCGGGACCAACGGCTTAACGTGCTTTCCGAGGCACGGAGGGGTCTCGGTATGTAAAGAAGATCACCCATCCACAGATCAACCGCTTCAAGCGTAGCTTAACCTGATCGATCGACCTGTGCGGCTGTTATTATTTAGCCACGGACCCCGTATTTTAAACATACACAATTACAATAATGAATAACAATTACCATTCTAGCCGTGGGACCTTTTTTTTTTCGTTTTAGTATTTAACAACATTAAATTAAATTTATTTATTATTTACTGTGAGTAAATAAATTTAATGTTGTTAAATACTAGACACGCGGGGCATTGTTACCGTTTGGTAACAAACGGTAACAATGCCCCGCGTGTCTAGAATGAATAGAAAATTAGTTGTTTGAACAATTAATTTTCTATTTTAAGTAAAATTGGTTATTTTATTATTTTAACAGACTGTTAACAATTTGTAATAACCGCTGTTCTGTTTAATGTGATGACCTAATCGCCACTTTGTATAAATATTTTTAAGGGCTGAATTGTAATATTCAGAGAACAGTGATAACATTGGGTTTTATTAAATTTTTTCCCTTTTTTTTAGATAGTTTTGTTTTATTATATATGGATAAAACTAGCAAAAAATCAGAGGGGCAATACTCGTAATTTTAAGAACGTTCACAGTCTGATCTCAGTCTCAATCTGTCAAAAATACCTCTAATTTCCCTACATTTTCTGACATTGACTGTCGCTGAGATGAGATTGCGGCTAGATGTTGAACGTTTTTAATTGCGGGAATTGGCTTTCTGAAGTTATTTCAGTGTTCAATTCCAATCTTGTGGTCGGCGTAAAGATGACATTATCAAATCCTCTATTTAAACGGTTGTATATTTTATGTACAACCGTTGGATGCGAGAAGCGCAGAACCGGTCGAAGTGGAGGTGCTCGAAGGAGGCCTATTTCCAGCAGTGGACGTCTTTAGGCTGAAATGATGATGATGATATTTTATGTGCTTTTTTATTTCCTGAACTATTTATGTTTTTTATTTCAAGAATTCTTAAAAATCTAATCTAGGCCAGAAGCAAGAAGAATTGGAATGATTTATTATTTAATATGTATAAGGTAGCTTCATTGCTGATAATGAATCAGTAATCTTGCTGATCATCAAATAGAACTTCGAAGTCACATACCCTTAAAAAAAGTTTTTTTTTTAAATGAAGTATGTTCTCAATTCGGATGTTTATTTTTGTTTATACAATTAAATTTAAAACACGTTTACTTTGATTTTTCTGGCAGTTCTTTTTCTTTTCTCGAAGATTCCAGCCATTGCTTTTACCTGAGTCATTCGCCTCCAGTAGTTCATCAGCTGCAGCCGGCGCCGGCAGCGGAGCGTGCGTCGGGTAACCATGCGTTCATAACAAAATGTAATGTCTTGAGGAAGGCGACAGTTTGCGTCACCTGCGAACGTCTGACTTCCTTACTCTCTCAGCTTTTTCATAGTCTGGTGAATAGGAATTTAATTTTCAAGTGTTTATCCTCCTCATATCTAGCAAATAAATCAGTACATAAGAGGGAGTCTGAAAGTGGCACCGGTAACTGAAAAGTGGTGTGGAAATCGGTATGGGCATATGATATGGAGAAATGAGCAAAATGTCGATGGCTATAAGAGTAGGGGAAGACCAAAGAAATGATGTATGGACTGTGTGAATGATGATATGGTTACAAAGGGGGTGACTACCGAGATGGACTAATAGAGAAGTATGGAAGAAAATGACATATTGCGCCGACACCAAATAAATTTGGTTAGTTACAGGAGAATGAAAATGATTCATTTATTTTGGGATCTCCAACAAAAGATATACACTAAACATTACATATAGTTAATGGACGACAAAGTATTTGGTAGGTGTACTCTTTCAATTACAGGAGACCACAGCATGCACAATGAAACCACAGCATGCACAGTAAAAATGATGATTCAAAAATGTAATTTTTCAAAAAATCTGGAAAGATATAAGCAATTCTTAGAACATGTATTAGGACTATTCCCAAGACATTATTTTCTTAAGCAGACAGCGGAAGAATACAAACACGTCACAACAATAACTCGGTTAAGTAAATATTTACAAAAACATTTTCCCTCCTTATTACAAACGACTAATCAATTAACAAAAGAATAAAATTGTATTAATAAGAAGAAGCAAAAGCGAGGAAAGGAAAATAAATAATACAACGGAAGCAAAACCTCCACTGCTGGCCCAAAAATTCGGACACTAGGTACATCAGCAACATTGTCCGTACCGTACAATGTCGAGAGAACGGGCCGCAATTTCAATTTACGAGTGGTGATGCTATAAAATTGGCACGTGATCGCGTCGAGACAAATAACTGGATATCGCTTATATGTGTATTAGTAATATTGCTGGGAAGTGTAGGGCTGAGTGTAGGGAGACACGGGGATATTAGACGTGGAGATAATTTGTTTGAATTCTGCGGTGTTACCCTATTAAAAAATTTAGACGTAATTTCCATTGGCAATTTTAATCCTGATACTAATATCCTGTGTTATTAATGTCGATTTTAATAAGAACTACCTATGTCAAAGAGAAAATTACAATTAAGTACATTCAATTTTAGGGAATTAAAACAAGGTTGACAAAACTTTTATGCGATAGTTTTTCAAGATTAAGTTTAGCGACACACGTGGTAGCCCTAACAAGCAATGCAGTACGAAATTGGGTAACATATAAAAATATGTAACATATTGTATTGGTACATTTTCCCAAATTGTGTCCAATAATTCGTTACATAAATAAAAGACAATGATAAAGTAATAATGGTCCTACAAAAATGTTAGTGTAGTAAACTATGAGATATTATATAGACATATTTTCCTTATAGCGCTTTTATGATACTCCAAGCAATTTACTTGAAGTTGAATATACGGGCGTATGTTAGTTTTCTTCAACAATACACGCTTCTGTGATAATTTATTGCCTGTCACCATCTGCCAAGCCTTTTTCCATGTATTTTGGGGTCGGCATGAGTCAAGGTCAAGGTGTGAGAGCAGTGGTGGCCCAGTGGTAACAGTCGCGACTTACGACTTGTAGGTCGTAGGTTCGAACCCAGATAGGCGATTTATTTTGTGTAAATTATTCCATCAATGCTCTCAAAACGGTGAAGGAAAACATCGTGAGGAAACCGACATATCCTAGAACCAAAAATTCGAAGACATGTGACATCTACCAACCCGCACTGGGCCTGCGTGGTGGATTACAGCCCACTCCCTCTCACTGAGAGGAGGCCTGTGTCCCAGCAGTGGGAACGTTATAGGCTGATTATGTTATGGGTCAAGGTCAAGAAGATGATGATGGGATCGGCTTCCAGTCTTACCAGATGCAACTGAATACCGGTATTTTACATGCAGCGACTGATACTAACACGATACTCCTTGGTAAGACTATCTGAATGATTGATTGCCTGTAGTTGCTTTATAAGTGAATGATTTTTATCCAGTGTATCCGGATGCTTATAGAGAGCGTAATCAATTCAGCGTAATAAATTTTATGATTCTAGGTCAAAGGGAAGTATCCTATAAATTTTGATTTGCTGAGAGTGTTGAAATATACGTTTTTTGCGGCATAAACATCCGTATCTTTTTTTACGTTAGCTTAGAAGTTTGATTTTTTCACAGCTGTAGACCTGAGTATATGGTTTTAATTTCAACACGATACCTCCATGCGTTCTCGACATAAAAGGTCTTGATTGACCGACAGACGGACAACAAAGTGATCCTATAAGGGTTCCGTTTTTTCCTTTTGAGTTACGGAACCTTAAAAATGCTATGCTAGTCTATCCAGACGCTGAAACAAAGCAGATACTTATTGTTGAAGTAAATATAAATAAAACATTGCCAATTTCGAGACTCCTATTTTTCCCTTCACAAGTCTGCTGGCAGACTACGCAACACTAAACTTGGCTCACCCAATCTACATAAAATTATAATAACAATAAGTAAACACACTTCACCATCAACATATTGCACCAACACAGCTCCCAAATATCTACAGCTCCATCCAACAATACATTACACTCATAACAGCCATAAAATTGCATCTCAAACACACACTCACTGTGTGACCTCAGCTATGTAAGGGTCCTCCAGAATCCATAACTTTGTCGTGGGGTTCAAGCCCCTCTCTTGAACAATACACAAATTGCAGTTCTAATGCTCGGTACAATTTACTGCTCCTGATCTAGGTGCACAGAGTAGTTATGTACCAGAGGCAGCGGAGTGAATTGTGTTGTTAATGGCGCCCTAGAGGGAAGGGAAATTGTTTAGGAATTGGATTGTTTCGTGATTAATTTGTTTTTTTTTTAATAGGCTTCCTTAAAGGGTAGTTTTTAAAAATAATGCTAGTCCAACCAGAGAGGCAATTCTTGTAATTTTAAGAACGTTCACAGTCTGATCTCAGTCTCAATCTTTCAAACGTACCTTTTTTTTTTGCTAGCCTTTGCTGTCCCACTGCTGGGCAAAGGCCTCCCCCAAATCCTTCCAGGAACTCTTTTCCCGCGCCACCTCGAACCAGCCCTCGCGGTACGCGTCCAGGTCATCTCGCCATCTCTTTCTGGGCCGGCCTCGGCGGCGCCGTCCATCTTCAGGCACCCTTTGTGTAGAGATTTTTGCTTAGCGGTCATCGTGCATACGGCTGATGTGACCCGCCCAATCCCATTAGACCCTGGAACATACCTCTAATTTCCCGAAATTTTTGACAAGTTTTTGACATTGATTGTGGCTAGATTTTGAACGTTTTAAATTACGGGAATTGGTTTTCAGATGTTTGTGACCTGTCTTCCACATATAAAACCCAATTACTGGGCATATTGATATTCTTAGTATTGTCTAGTTATTTTTTTCGGCATGCATGTATGACCAGATTTATGAACGTAAACGAATCAAAAGGAGTACATAGGTACTCCTTTTGATTCGTTTACGTAACAATCGTAGTTTTTGCCTAGTTGTCTAGTTATCACACTTTTGGAAAGTCAGAGGGGTACGTAACCCTTTTTTTTTTCTCCGGATGGGAAATCATCAAATGACCCCTGCAGCTCTGGGTGGTGCGAAAGGGAGTGTCAGACTCTTACTGACTAAAACCCACCCATGTTCCTTTCTTAGCCATTTATGTTCCGGGTCCGCGGTAACCCTTTGGATATAATTTATATTAAAATAGAAAAATATGACATTTTGTAAAATTTTCTGAAGCACATAATTATATTGAAAAGCGCATTAACCCATTTTCTTTTCATTAACTACTCTGTGTCCCGACCTTGAGATAGTCCAAGAGCCCGGGTGCGAAAAGTAGCAGATGCTGTTAACGCAATTTAGATAATCGTTTGCGTAAATAAATAGCTGTCGAAACTCAATTAGGGTCCTGTAGTGAATAGGCAAGCCACTCGTTCTGTGGGAAGGCAAGTTTCCTAAACATCTGTTGTAATTTATACGTAACTAGCTTCCGCCCGGGGCTTGGCCCGCGAGGTATGTCGATAAAACTATCCTATGTCCTTCCCCGGGATGCAATCTATCTCTCTGCCAAATTTTATCGAAATCCGTTCAGTGGTTTAGGCGTGAAAAGGTAACATACAGACAGACAGACAGAATTTATAATATTACTAGCTGACCCGGCAAACGTTGTTTTGCTCCTACACTACTCCTACCCAACTCCTACCCTACTCCCACACTACTCCTACCCTACTCCTACACTACTCCTACCCTACTTCTACCCTACTCCTACCCTACTCCTACCCTACTCCTACACTACTCCTACCCTACTCCTACACTACTCCTACCCTACTCCTACACTACTCCTACACTACTCCTACCCTACTTCTACCCTACCCCTACCCTACCCTACTCCTACCCTACTCCTACCCTACTCCTACACTACTCCTACACTACTCCTACCCTACTTCTACCCTACTCCTACCCTACTCCTACCCTACTCCTACTATAAAAAAAAAAATTAAATAAAAAAAAAAAGTTTCCTATGTCCGTCTCCTGGTCCTAAGCTACCTCCCCACCAATTTTCAGCCAAATCGGTTCAGCCGTTCTCGAGTTATAAGTGGTGTAACTAACAGACTTTCTTTTATATATATAGATTATGGATGGACTAGTTTCTCCCCGCGACTTCGTTTGCGTCAAATTTGACCCTCCCCCCATTCACCCTCTTAGGGGTGAACGGGTTCTTAGAATTTACAAAATACTAGCTTCTGCCCGCGACTTCGTCCGCGTGAAATCGCTTGTTTTACAATCCAATATCCTAGCTTCCCACTAGTAAAAGAATTTTCGGAATCAGAGCATTAGTTCCGAAGATTATCCTCTACATACAAACTCACAAATTTTACCATTTTACATATATTATAATGTTACAGTATACATATTTTTTAGATATAGTTTTCTCCATAATTATTATTTCATCTTCGGTTATTTTCGAATCCACTTATAAACCGGCATGTCCTAGAACCAAAAATTCGAAGACATCTACCAACCCGCACTGGGCCCGCGTGGTGGATTACTGCCCACTCCCTCTCACAGAGAGGAGGCCTGTGTCCCAGCAGTGGGAACATTGTAGGCTGATTATGTTTTATACTTTTTAATTGTTTCTGTAATTACGGCATTCAATCGGTTAATGGTTAGGCAGAGGTCTGGTTAAAGTATCTACACCCACATTTCGCCAGTTCGCTATAGTAGTAAGATAATAGACAAATAATCTCTTCGGACGTGGCTATCATCACACTAATATTATAAAGGCGAAAGTTTGTGAGGGTGTGTGTGTATATGTTTGTTACTTCTTCACGCTCAAACGGCTGGACCAATTTTGATGAAATTTTGTATGGAGGTAGCTACAGCTACACCCTGGATTAACTCATAGGTAATTTTTTATCCCGATATTCCCACGAGATCGAAACTTATGCGGATGAAACCGCGGGGTATAACTATAAATTATAATTTTAGTAATTAAACGAATTTACCTGTAAGTAGAATACAGGTAAATTCGTTTAATTACCTACTAAAATTATACTTAAGCCTCGTTCTCGAGATTAGCATTGTACACTTGTAGATCTTGAGGGATTACAGTAAAATATCAAATTAAATAATATAGGTACTTATACCTATTCTTAATCAAAATGACAGAATAAGACTACTTAAAATTATTATTGTGTTTATTCCTGGGGGCTTAAAAGGCCACTTTGGCAGAATCATAAAAGGATAACATTATGAATCATATTAGGACGAAGACAGTTCGTGTTTTTCTTTTTTTCGCACTGCACTACGTAGGTATAATCAAAGAGATTGTGATTGGATTTCGATTGAATTGATTGGTATTTTAGCACAGACAAAAAAGAGAACTGAAAAGTCCTTCACCAATGGGATTTGATACGATTAACTTAACAGTTAACTGTCCATTATGATTCATAATGTTATCCTTTTATGATTCTGCCTAAGTGGCCTTTTTAGGCTCCCTGATGGATCAATAACAAGTTACAATTTTCATCAACAACACAGTGCCTTCCAACATTTTCTTACAAACAAAACTAGGTACTTAAAACCCAAAAACACATCTAACAAGTCACAACATCATAGACAAAGCAGTGTTGCCAGTTGAAATATACCCAAGACACACTTAGACATGTTTTGAATTAGTTACAGACTTTGATAAACGGTGACAGATCGCCTCATTGCTCTTGAACTTGACCAATCGACTTGGCACATGAAAAACGAGAAAAACTATCTTAGCTTTGCCCCAAAGATTGTTTATCAACTTTCCTGGCAGTTATTTTGATTATCTGTTATGGCAATCGCAGAAAAACAGGACGCGTATGACCGTTATTATTCAAACTTGGAACTTGGGAGACTTTATCAAGAAATGAGGTATTTTTGATTGTTTGGATTGGCTGGCTGCCAGAATGTATTAATTGTAAAGAGAATTGTTGAAGCATAAAGAAAAGACGTTGAAATATGTCCCAATAATATATTAAAGTTATATTGATGACTCAAACCTGCGTAGCACACTATCAATCTCAATCTGAAGGATATTGCTAATTCATTGCTTTATTTAATAAAAAAAATTGTCTGCTCAACAACGTAAATAACGCAATGAATATTGTTGAACTGTGTGTTACGCAATTATACCGCTGTTCTATTACTATCCATGATTAGGAATACCACATAATTCAAAGCATTTTTTAATACATATTTTTAGTAATATAGTTCATGCGTTAGTGTTTAAAGGTACAGTTACAAAGCTTCCATCACCAGTGGTTTATTATAAAGCAATTCCGTTTCAAAGAAAAACCTACTTACCTAAAACGAACATCGAAAAACCAGTAAGTATATTTGTCTCCACTTAAAACACCCCAAAAACACTGTTTTCTCGTTAATACAGCGTCAACACACACGCTCAATAACTCACGTCAAAAACTCGAAATAAGTACTTGTATGGAGTTAAATTAATTTATTTTTCCCGAATAGCAATCTATTAAGGGTACGATAAGCGGGGGCCGCGTTAAAATAAATTGATTTTATTCAAATTTCTATTAAGGCACCGGCTCGCTATGTTTCTGGAGATTGCTACGGGCCCAGTCTTGTTACTTGGGAGTTGCGAAATTTGGTGCTGTTTGGATGTGGTTTAGAAGAAATTAAGAAGAGTACTCTACTGATCTATTTTTTTTTTTTTATATTGGGTCGGCAAAATGATTACCTAATATTATAAATGCGAAAGTGTATCTATCTGTCCGTTACCTCTTCACGCTTAAACCACTGAACCGATTTAGATGAAATTTGGTATAGAGATAGTATACTCATGGACGTAATATATAGAGTTACTTCTATATATTACGTCCATGGGGCAACTAGCTTCAACTTTCTGACTAACTGACAGACTATTTAATTTTGACAATTCAAAAGTGCCTGTACAAGGTTTAATTGAAATAAATGATTTGAGTTTGAGTTTGAGTAACAATACTAGCAGCGCCCCACAGTTTTACCCGCATAAGTGTCGATCCCGTGAGAATATCGGGATAAAAACTATCCTATGTCCTTTCCCGGGACTCGATCTATCATTATAACAAAATTTCATCTAAATCGGATCAGCGGTTTAAGCTTGAAGAGGTAACAGACAGACACACTTTCGCATTTATGATATTAGTATGGATAAATAAACAGCTATTTCTAGACTACATTAATCACACTAATAATATAAAGGCGAAAGTTTGTGAGTGTGTTTGTATGTTTGTTACTTCACGCACAAACGGCTGAACGGATTTGAATGCAATTTGGCACACAGATAGTTTATAACCAGGATAAACACATATAATACTTTTATCCCGATATTTCCACGGGATCGACACCTATGCGGGTAAAACCGCGAGGCGCTGTTAGTATATATATTTAATATTACAATGAGAAAAGATTAGATTCAAACTCAGTACTTTTGACACAAAAACGCAGTAGAGTACCCTTAACCCATTAACTGCCAGTTTCGGGAGCATCCAAAAGTGCCGCGTCCACTTCTCCGACCTCCACCGCAGATTTCCACTCAAAGCTTGTAATTGAAAAGTTTGCAAGGAGAGATGTAACGTGATTTATAAGACAGACGAAAATGTTCGTTCGGCGACCTTTTTATTCAACCAAATCTTGTTAGAGGTACCTACTGTACTTGGAGAGAATTGTGCAAGTTTTTTTGTGTTCAGAGGATTTTTTTACTTTACTTAGGGTTGATTTTTCCAACGCCAGATAATTCCATCGGAGGAATACTTTTGAATTTTTGACAATTTTTCCATACAAAAACTGTCAGACGTCAATTTTATTCCACGAATAAAAATTATCTGTCGATTGAAAAATTTGCCCATAGTATTTTTAATTTTGGTGGTGGTGTTCGACACAATGTAAAATTGTTAATTAAATAAAAAATATATTGTATTTGTTTAAAAACCTTTTCCAAATGTAAAAGTATAATATTTAATATCGTAATGGTATATTTTTTTGGTGGCATTTCACGTGAATTGTTAATTGGCTTATTGTTTTAAGTCTATAGTAGGTATAAGTTCAATAATATGTTAAAGTTTTGGTTGATTTTACATTTTGAACTAAAAAGGCCAATTAAAATAACATATCTACTTTATTATTATTTCAATATTGCTAAAGCAGTCACACGAAAACAGAATTCCCGTAATTAAAAACGTTCAATATCTAGTCGCAATCTCATCTCGGCGACAACCAAATGTCAAAAACTTGTCAAAATGTAGGAAATTCGAGGTTTTTTTGACAGATTGAGACTGAGATCAGACTGTGAACGTTCTTATAATTACGAGAATTGTCCCTCTGATCTAAAGTCACTGACAGATGTTTAATATGAAAAACCACAGAAAACGTCCGTTCTGTGGTTTTTTAAAAATCTAATAATTATCTGAAAGTTTTAAAACACTTTTACCAACTTTTTATAAATTACAAATTTTATCATTTTCATTTCGATATCAGAATCAATGAGTAATTAAAACTACATTAATGTATAAAATATAAATAAATAAAATCGAAGTGTCTGTTTGTAATGTCCAAATAAAAGCTTTTTACTTAATGCGTATGGAAGTAAGGTATATACAGACAGTACTTTTAATAAAATATGCAATTTTAATTGTTTTATCTGTCAGTCTGTTTATTTTGTTTCGGCTAATATCCGAAACTGCTGAACCGATTTTGACCGATTTTGTGGATTTTGATTTTGGGAATTTCATATCTTTTATTTTAGAAAAAGAAATAGAGTAGGTACCACGAAAAAAAAATTGTTTTTCGAAATACACGCGAACTTAGTCGCGGGCACAGCTAGTTTAAAATAAAACATTCAAAATTCACTTTACAGTTTTAACATGAACAAGTTTATTTCAAAACTTGTGACCATTAATCACTGGGTTCGACTTTATTAAAATAATTTACATTATAAATTGCGTTAAAGGGCAATTTCGGGTATTATGGGACAACGATGGGAATAAATAGGATGACCGTTATTAAAATGAGGATTCATGGTGACTACGCGATGGAATTGTTGTTATGTTTCATGGTAGGAGGATTTATTTATAAACCACTTGATGAAAGGAAGAAAAATTATTTATTTGGGACACGTACAGGAAATACAAACAGTTAAAAAGGAGCATTTGAAACTAATAAAGCTGCATTAAAAACAAAGAGAAGAAAAAAACAAAAAAAAAAGGACCCATGTGAAGCCAAAAAGGCTCCTATCGAGATGACGTCGCGGGCAGAAGCTGGTGATAAATAAATCCAAACCAAATTCACGCAACATTTCCCAGAATCTAACAGAAAGAACATAATCCAAATCATCACATACGAAATTAACATATGTTAAGCCGTTGGTCCCGGCTGTCATTCGTGGATCTTTGACAGTCGTTACGGGTAGTCAGAAGCCCGAAAGTCTGACAACCAGTCTTACCAAGGGGTATCGTACTACCCAGTAACTGGGTTGTGGAGGTCAGATAGGCAGTCGCTCCATGTAAAATACTGGTATTCAGCTGCATCCGGTTAGACTGGAAGCTGACCCCAATATAATTGGGAAAAGGCTAGGCAGATGATGATCAAACCACATTTTATTACCGAAAATATCCACCAGAGAACCTGTTGCTATCGTTAATTAATTCTTAGTTAAACTCGCTCAAGAGAGAGCGGGAAAAAATGGCGTGATGAAGGAATTACTTTTTTACGGGCCGTCGGGTCCGTAGGCCATCGCTCCGGATCCGTAATGATTTATAGTGGACCCGAGTCTTCGGGCTCCAAATGTAGCTATCCATCATCGTTGGTACTGTGACCAAGTTTCAGATTAGTAGGTTCGGGATTTAGAGGACTTCTCGGAGTTTGAATAGATTTCTTTTTGACAGTGGTTTAGACTGTTCTAAGGTATCAACCTTAGTACAGGGTCATCATCATCTGCCAGGCTTTTCCCCAATTATGTTGGGGTTGGCTTGCAGTCTAACCGGATGCAGCTGAATACCAGTATTTTACATGGAGCGACTGCCTATCTCACCTCCACAACCCAGTTACTGGGTAATACGATACTCCGTAGTAAGACTGGTTGTCAGATTTTCGGGTTTCTGACCCATAACGACTGTTGTACTTGTACTAATGCTACCAAGGTGTCAACCTAATTATACAAACCCGACAAGGTATAAGCTTTTTTTGACCTGGCTAAAGGCTTCATTTACCACGGGATAATCAGCCGACAATTTCCAAGATTGACCTACGAGGTGCAGTTACTAAATAAAGGTAACAAAGTAGTTAGTCTTATCTATTTGTGCATCACACTAATATTATAAAGGCGAAAGTTTGTGAGTGTGTGTGTGTGTTTATATGTTTGTTACTTCTTCACGCCCAAACGGCTGGATCAATTTTGATAAAATTCTGTATAGAGGTAGCTGACACCCTGGATTAACATATAGGCTACTTTTTATCCCGATATTCCCACGGGATCGACATTTACGCAGGTGAAACCGCGGGGCGCAGCTAGTGTTTTATAATTGTCACAAAAGCATGCAAAATCAACAAAAAAATATGACAAATATAGTCGAAAATGACAGAAAACAATGAACGGAGTTTCTCAAAGCACTCTTCACACAGTAAAAAATACCAAACGGAGCAAATTTAGCTTGTTTGTTTCGCAAATTTGACTTTTCCATGTATAGTTTTCTCTTTTCTCCGGTAAATTTTGTAACATTCTACGCAACGTCATTTACACTTTATAGGAGGGGTTCCCCTTTACATTCCACACATGCCTGTGGCGCTTGTTCGACGCTGGGCGTAGTGTTAATGTTAATGGACCTTCTTGAACTACTGCATATTTGCGAATCATCCCTCTAATTACTTCCTCTCTAAACTCAGTTATTTTGAGCTTCTTTTACGATGCTCGTACCCCACAACACCTCAAAAAATTACTTTCAGTACCATTTTGTACAACGGCTCAAAGCGGAGCTGCATGACGCCATCTGGTCACTCAGATCTATGCTGGACTTTGTAGTGTTGTCTACGATGAAAATGATACATTATTTTATTTTTGTAAGTAGGTTTGTACAAACACTTTTACACGTCAATCATGTTTTTTTAAAACTAGATGAAGTCGATCGGCGTTTCCTATCTGACTACTCTGAGAAGAAAGGCCGAGACAAACTCAGAGGTCACAGTCTCTTGTAAAGTCCAGACATAATCTTGGTCAGGTTATACGAAGACCATGTAGATCGATGTCTGAGTGGTCTTTTGAAGAAAACCACACAGATTGAGAGGCCCTGTCCAGTCAGTACACGCTTGTGTCAGAAATCGTGCAGCTCAACTCAAGACTTAAGGAGCTCAACGATTCGACGAACAATACCAAAGAAAGGACATTTGGGTAGGCCACATAAATTACTCAAACTGCCAGACCATGACCAGACCAGATGCATTTCGGCTTTACGATCGTTTGATTTGAACGAGTTCTTTGCGAAATAATTTTTAGTCCTGAATGTTTAGTTGAGAGTGCGGATACAATCCTATTATTTCTCGATTTCAATACCACGATATCATCACTGGTTTCCTTAGCCGCGATTTCTCCTCTTCGTAATTTGGCAGCAACAATATCGGTGCTGAAACGTGGACACTGACGGTCGGGCTGGTCCACAGATTCAAGGTCGCTCAGCGCGCTATGGAGCGAGCTATGCTCGGAGTCTCTTTGAAGGATAAAATCAGGAATGAAATTACCCGGAAAAGAACCGGAGTTACCGACATAGCTTGCAGAGTAAGCAAACTGAAGTGGCAGTGGGCTGGCCATGTCTGTCGAAGGACCGATGGCCGGTGGAGCAGACGAGTCCTGGAGTGGAGACCAAGTATCGGCAAGCGTAGTGTGGGACGCCCCCCAGCTAGAGGGACGGACGACCTCTAGTCATAAACTCTAGTCTTATTTTGTCTGCTTTTACACTTTTTTTTCTACACTTTTATCCTGAAACAAACAGAAAAAGGGTCAAAAACCCGTTTCTTTAGTAGGTTTCTTTGCTCCTCTTTTTTCTGTGGTTTACTTTTCTTTTACATCTGAAAAATACATAAAAAAATATTGAAGAAAGTTACAGAAAACAAATAAATAGATGTGATTCCAAAACGATACACGGGGCCCCTGAAAACAAAACTTTTTCAGGGGCCCCGTGTATCTTTTAGGCACACATAAAAATTAGTGGAAAATCTTGCAAAATCACGCATTTATTTCATACCTATAATAATAATATATTAGTATTAGAATACGAAGTACACAAAAAAAAAAGCAAAGTCCAAAAAATTAAAAACACGGTTTTTGTGTGTATGTATGTGTGTGTTAAAAAAAGAGGTTCTGTTTTTACCTAATAATAATCCTGGAATAATCTTAATAATTCTCATTAACTTGGTCACACTAGTCGCGGTGTTTCCTTAATTAATATAAATTACATCATTGTTGCAATGATTAATCGTATTAACGCTTATTAACGATTAATTTATTATTATTGCAAACAATTGTTTTGTTAGGCGATAATAATTAAGGCGTGAATGTTGTAAGTTAATCCTCTAAGAAAAGATACAAAGAATTTGATGGAAGACATTATTTTACAAAAAAAAATATAGGGATACCTTTAAATACCTTAATAATCAATCAATCCGTCATTTCTTCAAATGGGGCAGAGACTGAGCACTTTTCGAACGTCAAAATTACAAAAGACAGTCGCCCTGCCTTTCACCACATCCTAGTGCTGTAGCTAGGAAGAAGAATCAATCAGAAGCCCGAAAGTCTGACAACCAGTCTTACCAAGGGGTATCGTATTACCCAGTTACTGGGTTTTGGAGGTCAGATAGGCAGTCGCTCCATGTAAAATACTGGTATTCAGCTGCATCCGGTTAGACTGGAAGACGAACCCAACATATTTGGGACAAGGCTAGGCAGGTGAAGAATGAATGAAGACTGGTTGTCAGACTTTCGGGCTTCTGACGACCTGTAACGACTGTCAAAGATCGATGAATGACGGCCGGGACCAACGGTTTAACGTGCTTTCCGAGGCACGGAGGGGTCCTGGTATGTATAGATGGTCACCCATCCACGGACCAACCGCGGCAAGCATAGCTTAACCTGATCGATCGAACAGTGCGGCTGTTATTTCTTAACCACAAGTCCGAAAAACATCATAATTATTACGAAGCCCATTGCGTGTCCAAAATAATTGCTTTTGGTGTACGAAAGCACGCCTAATTAATAGGTAAGCACGCAATGTGCGTGCATTCGTGGAAATGGACAGTAGATGCAGATGTGAATATAAAAAGGTAACCTTCTGGTTTTAAAAGGATAAAGAAAGAAAGAATAACATTTATTTGGATACAGCTCGTAAAATATAAATACAGAAAAGTGAAAATAATCTCAGAAGACCAATTCTCGTAATTTAAAACGTCCAAAATCTAGTCTATTCGATTCTATTTTTCTCTATGGCAATGGTGCCGATGTCGACAATTCTGCTAATGAGAAAACGTGGGGGAGATAACATCTAGACGCAGACAATCTTGGCGACAAACAAATGTCAAAATATAGGCATTGTAAATCATGAAACTTTTATTTTCTTTTGACTGTACTTACCTGTCAAAAAGAGTAAACTTACATAATGTGGATAAGACAGAGATTAAAACATAAGACGAACTTGCAGGGGATCGAGGAGGGGGTGGAGGGGTGGTTCAGGGGATCAGACCGGAATAAATCATCATCATATCATGAGCTGAATTCATGGTTACAGTTTGCGTGTGGATGTCCCTGTCACAAACTTATAGAGGATACACATCTTCGGGTCAGCGGCATTGTCCGAAAGGGTTAAAGGTATTTTTGACAGATTGCGACTGAGATCAGACTGTGAATGTTCTTAAAATTACGGGAATTGCCTCCCTGATAGCATTAAGAATTCATTGAATTTCTTCAGAAGTCGTCTTTATTAAGATTATGGCTATTACTGTCATAATATTGACTCCCAGCCTCAAAGACGATGATGACATTGAACGGGAGCGGAGAGCGTTGTCGGTTAAAGCGAACATGCTGGCACGCAGGTTTGCACGATGCTCACTTCCTGTGAAAATCACGCTCTTTCGAGCCTACTGTACTGCTTTTTACACGTGCAGCCTGTGGGCTAGATAACCGCGAATATCGTACAGCGCTCTTCGCGTTCAATATAACAATGCGTTTAGGATACTGGTGGGGCTGACCCGTTTCTGTAGTGCGTCAGGGATGTTCGCAGATGCGCATGTAGTTTGCTTTTACGCAACAATGCGTAAAAGGTGCGCTTCCCTGGTGCGCAGGGTGTGGGGCGGCTCCAACAGTGTCTTAACTTTTTGAACGCCAGAGCATAAACGCACGCGCGTGCCCTCCACGCCAACCCACAATTTTAAATATTTAAGGTATACATTTAAAAACACACAAAAGTAATGATTTAATTGTTTATTTCGTGATAAAGTGCACCGCATTTTTTGTCACATATTTATGTCGCTCGTAATAGGATAGGCGATACACGACTGGCGTACAGGGCACGCGCTTGCTTGTCACGTATATGTGACAATGGCGTTCAAAAGGTTAAACATGGTTGCGAGTCGCCTTGACTGTGTGTACGTGGGTCACTGTTGTGCCGTCTCTCATGGGATGTCACAACGGTGACCAACCGTTATTTCTTGTGTTTTTGTTTAGTGTCTGTGCTTACTAACATAGTTGTAAGTTTTACTAACAATCTTGTTTGAGTCTTGGTCACTGTAATAAAGAAAAATTCTATTCTATGCAGCCGACGAGAGAATGCGTTCTTGACACCTGTAAGTTACATACAAATGAATACGTGTTTTGCGAATTTGATATTTATTAGCTACTAAAATTGACGCACTGACAGGTGTCAAGTGGCATTTTCTTGACGGCCGGACTGTAAGGACGAATTTTACCAATGAAACTGAACGCGATTCAAACCGCGTTCAAGAACTGTCAATGTCAATATTCCATAATAATGATGACACTGGCAGCTCTTGATCTTGGTTTAGTCGTGTTGATCACGTTCCTTGGTGAAATTCGCCCTATAGTCCGACTTTTAATTAGCTGCAGTAAAATGACACTTCTTAATAAATCATTTCGGACTGAGTTTAGAGATATGAATGTCAAATAAGTTTCGTTTGTTACATTATTCTGTTCTAGAAAAACAAGATTTGGTTGATGGCCGCGAAAAAATAAAAAGACGCCTATTTCAGTCATAACAAAAATTGTCTCGTCCTTACAGCTACTAACATTCATAACTAGTAAACTACCACGGAGTGCAAAGTTCGACACTACATGACGCTGGCAGAATAGTCGACATCGGCGCAATTGCCAAAAGGAGGAAAAAAAAAACACGTAAGCTGTCATTTTACTGCAGCTAATTAATAGTTCGACTATAGGTTTAAGGCAGCCTACAACCAAAAAATACAGCTGTATTTTGTGTTACAACCCACTAACCCAAAACATTCATTCTATCGTACCCACTTACCTATATAATTATATAGCTTTATGAGAATTTCCATAAAGCCTAGATACGGCATTTCATATGGCAGCCATAACACAACAACAATCTAATATGAAAATAAATAAAATACACTAAATATACATCCGGATATCAAATCTTACACATTAAGCAAATACCATAAACCCATGTTATTTGTTCAGAATCGCGACTTCATCCCATGTCAAACAACAAAATACTTGCAACCACCATACATATACTGCCACCCCATAATTTCGTCAACCTTAACACAACTAAATAAGGTTAATTTTCGCTTGGGGTTTTTAGTGGTGTAGTATATGTAAAATGGTGGTTTAGATAAAAGACGTTTACAATTTGTCGTATCACGGAGGCTTGTTAGTGTGACGCGGGTTGTGACGTCATCATCGTATGTACCAACAAACATATTGGTCGGCATTCAAATCCGGGGAGCTATGTGTGAACATTATGATCCCGACCCGGTTGTACGATTGTTGTGCGACGGTTGCAGTGGCAAAAATATCAAGGTTACTAAGAAAATAATGAAAAATATCATGTGATTGGAAACCAGTAAAATGACCAATGTGGTGTAGCCTACAATATGGTCCTCATGACAGAGGTCAGTTATTAATTATATAGGTATGATTATACATCAAAATTCTTGCGATTTTCCCTAAGATCGATAGAATAGAGAATAAAAGAGAAAAAGTGGAAAATTTATAAAAATAGGTATACTTTCCGTTCGTATAATATTAGATTGGAAATAAAATCAATGACTTTGAACAAGCCCGAACACTTGGTTTAGACCCCGATATTTGCGTCTAAATTATACCACCTAAAACAGAGCAACCAGTTGCAGTCGCTATTTACATAATATCCCCAAGCGTATGTAAGCTGAGTTACGATTTGTGAGGTTTTCGGCTAATGATATATCATGGTGTTTATAATGGCGTGGACTAACAAGGGGACGAGGATCAAACGGAAAACGTGGCAGATTTATTAGGGAAATTATTTCACGAGTTTCAAGTATGTCTGCGGTGCTATTCTGTAAAAATCTCACCGTGAAAACTTAGGGGAAGTGAGCGTGGAGTGAGCTGTCAGTAGTGTCAATTCCTAGCAAAAACAAACTCACTTCACCTAAGTTTTCACGGTGAGATTTGTACAGAATCAACCGGTTGATTAGCTCTAAATACAGGTAGTTACGTGGGAGGAAACGTGTCATTCTATTACCTTAGGGACTCGAACAATACCTAATGCTCGGTGCTTATAAACAAAAACGAATCGTTTTGATTAACATTAGTAGCATATTTAATTGCCAAATTGGGCATATAAATAGACTAGCAGCGCCCTGCGGTTTCACCCGCGTAAGTTTCGATCGAGTTTGAATATCGGGATAAAAACTATCCTATGTCCTTTCCCGGGACTCAAACTATCTCTATACCAAATGTCATTTAAATCGGTTCTGCGGTTTAAGCTTGAAGAGGTAACAGACAGACAGACACACTTTCCCATTTATAATATTAGTATGGATTCTCAAGCTAATTTAAGCTACGCTTGCCGCGGCTGGTCCATAGATGGGTGACCATCTATACATACCAAGACCCCTCCGTGCCTAGGAAAGCACGTTAAGCCGTTGATCCCGGCTGTCATTCGTGGATCTTTGACAGTCGGTACGGGTCGTCAGAAGCCCGAAAGTCTGACAACCAGTCTTACTAAGGGGTATCGTATTACGCAGTCTCTGGGTTGTGGAGGTCAGACAGGCAGTCGCTTCAAGTAAAATACTGGTATTCAGCTTCATCCGCTTAAAGTAGAAGCTGACCCTAATATAGTTGGAAAGAAGCTAGGCAGATGATGATGAATTATAGCCCTTAAGATATTAAGCAAAGCTATGAGGTCTTTGCTTCATTATTGGTAAAGATTATTTCTTATATTTATAGTAAACTAGCTTCCGCCCGCGGCTTCACCCGCAAGGTATGTCGCTAAAAACTATTCTGTCCTTCCCCGGGTTGGAATCACAACATACTCACTAATCAAATGGATGGAACTGATTCTCTAGAGTCGTCTAAAGCTGCAAATTAGTGACAAAGGCCAGTTTACGCTTTGGTATTCTACCTGCCACGTATTTATCTCTGTCTGTCAGTTTCTCTACAGGAAAAACAACAAAAATAATCCAATAAAAGAAACCTTAATTAACTACACGAGCAAATTTAAAACAAATGGCGAAAAAAAAAACACTAACCCAAATTCTAAACGAAATAGAAAAAATCTTTTCGAGCTGTAATGAAGATTCAATTAGAACCAGATTCTTTATATACTCCGGAGCGTGAATGGACCTCGCTGAAAGGACGAGGCTCGTGTAAAAATAACGTAAAACATAAATAAAAAAAAACCTACTAACAAACTTTGATTTACAACGTCTTCAACCTGGCAAGAACCTTGGAACTTGAGCTGTAGAGTCCAAATTCGAATGTGTCAGAGTTTTCGGGATGGGTGAATAAGTTTGCAGATTTGCGAGGAAGGAGGGACGCTCACAAAGGCGTCCGAGGCCATATTCATGCAAGTCCGGATGAAAAAGTTGGTACAATGCGAGTCGCGTCATTAGGGAGTGCGCGCTTGAGTGTGGCTAAGTGGCAAGTTGCTGGGCTTACCGGGTACTCTGCGCATTCGAGTTTCGAATACTTTCTTTCGTACGAGGAATTTCGCGTTCGAATTTGGAACGACTTGATTTCGGGTGTTAACGGATACTTCGCACATTCGAGTAACGCCTACATTCGCCGGGAATTTCGCTTTCGGATGTAACAACGGGTTGTATTTAGGCAACTTCTATTGCAGGAGCATAGTCGTATATTGTTCCTTGTTAATGAATGTTGCCAATGCTCCAATTTGTATGCAACAATGGAAGATAGCTTTGATGTTGTAATGGCTTTATTCCGTTTGGATGTAGCATAGACAATAGGATGTCAGCTGTGAAATGCTGAGATTGTTGTGTATTTATGTACAGTGTAGCATACTGCAAGACACGGTAGTGTTTACCGACCTACTTATATGAACAACATTAACCTTTTGGCCGCCACACGTCAAAAATCAGAGACGTGCCCTCGGCTTCAAAGTCTGTCATGTAGTCGAACCGTGGCGTGCTGGGCACATTTTGGTTTGTCATCTATACATGACTGTGGCGGTCATAAGGTCATACTAATATTATAAGTGCGAAAAATCTCAATGTGTCTGTTTGTTACCTTTTCAAAGGCACACGAATTGATCATGGCCTATGTTAGGACGCACATACATTTATGTACAGACGCCAGCACAACAAGCTACTACAATCTGTCAAATTTCTTTAATAGATTTTCAACTTTATCGCTAAAACATAAGGTTCAAAGTTGATTGGGAAAATTTGCCAGTTTCGGGTAGCTTGATGTTCTAGCGTCTGTGCGTTCCCGAGGAATGAATTGAAACCTCCACGCGGGCGAAGTCACGAGCAATAGCTAGTATAAAGTAAAAATATAATAGTTTCCTGTTTAATACGAAAGTAAATAAGTAAATCTATCACAATTTTTCAGTGATTGTAAACCGTATGGATTGAATGCAAGTACGTAATATTGGGTCACTGATTGGGTTCCACAGGCACGACGCCATTGCGACAGGCCGAGACGAAGATGGCAGGACGAGCTTGACGCCTACCGTAGGGACTGGCCAGCACTTACAAAAGACAGAATTATGTGGGCAACGGAGTGGGAGGCCTTTACCCTTCAGTTCCCGGGACAATACAACTCAAACTCAAAGCATTTATTTCAATTAAACCATGTACAGGCACTTTTGAATTGTCAAAATTAAATAGTCGGTCAGTTTGTACGAAAGTTGAAGCTAGTTGCCTATTCCAAAACGTAGATCACTATGGAGAAGAACGGGCAAGAAACTCCAAAGACACTCGTTTAAATCAATATATTACTAAATCCTGGGTACATTATTCTTGTTGCTTCTATAAGTGAGAAAAATGTAAAAAAAGAAAGACACAAATGTAGAAATAATTCAAAATATGAGATTAGAAATAAGCCTTGGCAGTTAAGAGATGACCAGTCTCAACCGACGGCGCCCGTTCACGAACATGACGCGTGGATCATCTCAACCATTTTGTAGGGAACCGAACAAGCTAGTTAGATTAGATTAGGTAATAATTATGCTATACTGCTTCATCATAAACACTCTCAATTTCGCAGATGATCTAGCTCTACAACAAAATATAATCATCACTTCACCAAAATATCCAAGAGCAATTTCATCACACGTCGGTGAATTCTCAAAACGAAAAAACAGATTCGATCTTTTTATACTTTATCTTCTTTCGCGAAAAATATTTTCGCCAAGCACCTTTCGCGTGATACCGAATCTAACAGGGGTACTAAGTACCATTGAAGGTTCGTCTCGTTTTAAAAAAGCTCTCGAACTGTTTCAAGAGCGTCGATCTTGCCTGTTTCGTTTGGCCTCGCACTCGATTCAAACGATTTCGGGACAGTGTTGTGCTGTGATATCCGAAAAAGGTGGTGCGGATATTTTTCTTTATGCTTTAGATCTGATTTGATCTGAATGATTTAAAGGACGATGGGCCAGAAGTTTGACAGTCATGCATGGCGCCTATTTTTGGAAGGAATCACAATTTTGATAGAATTTAAATTTTTGGACATTTTGAAGTGTCTCTGATCTTTTTGACGCTTCATCGTTACAATCTTCAGAAAACTGTTTTGCAGTAAGAGTCATTGTCAATTTGTTTCTAAAAATTATGATTTGTTTGTTTCTCGAACTTCTTACTAAGTACTTGGATATAAATTCATGTAGAGCAGCCCTTCTCACCATCTATCTGCCTAGCCTTGTCCCAACTATGTTGGGGTCGGCTTCCAGTCTAATCGGATGCAGCTGAATACCAGTATTTTACATGGACCGACTGCATGTCTGACTTCCACAACCCAGTTACTGGGTAATACGATACCCCTTGGTGAGACTGGTTGTCAGACTTTCGGGCTTCTGACTACCCGTAGAGCAGCCGGTCTTTTCTGTGAAAATTTCGCCGCAAAAACTTAGGTAAGTGAGCTTGAAGTGAGCTGCCACACTGCTGCTGGGATTGACAGTTCACTTCACCTAACTTTTCACGGTAAGATTTTCACAGAAACTTCTTCTTCTTCTTCGTAGCACTCTTGTCAGAGCGGTCGTGGTCCTCATGTAGTTTCTTGTTTAGGGGCTGATGTGATTCGCCTCACGATTTCTCGCTACCTACTCCGATTTCGAATGTTTTTTATGCACTCATACAGGAGATCACCCACTGCGCATTTAATTTGGTCAATCCATCTCATGGGTGAGCGTCCACGTGGTCTAGTACCCTCCACTCTACCCTGTACGACAAGGCCCTCAATAGAGTCTCTCTCACGCCTCGAGACATGTGATCCGAAGTATTTGAGGATGCGCGTTTGGACCATAAGAATAGACCAGCTGAATTACTTTGAACATTTATCCGCAAAATTATTCACACCACATCGCGGATATAAGACCCCGACATCACTATTTACATTCAAATTCAAAGAAACACCTCTACGTGAAGATCGTTTGATGTAGCGCGCGATCGATCCTGATTTGACTGTTATCAATATCAAGTTTATAGGAAAGGGATATCAAAGAAATTGGCTGAGGTGTAAACGAATAAGAGGGTAGGGGGCAACCTTGAAAAAATAATATCTATAAGAATTTATATTTCCGATCGTAATCATAAAATAAATATTTTCCGATCTCTACAAGTGTGTAACGTTAAACAGGGTTGGTATAAATAAAGCTTCCCCCGGTATAGATAAAGTTAATCGAAAAAATATTGGTACTCTGTGATGTGTAGATACCAATATGGATATTATGTATGGGTTATGTAGGTACTGCAAGCCGAGCTGAGCAATGGCCCAGTCGTAACGACCGCAACTACGAGTTCTAGGTCATGGGTTCGAACCCAGTCAGGCACTTTACAACATACATACATACATAATCAGTCTTTACTGTTCCCAATGCTGGGACACAGGTCTCCTCTCTTCGATAGGGAGTGGGCTGTAATCCACCACGCGGACCCAGTGCGGGTTGGTAGATGGCGCAGACAGGCAAGCGAAATAAAGTTCGAAATACAAACACTGGCTAGAAATAAAGTAAGATTTTGTTTTGTAATATGACAATAACAATACAATATTATGGATCAAAGATTGTAGACAATTAAAAAAAATGAATTTCTGTCGTCTTTAAGGCAGAATGCCTTCCCAAAAAATCCTTTCGGCTAAAAAACAATATGTTAACAAAACGCCAGAAAATCTTCCACAAATTCCTCTCATGATATGACAAAGCCGTCTTAAGCTTTTCAAGCATTTTCATCTCGGAAAAACTTGATATGGTCCCCTTGAGATGTCGAGGGAACATCTAAATTTTATGCAAGAGAACCCGTGGGCGTGTACTAGCGAAACTAATTTACAGGGGTAAACCAAAGGATCTGCGAGAGAATTTTAGATATTATTAGAATTTTAGATATTATTAGAATTTTTGAACAAAAGGAGTTTGGCTGTCTAAAGAATTTTTTTTTATGAATACTAGATTTATTTTAGTGCTGATTTGTATCTACATATCACACTAATATTATAAAGGCGAAAATTTGTGAGTGCTGGACCAATTTTGATAAAATTTTGAATGTAGGTAACTCCCAAAAAAATCTGCTGTTCCCTACATTTATGTTCGTATAACGTCAAAATGTAGGGAACAGCCGATTTTTATTTCGCCATTTCAGGTTTGGTCCCATAGTAAAAGTTGTTCATAATGATGAGTAAAATGGAGGTTATTAATGTTTTACCAATAACCCTGTATATTAAAAACCGCATTAATGAGCCACTGAATAGCTGATCCCGTATTAACAAAAAGTGCCATCTCAAAAAACGGGCAAGAGGGGACTCCCTCTTGCCCGTTCGGACTCGCGCACCGAGGATTCCGTATCATCATTTATGTTTTTAAATTTTCATCGGCGAGGCCTATATTCATCAGAGAATTTTAACACTGTGCACTGCGGTGTAGAACATTGCAGTTTTATGTCAGCGCCATCTCTTGACCGATAGTGGAACTAATGTAACTTTTGTTGATGATTTCTGAAAGAGTGTGCTATTTGGAGACTTCGTTTTATTTTTTCTGTAATCTTTACGTAAACTTCTATCATCATCATATCTACACAGAATAATTTCAGATTTTTCTCTTTGCAAACTTCGGAGATAAGGGGAGGGGAGGGTATTTTTTTTACGTTTTTTATCAAAAGTCGAAAAATATGCGGCCTAAAAAAAAAAAATGTTTGAGAATGTGCAAACTGCGCTCTTTCATATGATACCCCACATGCCCTAGTATTCGAATTTTTCAGGCCCCCTTTCAGTCCCTATTTGCAAAAAATATACATAAGTACCTATATTTTTATTTCTTTCTTATTTGCAAAATAGTTGGGCAAACGTCATCTAAAACTGTTCTAAATTTCAAGTTGATTGCATTAGTAGTTCTTGAGATATCCAGCTGTGACAGACAGACAGACTTAGCCTCACCATAAGGGTTCCGTTTTTACCATTTTGGTACGGAACCCTAAAACAAATATACGCCATTCGAAACCCACACTACTAAGTTAACAACAAGCGGCACAGCGGTCATCAAAAACGATGCCAAACCACAAACAAAATTAAGTTTCCCTTCAGAACGTGAAATTACGAAAACTGAACGATATTGCAGCTAAATATCAAAACAGAGCCACCACTCCAGAATGACGTCACACCCTGACAGTGACGTCATGTGCCTGCCGGCGATATTATGACGCGGGATTTCAGCCAAATACTTATGAAGTACTGTAAAGTATAAGCATACAAACATTCAAAAATCAACCTTGAAATAAAGTTTGTAGAGTTGAGTTTCAATTAAATGGCGTCCACCACTGCACAAATTATATTCAAATAGGAAAAATCTAGGGTTGCCATCTGCGAAATTACTGAGAATATGAGTTCTGAAGCTCTAATATTTTAATTTAAAATCGCGCGTTTTTTTTCTCGTGGAGTAATATTTTCGTGCTGGATTTTCAAACTTGATCAAACGTTTATTTATCAACTTTACAAGTCATAAGTTACAATTACCATAAATCGATTCAAGTACCTATTGAAGAGTTCACAATAAATCTATTTCATGCTGTAATCACGTAACCACAGAGGAGAGGCCTGTGTCCCAGCATTGGGAACATTATAGGCTGATTATGCTATGCTGTAATAGTGGAGGAAAACTGGAATTCCTGAGCAAGTACTTACTCCATTGCTTAGAAAGTTCCAAGGATCCCACAGTGTAAATGAAATAGCAAAAATTGTAAGGAGGTAACCCCACGCTTCGCAGATTGATGTTTTCAGTTTCTAACTGAAAGAAAAGAAAGTAAGAATATACTTAGTAGAAAATATTACATCACATTTTGCAAACTTTCTTCAGGAAGAAAGTTTCGTAAATATATTCCTATTCTGACTATATTAGGGAACATTACGTTATTTTAAACAATACAATAATGCTGCCTCGCTTCTGTAGCGCATCAGGGATGTTTGCGGAATTGCGTGTTGTTTGCTTTTAGGCATTAATGCTTATAAGATGTACGTCCTTGGTGCGCAGGGTGCGAGCCAGTTGCAACAGCATCCTGTGAGTTATTGCTGATAGGCTGGACTGCTGTGTTATAAGTCGTTGCTCCAGTATCTCAGCTGGAAGGTTCACCCTTGTTTGGTATAACAACGTTTTGTCGAAAATCGCTTCGGCTAATTTTAGTTACAATAAAGTCATTTCGTATAATTATTCATTTGACCGAATAATTAATTGGTAGATTTTTATTTAGCATATTTATTTCTTTGAAATAATGTCATTTGACTGAATTTTCACATGCACTAATTTTATTTAAACGAATGTTTCACTAGACTAATAATTATTTAGTCGAAAGATCGTATCAAATATTCAGTTGACCCCAGGGCACCCCGAGGTTCGGTTTGGTTAGGTTACTTTAAACCCTTTACACAGAAATAGGAGCCCCGCGAAGCGGGGGGCTACGTCGACATAGGATGCAAGAGCGAGCGAAGGGCACCCCGAGGTTCGGTTTGGTTAGGTTACTTTAAACCCTTTACACAGAAATAGGAGCCCCGCGAAGCGTGTGTGTGTCTGTGGTGTATGTTCAAGTAACATAACCGAACCTCGGGGTGCCCTTTCCTTGCTCTTGCATCCTATGTCGACGTAGCCCCGCTTCGCGGGGCTCCTATTTCTGTGTAAAGGGTTTAAAGTAACCTAACCAAACCGAACCTCGGGGTGCCCTTTGCTCGCTCATGCATCCTATGTCGACCTTGATCCGCTTCGCGGGGCTCCTATTTTTGTGTAAAGGGTTTAAAGTAACCTAACCAAACCGAACCTCGGGGTGCCCTTCGCTCGCTCATGCATCCTATGTCGACGTAGCCCCGCTTCGCGGGGCTCCTATTTCTGTGTAAAGGGTTTAAAGTAACCTAACCAAACCGAACCTCGGGGTGCCCTTCGCTCGCTCTTGCATCTTATGTCGACGTATTACCTACATTACACCAATTGAATATTCGATAAAATACATGTTATACCACCTAAACATTACATCAAATGAACATTATACCTTTTGATCAATAGCGCAAATGTTGTTATTGCAAATAAATATTCGATGAAATGAAAATTATGTTAATCGATATTATACAAACTGATTATTTTCTTAAACGTTGTTCGAATTAGTAAAATTACATCAAACGTTGTTATACCAAACAAGGGTGAACCCAGCTGGAATGCGGAAGCAGTGATTGTTTTGTTGTGTGTGTTTGTGTAATTGTATCACTAACATAGTTGTAAGTTTATTTTATTGTTTCTAACACTGTATGAGTCTCATGGTTACTCGAAATAAAGAATTTAACAATAATAAGTAGATATAGAAGCTATGAACAGCGGGAAAATTGCGTAACACACTATCAGTAGCAATGGGTTTCATTTTGACAGTTCAACAACAATCATTGCGTTATATATGTTGTTGAGTAGAGAAATTTTTAGAGAGGTCCGTGGCTAAAAGATAACAGCCGCACAGGTCGATCGATCAGGTTAAGCTACGCTTGCCACGGTCGGTCTGTGGATTGGTGACCATTTTTATATACCGAAACCTCTCCGTGCCTCGGAAAGCACGTTAAGCCGTTGGTCCCGGCTGTCATTCGTGGATCTTTGACAGTCGTTACGGGTAGTCAGAAGCTCGAAAGTCTGACAAACAGTCTTACCAAGGGGCATCGTATTACCCAGTAACTGGGTTGTGGAGGTGAGATAGGCAGTTGTTCCATGTAAAATACTGGTATTCAGCTGCATCCGGTTAGACTGGAAGCCGACCCCAATATAGTTGGGAAAAGGCTAGGCAGACGATGATGAGTAGACAAAATTTTCGGACATAATTATTATAAAACATGGATTAGCAATATATTTCTAAATGATTCTGATTGACAATGATAGTGTGTTACGTTGTGTTGCGTTAGAGCAGTGGTGGCCAAGTGGTAACGGCCGCGACTTACGAGTTGTAGGTCGTAGGTTCGAACCCAGACAGGCGCTTTACTTTGTGTAAATTATTTCATCACCACTGCTCTCAAAACGGTGAAGGAAAACATCGTGAGGAAACCGGCATGTCCTAGAACCAAAAATTCGAAGACATGTGACATCTGCCGATCCGCACTGGGCCCGCGAGGTGGATTACGGCCCACTCCCTCTCACCGAGAGGAGGCCTGTGTCCCAGCAGTGGGAAAATTATAGGCTGATTATGGTGTGTTACGCAACTAGGGTGCTGGGTATCTTCTCATAGTTAATTACTGTAAAAGATGGTAGCAGAATCTGTCTAAAGAAATGCAGCAGATCCTGCCAATCTTGATGATTATGATTTTATCCCGCGTTTTTTCGATATTATGCAAAGTGGGTAAAAATATTTTGTCAGCCAACACCTTTCTCGTTTCTATGGCTACAAAAGAAATCACTAGTTATCTAAGTTTCCTCTACTTATTTTATTTTATTTTGTGTTTATCTTCCTTCATATTTTTCGTCTTATTAATAGACAAGAGTAGGGTCATATCACATAATTTCATTAGCACATAGAACTTCAGAATATCTACATTTCATACATAAGTACATAAATTCACGCCATTTTCCCATGGGGTAGGCAGAAACTACAGAACGCCACCTGCTACGACCATCACATACTCCTTTTGCTTAGTTTACGTTCATACATCTGTACACGCACGCCGGTTGCGAGTAGTATGCACCTGACCTTTCTGAAGAACATTACCAATAAGGTCACTATAATATGTCCTTCTAGGGCGTCCCCTGCCGCGGCGTTTTTGTGTATTCCCGTTGTCCCCGTAATCTGTGTCCCCGTTACGGGGACAACGGGACGTCATACAATTTCCTTACCGTTGTCCCCCTTATGACGTATGGGCAACGGGGACAACGAGACGTCATAATATTTCCTTACCGTTGTCCCCCTTATGACGTATGGCCAACGGGGACAACGAGACGTCATAATATTTCCTTACCGTTGTCCCCCTTATGACGTATGGGCAACGGGGACAACGGGACGTCAAAAAATTTCCTTACCGTTTTCCCCCATATGACGTATGGGCAACGGGGACAACGGACAATTAAGATTTCACGTTATCTGTATTCCTGTTGTCCCCGTAAGGGACCACACGGGCGGTTTCACTCATATCTGCCCTGTACCTTTTGTTAGTCGCTTTTCTCTTCATGACAAACATCCACATTTCAGTCTATTTTTTTTCTATTTAAAAAGAGTGAAAGAGACCTCTCTCTTCTTAAAGGCAGTTCATAAACTTGCACCAAAGTTAATAAAGTCGAGGGTAACCCTACCAACACCAAAAGTAGGTTACCCCTGACAGGTACCAACTATTTTCAGTTAATTAGTACGATTTGCAATTTTTTTTTTCTGCCTCTCAAAAAACGTACCAAGCTTTGACTGGGAGTGAGCAATGTTGGGAATTTCGCGGCTTATTTACTTTAAAATTCTGTATATTTACGTTGTTATTCAAGCAAGTTTCACGTTTCATGAGAACTGTTACAGCAATCAGGGTGGAATGAGGACTGAAAACGAATGCAGTTCATGGATTTTCTGTGCTTATTTGCACAAATCAATCTGTATTTATGACCCATATTTTTACGTGCTTATGTTTTTTTTAGTAGCAGCCCGGAGCTTCAATCTGTGTTCGGTTAGGGCAATATGCTTCTCCTTATTACCTGAGACTCTCTCTCTTAGTGTGTCGATAGCAATCTAAATGGACCCGGCCCAGAATTCGGTTACTTGTTTACCCGAAACTTATACATACTCGTACATAGCGAAATGTGGATGTTCTATACACATCTGCATACACCATCGGAGAATACAGGCATGAATGCATAAAATCAAATCAAAATCAAATTTCATTAGTAATTGAGTTTTGATTTGATTTTTAGGGTTCCGTACCCAAAGGGTAAAAACGGGACACTATTACTAAGACTTCGCTGTCTGTCCGTCCGTCCGTCTGTCTGTCACCAGGCTGTATCTCAAGAACCGCGATTGCTAGACAGTTGAAATTTACACAAATTATGTATTTCTGTTGCCGCTATAACAACAAATACTAAAAACAAAATAAAATAAATATTTAAGGGGGGCTCCCATACAACAAACGTGTTTTTTTTCGGTGTTTTGCCTTGTGGTACGGAACCCTTCGTGTGCGAGTCCGACTCGCACTTGGCCAGTTTTTTTTTTTACGTCAAAGTTACATTAGACAAACAAACTGTCCAGTAATATACGTAATGTTGTCTTTCAAGGCTTCACTTAAGTTCAAGATATTTATCTAAGTAAATTAGTATCGCACAAAAGTACGGAAGTATACCAAAGGGCGCCTTGTATTAAAATAAGTAGAAAGTGTTTATGTTTAAATTAAAATAAGGAAAACGCCAGCATTAACGGATTAATTAATTTACGAGATACAGACCATCAGGACCATGGCTAAGATAAGGAAAACCCCTTCCCTTGGGTTTTGTAAAAGGTGAGTAATGGATTATATTATCAGGGAGATAAACGGAAGAAACCATCTGCGTACAAGATGCTGGTAACTCATAAATTGTAACAACCGAACAAAAAACCTAATTCGCCAAAATACTGGTAAAAAATTATAGTTGTGCTTTTCAAACTCAAAATGAAATTCTCGTTATCAAATAGACAAAGTGATTTCAAAACTTCGTAGATATCTTTAATGTTTACTTAAATACTTATTTAGGTACTTACCAGATAGTAACAGACTTCTTATATACAGAAGACCCAGTTGGTCTTTTAGAAAGACTCTTTTGCATTCCTCAAATGTAGCCACGTTTTTCATTAGATATGTAGCGGTATCTACAACGCCACATGCGAACAACGCGTCATGCAAATCCTGCATCGCGCAAGCAGAGTTTACCGCGCAACTAGCATAGATACAACGGCCCGACATGAATCATCGGGCAGTTGCCCGCCATACACAACACCCGTCTGGTCGGAGGATCCTCCCTTTTCTATAGAGTTTGAGTGAACTTTACACCCTCTTCCTCATACCTCTATAGATATAACATCATCTTCATATAAGTGTTCGTCTGCATCAACAACTATCGGTCGTATCCAAGGACTGGTCCAGTTAGTGTCTAATGCTAACTTCAAAACTCCATCCATACTATAATATTATAAATTCGGAAGTAACTCTGTCTGTCTGTCTGTAATTATGTATGTTACCTTTTCACGCTTAAACCACTGAACGGATTTCGATAAAATGTGGCAGAGAGATAGATTGCATCCCAGAGAAGGACATAGAATAGTTTTTATCGACATACCTCCCAGGGGAAGCCGCGGGCGGAAGCTAGTACATCATAAAAGCAGGTATTTAATCCTTCACCACTACCAATAACTTCCCTCCATTCTTGCAATCCATGAAAAATAAATTCCACTTATTGGGCGCACTTTAAGACCCACTAACGGCCGAGCTGGTCCGCTGGACTGTTATAACAAAGTACACTTAGTATAAAATCTAAATGAGCTGAAAACTTGCGGAATATTAAAAAGTAAGTGAAGAACAGACCGCGGCTGTGAGCAGCGGAGTTAAAGAACACTGTACTGCCTTCGCTGTAGCACGGAGCAAGGGTTGATGGAAGTGGCATGAGGAAAGCCTCATGTTTTAATGTTATTGGACCAAAGAACTGGGATGACGCTCTATGAACATTGCCAACGTAACCAAAAGGGCCATCAAATAGGCCCATCATTATTTACTCACCTACTATGTTTCATATTATGTCTGCATGTCTGTAATCTTGTAATAATTATGTTTTTAGGGTTCCGTACCCAAAGGGTAAAAACGGGACCCTATTACTAAGACTCCACTGTCCGTCAGTCCGTCTGTCACCAGGCTGTATCTCATGAACCGTGATAGCTAGATAGTTGAAATTTTCACAGGTTATATATTTCTGTTGCTGCTATAACAATAAATACTAAAAACAGAATAAAATAAATATTTAAGGGGGCTCCCATACAACAAACGTCTTTATTTTCGGCGTTTTTGCCTTGTGGTACGGAACCCTTCGTGTGCGAGTCCGACTCGCACTTGGCCAGTTTTTTTTCGAACAAAATCTCGCAAGTTTTTTTTTGTTTCTTTATGAGAGTTTGATAAAGGCTTTGTAAACAACCGTTTGCTCTTAGGCAAGGGCATACGGTTGTTTACAAAGGTGTTCTTACTCAGGGTTCAACCAGGTAGCTGTTATAGTATAATTTTTAAAGAGTATCATTGCCAGATCGTCCGATCGACCGTTCGTGATGGCGCCAAACAAGTAGCTAAATTCTGGGCCGAGTCCATTTAGATTGCTATCGTCACGTGAAAAAGACATTGCCAAATGATCAATTCATTTATGTTTATTTCATAATACTTGCCGATGTTAACAATTTTTATGAATTTACTTAATGTTATTATTTTATTCATGTTATAATGTCAAAGAAAACCTTTACCAATTTTATAATTTTTATTCAGAATTTCCAATTTGAATTGCATTTAAATGTAACTTTTTACCGATGTTACCAATTTTTCAATATTCGTCGCGCTTATTACTAAGTAAGTTAGCTTATTTCTCTGATTCATTGTTTTAAGCATGTTGTATTTACCTATAAGTAATTGATGAACTGTATTTTACTTTCAAAAATGTATTATATTGTATTAGTGTAAACAGTTGTTGGTGAACCTAATAAAAAAAAAATCAAGTCATCATTGTGGAATATTAGGAAACTTTAATTTCATTGTTAGCTTATTATATAACAGCACAACTATTCTCTATACATCCATGGCCTCCCTCAAACTTTAAAGGGGAGTAGTTAAAATTTTCCTTTAGAAAAAAAAAACTGCTCCACCAACTCAAAACCCTCTAATGGAAGGAACCATTAAGCATTCATCGATTCCTAATTTATCTTACTTCTTTAATTGTTCTTTCTTTTCAAATCGATAAGTTACTTGAGAACTTTTTTACTCGATTACAATCGATTTGAAACTCGCAAAATGTCGTAAGTCTCTGCGATAATAATGTCTTAGAAAAATTTTTAAGTTAGATTGTCGTATTGATGGTGTGGTTTAATGACTTTTTAAGAAAAAAAAATTTTTTTTCAAAGTTTAAAGGGCTTTGAGCATTTCACAAGTTAAAAGGGTTTGGGAAAAAAGTACCAAACGACTTTGTGCCAGGGATTATGATTTTTTACTCACGAAAAATTTACAGGAAGCTTTAATTTATAGATAAAAAATGTTGATGTTTTTAAAAAAAAAACGATTGTTGTTGCTTAACTTGTCTTTAAAATTTTGCATGCTATGTTTTATTCTAGCTAAACACGCTTTTTTTTTTTTGCGGATGGGAAATCATCAAATGACCCCTCCCGGTCTGGGTGGAGCGGAAGGGAGTGTCAGAGCCCTTTATGTCTTGTCTTTATGTAAGGAGTCCTTAGCCCTTTATGTTCCGGGCCAGCGGTAACCCTTTCGGACAATCCCGCTGACCCGGCAGGCTTCGGCCCTATGGGGCCCCTCCTCGATGCTGACATCTCTTTGAGGCGCGCGTGGAACACGTACGCGCCGTCCGGCACGGGCCTGGTACTGATCGGACGGTGAGCTTAGCTAAACATGCTTGTTCCTCAATTTGTATTTAACACCCCTGTATACCATGTTTTACGCAAATAAATATTCTATTCTATTCTAAATCTCGTTGACTGCTAAATGGCACGATTAAGAACTTTGCGTACTGAGGGTAAACAAAAATGCGTTCACATTTGTAGTACGTATCACACTTGCCTGAACCGAAACAAAAAAAGCGGACACAAATATTTGGTACAGTCAACAAAAGAGATAAGTATGCAGGATCGTCGGATATAACTAGTTGAAGTTTAGTAAGAAACCGATGGATGTTGTCGACTGGAATTTAATTTGATAAATGAGCTATTTATTTTCTATTAATAAAATAAAATGTTATTCTAGAACATCCATCGGTTTCTTACTAAACTTCAACTATATCCGACGATCCTGCATACTTATCTCTTTTGTTGACTGTACATACATTATACATCACCCTAATTGCGTAAACACACTATCCGTAATACTATGATTCATTTTGAAGGATATTGATAATCCATTGCTTCATAAGTTCGAATAACTTGTCTGCTCACAACGGAAATAACGCAATGGATGTTGTTGAACTGTCAAAATGAAAGCTATTGCAACTGTTAATGTGTTACACATATACACCGCAGGGTGACTTGTAATTAGACGTACCTATTCCTTCCCGTGCCTAACATGTGATGGATCACTGGGAAGTGAGAAAGTAGTGGGATGGCATAAAGCAGTTAATTAATTCAATTAACCCACAACTTCTAAATATTTCAAACAGTTGTAAATTCGACCTTTGCACGCAATAACGATTGTTTCATTGGCAACTCTAAATATTTCTATTACTTTCGTACCTTGTTAAATAGTTACTTAATAATAATAATAATAATAATAATAAATGTTTATTTGCAAAAAACACGGTATTAAAGGATGTTACAATACAAGATGAGACCAAACATGTTTTGCTTAATATTAAAGCATGCAAAATTAAAGTAAGTATCAACATTATAGTTTATGCTCGAGAAAATCTTTAACACTATAAAAACTATGTTCATTCAGCCAGTTAATCAATTTAATTTTAAAAAGTCTGTAATTTAGGTCTTTAAATGTATTTGGTAATTTATTGAATATACGCACACACATAGCTACACAATTTTTATTATATTTAACACACCGGGGTATCTCGTCTAGTACCAGCCTGAATTGATCACGCCGACTTCGTGAACATACATCCTCAGCTGTTTTGAACAGTTCTCTATATTTCTGTACAAACATACATACTTCATACACATATATTGAAGGCAGTGGTAGCAAACCAAGCCTCTTAAATATTGGTTTGCATGATTCATCTGACGGAATCCCGTATATGGCTCGTATACATTTCTTTTGTGCGATAAATGCTCTATTAAAGTCGGTACTATTTCCCCATTCCATTATTCCATACCGCAAAGAGGATTCCACATACGCTCGATATGACATTATCGCCGTTTTTATATTTGTTACGTTCTTAATCTTTCTAAGGGCATAAACAAATTTGTTCGCTTTGCTACATACATGCTCAACTTGTGCCTTCCAGTCCAAATGTTCATCTATTATTACACCTAAAAACTTTGTTTTTGTCACCTGGTTAATTTTTGGTATGTCCATCTTAAAATTGAATTTATTATTATGAGATTTGTTAAATTGTATATACACAGATTTGTCAAGATTAATACATAAATTATTGTCATTTAACCAATTAATTAAGTCAGCAATTGTTTTATTTATGTCAATTTCATGGTCAGTAATAGATTTATATTTTTTGTCAGAAGTTACAATTATAGAAATGTCATCAGCATATAGAAAGCATTTGTGCTTAGTCACATTAACAATGTCATTAATGTAGAGGAGAAATAAGATAGGCCCCAATATGCTGCCTTGGGGCACGCCACGTTTTATATATTTATACTCAGACGTATACAGTAACATATCTCCATTTCCATCGACTTTGGTGACAGAAACATACTGTTGTCTGTCAGTTAGGTATGAAGATATCCATTGATGTGGCAGTCCCCTAATTCCGAGAGTTTCTAATTTTTGTAATAGATTAACGTGTGAAACCAAATCAAACGCCTTTGATAAGTCAAAAAATAATCCTGTTACCAGCTGGTTATTATTTATTCCATTTAGTATGGTTTTTAAAAGTGAAAAAATGGCTAATGTAGTAGATTTACGTTTTTGAAAGCCGAATTGTTCTTTTCTTATGATATTAAATTTGTCGCAGTAGTTAATTAGTCTATGGTGCATACATTTCTCGTATATTTTTGACAAGATGGGTATTAGCGTTATAGGACGATAATTGTTCACATCATATCTTTCACCCTTTTTGAACAATGGTTTGACAATAGACAATTTCAAAGCGTTTGGGAATACTCCCTGTGAAAAAGATAAGTTAATCAGATGTGTCAACACTCCACTCACTTCATTGGCACATGCTTTAATGATTTTGGTGTTTAATTCATCGTAGCCTTCAGAGTTAGTATTGTTTAATGATAGTATATGTTGCCTTACCTCACTCTCAGACATAGGAGTGAGGAACATCGAGTTAGCGGCGATGTTTTTTTGATGAATATGTATACTATTTTGTACTGGAAAACTGTTTATGTAGTGATTGTTAAAAGCTGAGGCTATTTCTGCAGGTTTTGTGAGTATAGCGTTGTCAATCTGTATGCTATCAATATTGTCCCCAGAGTTCATACTGTCTATTTCACTCTTTATAACGGACCACGTGGCTTTACATTTGTTTTTATTGTTATTTATAAACTTAATGTTAGCATTCC
This sequence comes from Oligia strigilis, assembly GCA_951800025.1. Taxonomy (NCBI): domain Eukaryota; kingdom Metazoa; phylum Arthropoda; class Insecta; order Lepidoptera; family Noctuidae; genus Oligia; species Oligia strigilis. Next base: position 20,110,842 of record OX637546.1, on the reverse strand, counting down.
GTTTAGCATTATGTATACATTTTTGTAATAAATTGGAATATGTTGTGTATTCAACCTTGTTAGTACTATTTTTATTCTTATAGTATTTATATCTTAAGAATCGTTTAGTTTTAGAACATACTTTAAGACCCTTAGTCATCCACGTTCGTTTACTGTTATTGGTTGTATTTATCCTAACCCTTACTTTTGGAAAACAGAGCTTATGAAACAGGCATATTAGGTCATGAAAACGGTTGAATGCCGTATTTGCATCGTTTTCTAGATATACATCTGACCACGATAGATTTTTTATACATTCTGTAAATTTATGTATATTATTTAAACTGTAATCCCTTTTATACGTATGAAATATTGCAGCTTTTGTCTGGACTCGCAAAGGAAAACTTAGCATTTGTGCTGTGTCGTGGTCCGATAGATGAAATGGTAGTACTTGTGCGATTGCGTCAGGTATGTTGCTTAATATGTGGTCTATACAAGAACATTTGCGAGTGGCTACGTCAATATGAATTTTTAGGTTGTGAGTGTGTGCTAGGTCTTGCAGGTCTTGTGTGATTTTGCCTTTTTTGAAGGTATTTATATTAAAGTCGCCTGCTAAAACTATGCGCGTTTTCGGGTTGTATTTTGTGACCAAATATTGTAAAATACTGTTTAATTTAGCTAAAAATTGGTTCGGGTCTGACTGAGGGGTTCTGTATAAACAAATAATTACCAATTTTTCCTCAGTCAACTCTATTCCGCATGCCTCGAAAGTATTAACTGATGCATATGCTTGTAATGGTAATTCTTTAAATCCCATACCTTTCCTGATCAATATACAAGTGCCACCTCTACGTTTTTCCCTACAAAAATTCGTTGCCATTACGTAATTGTGTAACTTGAGATAGCTCTCTTCTCCTTTTTTAATAAATGTTTCGGAGAGGCAAATCACATGTGGGTCATTGTTTAAATCTCTCATCTCCTGTAACGTTAAATCTAGAAGCTCTTCTTTCGATAGTGCACTTGCAATATTTTGATGGAGGATTCTAAAACTATGTGATTTAGGCGTTATGTTGTTTTGCACGAAAAAATGTGTCGTTTTTTGTGTGAGGTTGAAAATAGAACGGGATGGTACCTTTTTTACGTTTTACGGATGATAAACTGGTTACATTTTCCACTCCTAGTTCTATGCTGTTCATATTTTTAAAATAAAAAGGAATAGTACCTTTTTTGGGCGCGTTTGACTTTGTTTTATGTAAAAAGCTTAGTTTGCTACCAACAAGGAATTTCCTAATTTCGACTGGATTTAGATATTTTCTATCGTATTCTTCACAATCTATTATATAATTGATTGATTTGCATATATCAGACAAGTTAAAATATGTGCTATTCGTGAAATAACTGTTTTCGTAATATTTACAAATGTTCTTCAAGCTGTTGTTCAGTTTGTTGACATCTAAACAGTCATTTTTTAATACATTTAATACTATAACACTATTTTTAGGAAATGATTTAAGAACATTTTTAAGCTGAGACAACACTGGTCCGACGATATGGTCATTTTCACCCAGACATATTACTATATATATATTCCTAGATATTCCTTGTAATTTGTACGCTTAATGCCACAGTAAAATTTTGAGATATCAGAGATATACAGGGTTATTTGTAAAACACCAGCAACCTCTTAAGAGGTCATTGTACTCATCATTATGAACAACTTTTACTATGGGACCAAACCTGAAATCGCGAAAAAAAAATCAGCTGTTCCCTACATTTTGACGAGTTAAACGAACATAAATGTAGGGAACAGCTGATTTTTTTTTCGCGATTTCAGGTTTGGTCCCATAGTAAAAGTTGTTCATAATGATGAGTACAATGACCTCTTAAGAGGTTGCTGGTGTTTTACAAATAACCCTGTATATAACGCTGGAGAGCGCAATATTTTCAACTAAAAAGTCGATGCGTGGGAGTATACTGGAACAACCTAGGATACATAATAATTGTATTCCGCCGTAAGTTGAATGCAGAATATTATAAGGATCCAGCAGTTCAAAACTGGCTGACTTGATAGTTGTATAGTTAAGCAGAAGAAATAAAACCAACCTCCACAAAAACAAAGGAGTTTCAAAGCAAAAGAAGACAAAATCTGACAGTGACAGCGTCCAAATGAAAATTACTGCAAATTATTCGTGATTTTTTGTATGACATGGTGTTGAGTTGTTAACATTTTATGGAAGGCTATGGGTACCCATATCCACCAACGTTCTCGCAGATGCGACCCCCGGAGGGAGAGTACCCTGATCATGGAGATGGTTTTGGCGAATATTATTCGCTTGGAACTTTGAATGAAGACAGGGAAAGATCCAGGTATAACCTGCTTGTAGTTGTATGCCTGAATTTCCACTTACCAGGAGTTTTGGAGGTTAAGCCTGAAAGTCGTGAACAATGTGACAGAAAGAATTGACTTTTCTTTAACACTGAAATTGTGCTTCAGCAATTTGACAGACGCTGTATCAATCAACTCAGCCACACAGTCCACTCCTGGACGTAGGCTGGCCCAGGCTGCGCGACCACACCCTTTCCTCCGCCTTCCGCATTCAGTCTGTCCCAGCAGATATAGCTGGATACTGCTGATTTATATTGAACTAGCTGCGCCCCGCGGTTTCACCCGCGTAAGTGTCGATCCCGTAGGAATATCGGGATAACAAGTAGCCTATATGTTAATCCAGGGTGTCAGCTACCTTCGTACCAAATTTTATCAAAATTGGTCCAGCCGTTTGAACATGAAGAAGTAACAAACATAAGCATACACTCACAAACTTTCGCCTTTATAATATTAGTGTGATTAAGTGTGATGTGATAGCACAATTAAATATAACTGCTAAAGAATCTATAATTAAATATAATTACCCACATGACCATCGACATGATCCAAAGGGCTGTTACGAACTTCTTGCTGGCTTTAGTGAATTATTAGATAGTTGTATCGATATTCCCAATATAACTGTTGCATGCCACTGTTCCTTTCAACTACGACGTGGTTGAAATGGTAGACGAATACAGATTATATTAATTGAAGTTTCATAGAGTTGCTACCCATTATTTTATTTCCTTTCCAGAAGTAGTAGATCAAAACAAAGACTGAGAAAACACAGGGATACAAAACGCTCCCGCTCGCGAAGCACCGGTCCACGGGTGAAATCGCGGTCGCGGTCCAGAACGCGATCAAAGTCGCGGTCACGGTCAAGGACAACTTCGAGAACACGGTCGCGGTCGCGGACGCGATCTCGGTCTAAAACACGGAGTCGCAGTCGCACTCGTTCGGGCACGACACGTCCTCGCGAAATAAACTATAAGGAGCCCGGATTTCTTGACGCTTTTAGAGTTTTGTATCTCACACGTAAGTTCCTTTTGTTATTTACTACTTGTTAGAAATTGTTGAAAAAACTAGGGTACCAAGGATTTTTCAGTTATTTTTTTTGTCTGTGCTAAAATACGAATCAATCCAATCCAATCCCAATATCTTTGATTAAATCTACGTAGTGCAGCGAAAAACAGAAAGACACGGACTGTCTTCGTCATATTATGATTCATAATGTTATCCTTTTATGATTCTGCCAAAGTGGCCTTTTAAGGCCTCCTGGTGCCGTGTTATGACGTTATGATGCCATCGTGATTCCAGAGCTAGAAGAGAGACGTAGGTATCTATAATCGATAGCACTATCCCATTCTCTACGGCCCCAGTTTGATGAATTCAAGCGTATGGATTATTTTCAGGTTCTTATTTAACAGCACCATATAAATGGTACTGTTACTAGACCTTATCATCTATAATATTATAAATTACCTACACGAAGCCATCAAAGCTACTCACACCCCATCTTTGAATTTGGTTGTAAATTATAATAAAGCCCAAATATTACTAGATAGTTGTTTGGAACGACATTCCCCTTCGCACGTTAGACTCTGCACACTTGACGAATGAGAGCTAAACTGAAAAACGTGTAAATATTTTTTCATAACAAAAGTTTTGTGTCGGTCAAAATGTTACATGATGACACTTTCGTGCCACGACATCTCTCGACTGTTTTATTCTAAGAATAAGAGAATAAGATATTATAAACGCGAAAGATATTATTACTACTTATATATTTATATGTCCACCCGCTGAAGACCTCCCACCTGGACATGAGTTGCCTTGGGTAACCTGGAAGTCTTTAAACAGACTCGGGCCCCAGGTTGGCCGAAGCAAGGAAAACCTGTTCAGGTGGAGATTCATAGACGATTCCGCCTTGGAGTGTAAATATGGTGCTGTTCCACAAACTGTCCTGCGTGTCCTGTCAGCTGCACATTACAGGAACTGGTGGACGCTGGTGATGGCGCCAAACAAGTAGCCGAATTCTGGGCCGAGTCCATTTAGATTGCTATCGACACGCTGTGAAGAAGAACGCGAAAGATGGATGTTTGTTACTTTTTCACGCAAAATGTACCAAAATTTGAATGAAATTTGGCACACAGATAGTTTAGAACCTGGATTAACACATAGGATACTTTTTATTCCGATATTCCCACGGGAATTCACGGGATCGAAACTTATGCGGGTGAAACCACGAGGCTCTGCTAGTAAAAAAATAAAAACTCTAATAATTGTTTCACAGCAAGCAATCACAAGAAACACCCATCAAAATTCCTGGCAACGAAAAAGCGACAGGACCGCATCCAGGAGATCCTCAAGAGTGATGGCTTCGGTTCCAAGAGATGGCT
>OX637546.1:19810150-20105899 GCA_951800025.1 Oligia strigilis | reverse complement strand
TCTAGCTCTTAGGTCGTTTGCCAGATTCGTAACGGGGTTACTTGTTGACGTGTATAACTGTCCATAGAACCTCTCGATCTAAGGTCCTAATGTTCGGATTTTATTTAAATCAAAGGCTTTCATATTTAAAGGTTCACTCTTTGCCATAATTTATCTATCGATGCCAACTAAAGGTTGTCTAACATTATCATTTCAGATCCGAATAGAGAATGATTCATCAAACCTATATGAATATACATAATTAATCGATTCGAATTGTGTTGTCAGCATATCAAAATTATTTATTTGCCTATTGCCTAACCCTCCCCTTCTGTTATAAACATAATAGTTTCCGTTGATTGCGCCCTTTCCGCTCAATTCCCTATTAACTTTCAATATATAACTGTCACGCAAAGTTTTTATTATTTCCTCTATAAATGTTTGTTTCGAGGGAGTGTCGACATTTCGTTCTTGTTCATAATTTCAACAATAAAAGCTGTTTATTTGTGTTAACGAGTCCATTTTTGTTTTCATTGAAATTAACGAGGAATGCATTAAATTAATTCGTTTCGGGACTGTCGTGTTGTCGAATAAATCCTTTGAATTGGCTTACGTAGGAAATAGTATATTTATCTATTGTGATTGTGTTATTCGTCATAGTTAAATAGTGACACGCTTAGTCAGAGATTAGGAAAAAGTTATGAATTCTGTCTCTTTACTTGTAAGTTTATTATGCCTATGACATAAAACTTTCAATACCTAATTGTATTGCGATGCTTTGGACCCATTTGGATAAGCTTGTTCTTATTTTTTTAGTAGTCATTATAAGATGAAAATACACAGATAAGCATAACTTTCGTTCATAATCAGAAAAAAAGTTTACGAAAATATGACTGCTGCTAAAACCATCACCTATAAGTGAAAATCACACAGTTAAGTGTAAAACTCTTGCTCAGAATACAGTTTCACTCCACCCCTTCACAAAAAAAGTGTGGGGAAAATACACGTTTGCACACATGTGTTTTTTCCCGCGGTCTCTAGAGAAAACACGTGCACAAGACATGCAAATATGCCACGTGTCGATAAAATATAAATTGTTGGTACTCAACCGCTGCTTAAGATTCAGCCGCTGTCATCTCTTGGTGTTTTGGCAGACGGTCGAATTAGGAACATGTTTTTACACATTCAAATGTTTTTTTTTAAGTCACAATATTCTAGGAGTCCTAGGTCCCTGTGGGCCATGCAATATTTTAAATCCGTAAGGTACCCCGCGTCCGTGGCATAGATTATTTGCGATCTGAAGGAAATTAAGGGTCAGTTCACACCGAGACGCGACGCGACGCGCAGTTTTCAAGATAGAAATACAATTACAGACCTTATCTACTACACTAAAAGGTACACAATTCAGTGTCCGCCGCCGCGCGGCGTAGCTCACTGAATCGTGTACCTTTTTGTGTAGTAGATAAGGTCTGTAATTGTATTTCTATCTTGAAAACTGCGCGTCGCGTCGCGTCTCGGTGTGAACTGACCCTAAGGGTTAGAGCAGGGAAAAACTTATAGATGATAATCATCATAGATTCTGTCTTGTGGTTCAATTCATTATTATCGAATGCTTACCGGAATATTTCACTATGACCCATACGCATAGGTACCTCACGACGATAATCAGTTATCTTGGGCACATCACATGGCAGTTGCATACTGGAGCATTAATTTGTTTTCAGCCGTATGGATAGTGGAATGTTGACATGTCATGAACTTTTCTCAAATTCAATATCTTTTTTCGAATTTCCAAAATTTTATTTTATACAAACCTTGTCCTGGCAATACCGAACACAACAAAAAAAAATTATTATCCAATTTAGTGCTGTCGTTCGGAAGTTATGCGCATACATACATTTCGGCGATTCATTTTTATTTAAATAGGTTATCGTGAAACAGCGCAGTGTGAACGTGGTCTTACGGTCTCAACATCGTCATCATATTCCCTAATCCCGATATATTTACATCAGTCCAGATAGTGGCGGATCCCGGGGGGTCAAGATCAAGATCCCTAAGGGACTCAAGCGCCTCCACAAAAGCATCTGAGTTCTTCCGTGTCACATCTTTAAATGAATGATGTTTTTTTCTTTTAGATAGTTATATTATTCTAATTAAACATTTTAGCAAACTTTACACTACTTATGGTACAATATCAATATTGGCGCCGATTCTGTTGTTCACAAACTAAACTAAATTTAAGTTCATGCATCTTTTTCTTTCTATTTCATTATGAAAAGCACAGAAGATAAATATTAGTTTAGTCCTGTCAAATTAAGATACTCCATAGACAATTTAGACGAGATTAAAAAAATGCCTATTAAACATACGTCAATTTACGTCAGGCGCTGACTAATTTGACAGGACTAAACTAATATTTATCTTCTGTCCTTTTCTTAATGAAATAGAAAGAAAAAGATGCCTGAACTTAAATTTAGTTTAGTTTGTGACACAACAGAATCGGCGCCATTATCGTATTAAGTTTTCAAGTTTTAAATTTCTTTAAGATGTTTTGCTTATGTGACGAATTTTGAATAGCGCGCTTTTTATAGTGTTTACTTTGCTAAAACCTACCCTTAGCGGGGTCATGCCCCTCAGGATTGTAGTATGTACAATCCTGGAACCGCCACTGAGTCCAGATGTACACATCACTCATAAACCCATAAAGTACCATTCATCCACAAGCGGACACACATTATAAACATGCATCTCACATCACTATTTCACAAAAAATCAAATATACCTAAATAAGTGGTGGTACTCATTATAATTTTAATTCATCCCCCATATTTACTCAGGGGACTTGGGAGGTCGGGGTAAGCGGGGGGAACCGGCGGGGTTCCTTTTTATATTTGCATTCAATTACAGAGCCCCCGACTTTCGTTTTAAAGTAATTGGTTGCATTATATTCTGATAGAAATAGAGTTGCGTTGGAGTTGAATTATCTAATGTTGATGATTTTGTGTGAGAGTTTTTCTTTCTAATTTAATGGTTTATTTAATTATGGTGAGTGTGTGGGCTGGTTTTGTTAAGCAAACGACTGTGTTTTCTTATTCTGTTTAATTTATTTAACTTGCAGAATTTCACTTTTTATTGAAGTTAACTTTTTTAATGCTGTCGTATGGTTGTCGTTGTAATTAGATAATAGAGTCTAGTTGTTGACTTTTGTAATTTATGTAAAATCAGTCTTGCCTAGCTTTTTCCAACTATGTTGGGGTCAGCTTCCAGTCTAACCGGATGCAGCTGAATATCAGTATTTTACATGAAGGGACTGCCTATCATTCTGCACGAGCTCCGCAATCCAGTTTTATCATACGGTTCAAAATATAAATCTCTAACAGTCTAGGTACAGTAGATAGGTACTGCCAGACTTAGGCAAAGTTCCCCACATAAATACTAAATTATAAAATCGAAAGTAACTCTGTCTGTATGTCTGTATGTTACCTTTTCACGCCTAAACCACAGAACGGATTTCGATAAAATTTGGCAGAGATAGATTGCATCCTAGGGAAGGACATAGGATAGTTTTTATCGACATACCTAGCGGGAGAAGCCGCGGGCGGAAGCTAGTTGTATACAGGGTTATTTGTAAAACATTAACAACCTCTTAAGAGGTCATTGTACTCATCATTATAAACAACTTTTACTATGAGACAAAACCTGAAAGCGCAAAAGAAAATCAGCTGTTCCCTACATTTTTGTACCTACGTATAACTCGTCAAAATGTAGGGAACAGCTGTTTTTCTTTTTCGCGATTTCAGGTTTTGTCTCATAGTAAAAGTTGTTTATAATGATGAGTACAATTACCTTTTAAGAGGTTATTAATGTTTTACCAATAACCCTGTATAATTACGTTACAAGAAAACTTACTCTACACTGTAAATTGTGTCCCCGCCCTAGTATAAATGCGCACACTTAAATAAAAACCCTATACTTTTATCGATCACCACTTTGACTATTAAACCACTCAAAGATCGTATTCCATCGATCTTGTACCAACACGATTAAGGTTGACACCTCCAGCGCCGCCCAAGCCATTTCACAAACAGATTCAGTCATGATTTAAACAAAAAAATAAAATAAAAGCTCCTAGACTCGCTCCAATCAATTACGTTAACGATTTAAAGCTAACATCTGCCAAAATGTCGCAAAATGGCGTCCGATTTTGGCAAATTAATGCGTCGCAACTCTAAACCCTGCTTTGAGCTTGGATTTTAGAAAATGGATAAGAATTGACGGCGCATTAAAATTTAACTTAACCTCATAATATCACACCTGTAATCTCCGGAAGGTAAAGCAGAGGTCCTCAACCGAGCACGAATCCAGACTCCAGGCTGTTCCTGAAAAATGCCAGATATAAAAACCCAATAACATTTGGCATAATAATTTTCAGACACGCCTGTCTCCGCTGTCCCAGTGTGTAAAATGTTGAATTTAATTTTCGTTTCTTATAAACCCTTTTTTAACCGACTTCAAAAAAGGAGGTGGTTTTTACCTCAATAAATCTTTATTTAAAACCATATACCATCATCAGACTCGACATCATCATAGGTTTTTATGATATACCTACATTACGGCTTGACATTCGCCAACGTCCATACTACGTTGAATACACCGGTTCTCGTCCGATCACCGAAGTTAAGCAACATCGGGCGCGGTCAGTACTTGGATGGGTGACCGCCTGGGAACACCGCGTGACGTTGGCTTTTTGTATTATTATTTTTTTTCTACAACTTTTATTTAAAACTTTTAAAAGTAGGTACTAAAGGTTAATACAATTCTAAACTACATTTCATAAAGTTCTATTCCAGCATTTCACAATCCCGCGATGACCCTCCGAAATGGCGCAAATAAAAACATTAGATATTTACACTTGATCAGTTTGGCGTCCTTTCGTCTAAATGCGTTTAGTTTAATGACCCTAAAAATGGTTAAAAAGGTCCACAGGCCAGACACAAAGTGTTCGGGAAATTAATGCTCCAATTTGTAGGAAATTCCGCGGGATTTAATGAAAGATATCCGGAACCTTTTGAGAGTACAGAAAAATAAACTGTAATGCTAAGAAATAACTTTCATATTACCATTTTCAATTATATTATTAGGTATACTTAGGCATAAAATTGAAAGTAAAAAGAAGATTGAATAAAATAATAGCTAATGAAGAATTTAATAAGCGGTCATCCATCCAAGTACTGACCGCACCCGATGTTGCTTAACTTCGGTGATTGGACGAAAACTGATGCTTTTGTATGGATGTGGACGAACATGGTGAGGAAATGTAGGGAGACCATTTACTTATACAGGGTTATTGGTAAAACATTAACAATGTTCGTATAGCTCGTCAAAATGTAGGGACAGCTGATTTTTTTTTCGCGATTTCATGTTTGGTCCCTTAGGTAGTAAAAGTTGTTCAAAATGATTAGTACAATGACCTCTTAAGAGGTTGTTAATGTTTTACCAATAACCCTGTATTATTATTTTTTGCTCCAAAATAATATAATGCGCCTATAAATTTACAAATAGCAACGATGCTCACAAAATGCATTGCTCTGGAGTTTTACGCAGTAAATATTTACCTTCGATTTTCTTCTGAATTTTAACTTAATTATAAACTACGGAGCTCCTTCTTGTGAATTTACGATCAAAGAAATTAGTTTCGTTTGAAACAATACTATATAAGATAATGCGTATGTGGGCTTTTGTGCTCCTTGAGTTATATTATGGTTAAGAATGTAAAATACTGGATGAGCTTCAATAAAATAGTAGATAGCGCCATATTATACTCATGTTTACTTCCTATCGTTATCTAATTATTATCACACTAATATTATAAAGGTGAAAGTTTGTGTGTGTGTTTATGTTTGTTACTTCTTCACGTTCAAACGGCTGGACCAATTTTGATAATTTTTTGTATGAAGGTAGCTGACACCCTGGATTAACATATAGGCTACTTTTTATCCCGATATTCCCACGTGATCGTCATTTACGCGGGTGAAACCGTGGGGCGCAGCTAGTTTACTATAAATATAAGAAATAATATAATAATATATAAAATTAGACTATTCATTTGATGATGATGATGAGCAGTGGTGGCCAAGTGGTGACGGCCGCGATTTACGAGTTGTAGGTCGTAGGTTCGAACCCAGACAGGTGCTTTACTTTGTGTAAATTATATCATCACCACTGCTCTCAAAACGGTGAAGGAAAACATCATGTCCTAGAACCAAAAATTCGAAGACATGTGACTTCTACCAACCCGCACTGGGCCCGCGTGGTGGATTACGGCCTACTCCCTCTGACAGAGAGAAGGCCTGTGTCCCAGCAGTGGGAACATTATAGGCTGATTATGTATGTATGTTATGTATTCATTTGATAGGCCAATTCGGTCTGGATATTTTCCAGTAATGTAACCACATCAGTCTGTTGTCTACTGTAGTGAAAAATGTATTCTAAGTTGATTGACCATTTGTAAAATAAGGTTTTGGCTGTAATGGAATTTGAACGTTGTCAAGCATGACATTCAGTTTGTTGTTCGATAACCTCAAATTCTTTATTTAAATATAGGTTTGTTATTGAACTTAAAACTATCATCAATTCCGAATCCTCTTCCTCGAAACTCCAGCACATGACACTGCAAAAATGAGCTGTCAATAGTGTCAATGTCGAGTTTATAGTGGAATGACCAAAGCACCTGCCATCCAATCTCTTCACCACTCTTGGTTAACTGGTAGAGAATGCCTAAGGCATTAAGTCCGCCTTTGTAACTTTTTGTGCGAAAAGTTCAACCCGTCTGCCTTCAAAGCAAGAGTGAACAGGCATCTTCTGGGCACGCTCGTTCCATCATAGACCTCATCTATCGCTTACCTTCAGGCGTGATCGGGGTCAAGAGCGGGCCCATTTAGTAATAAAAAGAAAAAAATGACAGCTCGCTTCACCTAAGTTTACAGAATAGACTAGACATGGGTAGTTCTTCGAAATTTGATTCTTTGACTGATCCATATGGCCAAAATTTAATTTCACTTTCAGCTCTGTAACACATGTTCATATGAAAATAGGTATACCAAATAACATATATTTGAATGAGGGACTCGTTTTTATAAAGTAGTTTTCAAGATATTAATTTTGTGCCCAGATGAATCAGAATGTGTTACATATTAATCAGAAACAGAAATAAAAAGTAATAAATACACCGTTAGTTATGAATGTAAATTCTAAACAATAATTATTAATTCTTAAATAGGACTAAGACATATCAAAAGTATCATATTTAGAACAAGATTATACTCCTGTAATTTTTTATAATGCAAAAGGTTATAGCTAAGTAAATAATAATAAATAAGATTAAAACTACTGACTTGTACACGGTCAAACATTGGACAAGGAGAATTACGCAACAAAAGCGCTCCTATCGTGCTGGAGAGGGGAAAACTAATTTATTTTATTATTCATATGGGGTTTTGACCATACGAATCAGGCACAGATGAATCAGGATTTTGCCTACAATCATGCATAACTCATCGTACATACAGACTTCATTATTTTCATTTTTCTACACGAATCTATAACCCAAAAGCATCACACGAAACACAGATTGAAGTTTTAAAACAATAAATTTTTTTTTATAAAGTAGGCATTGTAATCAGGATGCCACCTGAACCAAACACAGATGAATCAGGTATTTTCCTTTGTAACACCGGATCTAAGCCAACCAGCCGCACGTCCACCTTCTAGGTCGTCCGTTGCACGACTGGCTTCCCCCCGCGCTGGAAGCCAGACTCTCATTATTATTACCCGACCAGGTACGGTCAAGCGCAGCTTACGCCACATTAATCAGTATTATACGCCGGACACTTCTTTTTTATTTATTTATAAACAGACTAACGTAGTTATAACTAATACACATTTTTTTTGTAAGAGGACAATTCATTTCCTTTCGATATAATTATAATTTATATTGATGTATCAAAGGGAAAATGCGACATCGACCATTTTGTTCCGGAAAATGGCAAACGGACGCGCTATATGAATCAGAAGAACGACCTTCAAATATTTTTATTTTGTACCTAGACAGCAATTATTAAAAAAAAATCATTTGTCCCAGTAAGGGATAAAGCTAAACTGTACAAAAAAAAATATTACATGCCGTTTTTTTAGTTGGTTACAGAAATATACCCACAGACATCGAAAATTTTGTCCCTGAAGAATTACCCACATGCCGCTTCCATTCCTTCTACATCTTTACCCTCCATGTGGTGGTTATTCCCTCAGGTAATTCGGATGCAGAGTAACTGGCACAAGTTGGGAGCATGCTGGGGGAACTATTCCGAATGTTTTGTACGCCACTTGTATACCATAATAGCCACCTCGAGGGTATAGGGGCGGTGAACCTTTTCGGTGATAACGTTTGTTGAAAAATCTTATGCTTAGGTTCGTCGTACGTGGTTGGATTTTTTTTTGTTGCGGTGATCGTATTACCTACCTAATACTAACTTCCACTTACCTCACCTACATATATTATTCCAGTATAGCTAAGGTATCCTAAGACTGCGGTGGCTGCAACCTAGCGTTTGTAATCTACCGTCAAATGACGTCACTGAAACGTTATTTATGGAAGTAACAAAATTTAATTTGGTTTAACAAAATTTCAAATTTATTCCTTGAATAAAGTTATCAGATGATTGAAAATTCAGCCCTTAGTTGGTGTGTTTCCCTGGAGAGCGTTTTTTGACAACGTAAAATCAAATCCCGCTGGCAGCTATCGCACTTTTAGGCCGTCCACTGCGTTAAGGCGATAAATCACGTGTCGCGCCTGTATGTAGGAGCCTTTAAGCGGGTGCAGGGAGCGCACGGGCGTCCGCGCGGGCGTGATGTTTTCTATTATCATCCTTAGAGCAGCGCTGCATAAGGCGGGTTTCCCGTCGCACGCGGAGAATAGGAAACAGCACGCCGCCGCCGCGGGCGCCCGCTCCGTGTACTCGCTTAACGCAGGGGACGGCCTTAGGAAACCGTCGGTAGCTGTAGCGATTATAATTTTAGATGACTGTATCATCATCATCATCATCATTTCAGCCGAAAGACGTCCACTGCTGGACATAGGCCTCCCCCAAGCACCTCCACTTCGACCGGTTCTGTGCTTCTCGCATCCAACGGGTTCCTGCGGGCTTCACAAGGTCGTCGGTCCACTACTGATAGATTAATAAAATATTAAAATAAAGTGATCAAAAAAGAATGTAAAAAAAAGTAAGTACCTATTGTAAGTAATCTGTAAATCTTTTATTATAAAATAAAAAAAAAATTGTAATATAAAAATAAATCGCCGTTCGTTATTCTCGCATAAACTCGAAAATGACTCGACCGATTGTGATGAAACTTGGTAAGTTATTGTGAGCGCGCCAGAGAAGGTTCCTAACAAAAAATAATATTAAGGCATTGCTACGCATTAGTTAGTAAGTAATAAAGTTTTCTCTTTTTGTTAGGTCTGTGTGCCAAAGTTTCACAACTTCGGGAACGTCAAGCCCCCACTCGTATTCTGGGGGGGGCAACGAATGTCTTCCGTTTGCCAATGGCAACAAGAGCCGAGGAGGCTCCCGTCCCTTACAGGACCGAACCATGTCCGACCAGGACCTGCGCGAGCGCTCCAAATTCTGGAGAAAGAGGCCGCGCGAGGAAGACTCGGACGAAGCGGGGTCGATGGGTCGAACCGCAAGTGAGGAGTACTTGTCGGCTGCCAAAGTGCCGACGTCGAGGAGGGGCCGAAGTCGTGCGGCGCAGCGTGGTGGAGGGGTTCGCTTTGAGCGGCCCGGCACTCCAGGAGCCTGTGGGGAGAGCGACGAGGAGGGGCGTCACTCTGGAGAGACCGGCCGCAGTGCGGCCCTCTCAGAGTCGTCAGGTGGTGGGTCGGACGCCGCTGGCGGCTCCAACCCCGGGAACGCGACAAAATTTGCGGAGGTCGTGGCGGCGGCTATGAAGAGTGTGACCTTGAAGAGGCTCCAAACCTCTAAAGACAAGGCGATATCCGCAGCCACGGCCTCCATTATGGCGGCAGCAGAGGCCGCTTACTCTGGGCCTCCGCCGGACGGCATGTCCGAGATGCGGGCGGAGGTTGCCCGCCTGACAGCCGAAATGGAGCTTCTCCGGAGAGAAAATGAAGAGCTCCGGGCGGACCTGGGCAGGCTCCGAGGAGCCGGTCTCCGGGAGGTGCCGCAAGGAAGGGCGCAGCAGGGGCAGGGCGGGACCGTGTCTGCAGAGGACCGGGTTCTGGCTCTGGTGCGGCAGGAACTGGCTGCCTTCCAGAGTCGGTTCTCAACTCTCGAGGCCATTGTCCTGCGCCCCCCTCTAGCAGCGAGCCAGCCAGCCTCGGGCCAGCGGAAGAAGGCGGCTTCGTATGCCGCCGCCGCGGCTGCCACGGACAAACCGAGTCCGTCGGGCCAAAGCGGCCAAAAGGCCAAAAGCGGGGCCGGGCCGGAACCCGCGAGGGCCCCAACCCAGGCGGCAAGACAGCCGCCCCCGTCTCCTAAAGCTCCTCCGACCGGTGCCGAATGGCAAGTAGTCGGGGAGAAGAGGAAGGCGGGTAAGGCAGCAAGGGCGGCCAAAAGAAAGGAGAGGCGGCAGCGGCGCAAGGAGCGAAACGTCGCGGCTAGGCTTCGTGCCCCGAAAACCGCAGCTGTAGTGATCACACTACAGCCGGAAGCGGAGAAGAAGGGCATGACCTACGGCGACGTGCTCGCCAAAGCGAGGGCGGCGGTGAAGCTCGAGGAGCTCGGGGTCACCGGTGGCGTCCGGGTAAGGGTCACTGCGACTGGTGCCCGGATGCTGGAGGTCCCCGGTGCGGCCAGCGGCCCGACCGCTGACGCTCTGGCCGAAAGGCTTAGGGCGTCCCTAAATGCGGACGAGGCCCGAGTGTCCAGACCCACCAAATGCGCTGACGTGCGCATCTCGGGTTTGGACGACACCGCGACGGCGGAGGAGGTGGTGGCCGCCATCGTTAGGACTGGGGGGTGCTCTGCCGAGCAAGTGAGAGCAGGCACCATCCGTCCTGACTACACGGGGATGCGAGCCGTTACGGTGAGCTGCCCCGTGTCGGCGGCCCGGAAGATAGCCGAGGAGGGCCGAAGGCTCCTGGTGGGCTGGGTTTCCGCGCAGGTGAAACTGCTGGAACCCAGACCTCTGAGGTGCTTCCGCTGCCATGTGGGCAACCACGTGGGAGTGAAATGCCCCTCGGAGGTGGACCGCAGCAGTCACTGCTTCCGCTGCGGTCAGCCCGGTCACAAGGCCGGCTCGTGTAAGGCCACGCCGCACTGCTTCGTATGTGCGGCGGCTGGCAAGCCGGCCGATCACCGGGTCGGGAGCAAGGCCTGCGCTCCACCCGCCAGAGTCAAAGGCAAGGGTAAGACCTCCGCCACCGCCGTCACCGCCGCAGCCGCAGCCACCGTCACCGCCGCTGCCGCCTCCACCGTCGTCGCCGCTGGAACTGCCACGGCAGGGCCCTCACAGGGGGCTAGGGAGGGGGCTGAGATGGAGTGCCAATAACGGCCCCATTACGCCTCCTCCAGGCGAACATCAACCACTGCGCCGCCGCTCAGGATCTGTTGCTCCAGAGCATGGCGCAGTGGTCGATTAACATCGCCGTGGTCGCTGAGCCGTATTTTGTCCCACCCAGGGATTACTGGGTGGAGGACCTGAGCGGCTCAGTGACCCTAATTTCGTCGGCCGCCGCCGGTACCCCGTCCCTCGAGGCTGTCAAGAGGGGACGGGGTTGCGTAGCAGCACGGTTCGGGGAGATTGTTGTGGTAGGGGTATACTTCTCCCCGAGCCGAACTCTCGCCGAGTTCCACAACTCCCTTGCGGAGTTGAGAGTCATCGTCGTCGGGTTCCGTTCCCTCCCCGTGCTCGTCCTCGGGGACTTCAATGCCAAGAATGTGGCTTGGGGTTCCCGGTATACGGACACACGGGGCAGGATGGTGGAGGACTGGGCTCTGGAGACAGGCCTGGTCGTCCTAAACCGGGGTTCTGTCCCAACGTGTGTGCGGATGCGGGGTGAATCAGTGGTGGATATTTCGTTCGCCAGCCCCGCTCTGTTGCCGCACGTCGTCGACTGGCGCGTCATGGAGGGGGTGGAGACCTATTCCGACCACCGGTACATCCGGTTTGACGTCTCCGCCCAGACCTCGAGCGCGCCAGTCCGACAGGCCCCGAGTGGTCCGCGGTGGGCGCTGAAGCAGCTGGATCGGGAGCTCCTCCTGGAAGCCTCGATCGTGCAGGCCTGGGTTTCATCACCGGACAGGCCTGCTGACATCAACGACGAGGCGGAGTGGTTCCGGGAGGCCATGTCCGAAATATGTGACGTGGCAATGCCCCGGGTCCGGCCAGGACGCGCCTGGCGCCAGGTGTACTGGTGGTCGCCGGAGCTGACAACCCTGCGCGAGGCGTGCGTCGCTGCACGACGCCGGTACGCCAGGCACCGCAGGCTCCGTATCCGCCCTCCGGATACCGAAGCCATTCAGGCGGAGCTGTACGAGGGGTACAGAGCGGCAAAGACCGCCCTCCGAGCGGAGATCCTGCGGGCCAGGGAACTGGCCCGCGAGGAGTCGCTGGAGACTCTGAACAGGGACCCGTGGGGACGCCCCTACAAAATGGTGCGGGATAAACTCCGCCCATGGGCTCCCCCGCTGACGCAGAGTCTCCGGCCCCAGCTCGTGGAGGACGTGGTGGGCGCTCTGTTCCCTTCGCGAGGGGAACATACACCCCCGCCCATGGCTCCGCCTCCTGCGGTGCCCGATGAGGACCACACACCCGACGACGACGACGACGATGCTCC
Source organism: Oligia strigilis (assembly GCA_951800025.1). Lineage (NCBI taxonomy): Eukaryota > Metazoa > Arthropoda > Insecta > Lepidoptera > Noctuidae > Oligia > Oligia strigilis. Next base: position 20,093,064 of record OX637546.1, on the reverse strand, counting down.
GGAGGTGACCGAGGTAGAGTTGAGAGTGGCGGTACGTAGGCTGAATGCCAAAAATACCGCCCCAGGACCCGACGGCTTACCTGGGAAAGCCTGGGTTCTGGCCATGGAGGCTCTCGGGCCTCGACTGAGGGGGCTCCTAAGCGCATGTTTGGAGGGGGGCCAGTTTCCACTACGTTGGAAGACGGGGAAGCTGGTCCTCATTAAGAAACCGGGGCGCCCTGCGGACTCTCCGTCCGCTTACCGGCCCATCGTGCTGCTCGACGAGGTGGGCAAGCTCTTTGAAAGAGTCATTGCAGACCGCCTCGTCGGGCATCTGATGCGGGTGGGACCGGATCTGGCGGAGGGCCAGTTCGGTTTCCGCAGGGGGCGCTCTACAGTAGACGCTGTCATGCGCGTACGAGCCCTCACGACGGGGGATGCTGTTGCCCGGGGTGGGGTCGTCTTGGCGGTGTCTTTAGACATTGCCAATGCCTTCAACACCCTGCCCTGGAGTTGCATCAGGGAGGCACTCCGGTATCACCGGATGCCGACCTACCTCTGTCGCGTGGTCGAGGCCTATCTGACGGACAGGGCCGTCATCTACCCCGGTCATCAGGGAGAGTGGAACCGGCGAGAGATGTCGTGCGGTGTCCCACAGGGATCGGTCCTGGGGCCGCCCCTGTGGAACATCGGGTACGACTGGGTGCTGCGCGCCGACCTCCCTAGCGGCGTCAGTGTAGTTTGCTACGCTGACGACACGCTGGTCCTGGCGCAGGGGAGGTCGCACCAGGCGGCGGCGGAACTAGCGACACGCGGGGTTGCGACAGTCGTTGAAAGGATCCGGCAACTGGGACTCGAGGTGGCCCTGCACAAGTCCGAGGCCATGTGTTTTCATGGCCCTCGGAACGCGCCACCGTCGGGTTCCCAAATAACGGTAGGAGGGGTTCACATCGGCGTCGAGTCGACGATGAAGTACCTGGGACTTGTCCTCGACAGCCGGTGGAATTTCGTGGAACACTTCCGACGTTTGGCTCCCAGACTGGAGCGGGCCGGGGCTGCGTTAAAGCGGCTCCTGCCCAATCTAGGGGGTCCAAACGCCTCCTGCCGGAGGCTCTACGCGGGGGTCGTGCGGTCCATGGCCCTTTACGGGGCACCGGTGTGGGCGCGTTCACTGAGGCGGCGACCAGCCAGGCGGTTGAGCGCGTCCCAGAGGGTCATGGCCATCCGGTTAGTCCGGGGATACCGCACGGTCTCCGGGGAGGCAGCGAGCCTCCTTGCCGGATTGCCGCCATGGGATCTGGAGGCCAAAGTCCTCGCCCACATATGGGAGTGGCGAGAGGAGGTGAAACGCCGGGGCGTAACTCCGCTGCCGCGAGAAATCGCGGTGCAGCGGACAGACCTCCGGCGGGATCTCATGGCGACATGGAGAGTGCGACTGTCGCAACCCAGTGCTGGGCACGCCACAATTGCGGCGATAAGTCCCCTCTTTGAGGAGTGGCTAGAGAGACGCCACGGCGTCCTCACCTTCCGCCTAACGCAGGTCCTCACCGGACACGGCTGCTTCGGGAGGTTCCTGTTCCGAATAAGGCGGGAGGAAACGCCCGGGTGTCACCATTGTGTGGATCGCCCGGAGGACACGGTGGAGCATACGGTGGAGATCTGCCCAGCTTGGGCAGAGCACCGCCGTGTCCTCACGGCGGCGATCGGCGGCGGCGATCTCTCGCGTCCGGCCCTAGTCCGGGCCATGGTACGGAGCGAGAGTGCATGGGAGGCTATCGCCTCCTTCTGCGAAGCAGTGATGCTCGCGAAGGAGGAGGCGGAGCGCGTGAGGGAGCGGCAATCCCTGCGCCCTTACGCCCCCAGCCGCCGCAGAAGACGCACCGGGCGTCGGGAGTCGATAGCCGATTCCCGGCCACCGTAGGCGCGGGCTTGCGGGCGGCGAGCAATGGGCAGCTCGCCGTCCGGTAAGGACCAGGCCCGGGTCGACGGCGCGTGGTGTTCCACGCGCGCCTCAAGGAGATGTCAGCACCAACTGACGGGGTCCGCTAGGGCCGATGCCCGCCGGGGTCGCGGGTTGTTCGAAAGAGATACCGTGGCCCCTGGCACAGGCAAGTGAAGGAACACGGGTGGGTTTTAGTCAGTAAGAGTCTGACACTCCCTTCCGCTCTGCCCAGAACGGGAGGGGTCATTTGATGATTTCCCACCCAAAAAAAAAAAAAAAAAAAAAAAAAAAAAAGGCATTGCTACGCATTAGTTAGTAAGTAATAAAGTTTTCTCTTTTTGTTAGGTCTGTGTGCCAAAGTTTCACAACCCCTGACATAAGAGAATGAGTAATACTCGATGGAGGGGTGAATACTAGAATTAAAGATTTACGCGAATTAGGGTTTCGTGAGGGTTGGGTTTGAATTCAAAGTCTTTGTTAGAATGTCTTTGTGTTTTAATTAACCGTATTATTTACGTTTTGTTTGCCTCTTCAGGGCTGAATAGTAGGGGAGGTAATCGAGTGGACAAGTATATGCATGTACAGTCACGAGCAACAATATGTCAACACTTTGCAACTTTAAATTGTGATTTTTCACGAAATAACGAATGCAACGTTGAAATACGACACTTTACATGTACCTCTGGGTTCGAAAATACTATGTTCCTACTAAAATAATATTTCATTCAAAAATAAAGGAGAAAATCGACTTTGAATAAAGTCAAGTGTGTTCGAGTTTTAATCGAACACTAAGCGAAAATGCATAATTGCATCGAACGCAAGTATGCACATTCGCTCGCCCACCAAAATGTGGGCCAGTTCGCGTTCAGATCTCGCTAGAGACACCACGAGCTCAGAACCATTACCACTACCATTGTCTTGTAACTAAGTGTTATAGTGATTTCTATGTATTTTATAGCTATTTCCTTTACCATTACCATTGTCTTGTAACTAAGTGTTATAGTGATTTAATATACGGCTATTTCCCTTACAATTCGAGACTTTAACTTCTACCATATAAACCATATCCGAGAAAGGAGTGTTAGGTCACCATAGCGTCTAGCACTACTTTTTACATGGTCCTTCGAGCATTTAATTACCAGTGACTACCAAGTGAAACAGTGCCACGCGAACCAGAAGATCGCAGCAATTTGAAGAACCTCGGATTGCAGAGACGGTCGGTTGCAGCATATAAGGTCAGATCGAACCATTTATTTATACTAACCATTACCAAATATTTTCATACCAACTTTAAATATGGATTCCGATTCTCTGTTCATCAACCAAACGGAGCTCTATGAAATCCTGGGCAAGTTTTTGACCAACATAAAGAAAGATGGATCCGAGAGGAAGACTATCGATGTTTATAAGCGCAAGGCTACAATGTTGGAAGCATACTGGCGCGATTATCAAGAAAACCATAGGAAAATGTGTGAGTTTGCAGATTATGACCACATTTACTTCAAAAAGGGGTGTTTTGAAACAGCCCAGGAAGTTTATTTAGAAATAAAGGAGATTATTGACAAAACCATGGGGCAATTAGGCGCGACACAGCAGAAAGATGAAAGCCGCAGTAGAACCAAAGTGGAAGAGATACAGCCATTACCAGGTAACCAAGCTAGGCAACAGCAAGGCGCGGACCATCGTCGACAGGAGGGTGAGGCGGCGCAGACACAACCAGGTACGTCGTATCGCTATGAGGAGTCGTCGCAGCAAGAGAATTCACTGCATAAAGATAGAGGCTCCAGCAAGCTGACCGGGTTAATAAAAAAGCAGAATATCAATTTCAAAGCGTTCATGAGAACCGTGAGTAATTTAGAAATAGATAATTTCGAGAATCAATGGCAATTCGAGAACGCTCTAAAATCTCTGGATAGCAGATGGGGTGAGATCGACAAGCTTCATTGGGAAATTGAAGGAGAGGAAGGAGGCGACGATATTGCGTACCAAATTGAATTCTGCAAGCACGAGGAAAGGTACAGTAAGTTGACAAACAACATCAACAAAAAGATGTGGGCAGTGAAGCACCGCGAAAAGTCAGCACCAAAAATGGACATTCCCGTGTTCAATGGAACTTATAACCAATGGGTTCCGTTCAAAGACTTGTTTAGCGAAGCGGTCGACAAAAACCCGTCGATGTCTAATGCACAAAAAATGCAGTTTTTGAAGAGTAAGGTGACTGGAGAAGCAGAGCGTCTGATTCACCATTTACAGATTAGCTCTGACAATTATCATGTATGTTGGAAGATCTTAAACCACAGGTATGGTAACAAAAAATTAATTTTCACGTCCCATATTAATATACTGCTCGGACTTCCCAGCATACAACAGCAGTCGCTAGCTACGATAAAGAAGCTGCATGACGTAACCAAGGAGACGTTGCACGCTGTACAGAATCTGGGAGTTGATATAACAACTTGGGATCCACTATTAGTGCACCTGCTAGCGCTAAAGCTTGATGACGATACCTTCACCGAATATATAGAATCGGTCAAGAATCCAAGAGAGCTACCCGAGCTGCAGGAGTTCCTGGAATTTTTAGAAACCAAATTTACAGCGCTGGAAGCGTCACGTCGCAAGCAGGAACCAGCAAACCAAAAAACCACGACGTGTCAATCAAGCAAGAGCAATAACCAAAACCAAAGGAAAAGTTTTCACCGCAATAATCATCAAGCAGGCAACAAAGATAATTCGAAGTCTAACATGAGCGCGTTACACGTATCGCGGTCGATAACCTGCGCATTGTGCAATTCAGAACACGGATTGTGGCGTTGCCCAGAATTTTTGCAAATGACGCACGAGCAAAAGGCGAACAAAATTGAGCAATTAAATTACTGCCAAAACTGTCTATGCAGTCATAATAATAAACCATGTCAATCGAGTAAACGATGTCGTAAATGCTTAGGTACACACAACACACTACTTCACGAAGCATTAGCAAAACAAAGTCCAACTGCGTCAGCAGAAGAAACCTCCAACAAGAGTGTTGCAACCAAAAGAAGCGCAAATAGGTCATCTCACGTGTCTTGGGATGACATGTCTGAAGTACTTTTAGCCACTGCAATCATAAAAGTAAAGGGAGCTGATGGAACACAGCACAAGATAAGAGCTTTAGTTGACCAGGGTTCTCAACTATCGTTAATTACTGAGAACGCAGCACAGTTATTGAGATTAAAGAGGGATAATTTTAAAGGTCAAATTTACGGTGTCGGTGAGAAAGAAAACAACGCGAAGGGAATGTTACAGGTAACTCTACAGTCAGCAAATAGTGAATTTACTTGCGACACGAACGTTATTGTAATGAACAATTTGATAAAGCGACTGCCAAACAACACGTTCACTAGACCGACAACATGGAACCATATCCAAGGGATACAATTGGCCGATCCGGAGTTCCATATAAGCAGACCAGTAGACATGCTTCTAGGTGCAGATGTTTATAGCAAAATAATGTTAGGAGGAATCTTAAGAGGAGACAAGGACGCGCAACCAATCGCTCAACAGACGCAACTAGGATGGCTACTCTGTGGATCCATGAAACCACACTACCAATGCAACGTAATTCTCAACAACACAGAAGATCTTCTGAAATATTGGGAGAACGAAGATATTAACCAGAAGATAGAGATGACCAACGATGACCATGAGTGTTTACAGTTCTTTATGAAAACCACTAAGAGACTTGAGGACGGAAGGTATGAAGTCCGATTGCCGCTTAAACCAGAACTCAAAGATAAATTGGGTGAAACCAAACCACAAGCATTAGCTCAATTTAGGAACTTAGAAAAGAAATTAGAGAAGAACAGCGAATTAAAGTCGGATTACAAAAAATTCATGGACGAATATTTTGCATTAAACCACATGACACCATGCCGCATTAACCAGGCGCCCGAATGCTACTTACCACACCATGCGATCATTCGGACAGAATCTACCACTACCAAACTGAGAGTAGTTTTCAACGCCTCAGCAAAATCATCATCAGGATATAGTCTAAATGACGTCATGTACAGGGGTCCAAATATACAGAGGGATCTTCAAGAGCTTATCCTGAAATGGAGACAATTTGAATTTGTATATACTTCCGACATCGAAAAGATGTACAGAATGATCCGAGTGCACCAAGAAGATCAAGTTTACCAAAAGGTACTATGGCGAGAATCAAATCACCAACCTATACAAGCGTTTCAACTCGTCACGTTAACATACGGAACCAAACCAGCAGGCTTCTTAGCGATGATGTGCTTAAAGCAACTAGCATCTGATGAAAAAGAAAAATTCCCTGACGCAGCAAAAGAATTGGAAGAAAGTTTCTATATGGATGATTTTTGCGGAGGGCGTCATTCAATGGAAGCAGCAAATAAACTGAAATCCGACCTCATAAAATTATGCCGATTGGGAGGATTTAATCTTAGAAAATGGACCTCGAACAAACCAGAGCTATTAACCGACTTGGAGAGAGAGCAATGCAACCAGTCAACATACGAGTTCAAGCAGAACGATTCTACCAAAACATTGGGTCTCCGTTGGAACCCACAGAAAGATAATTTCACGTTCAACACAAAAATAGAACCCGAATCACCTGCAACTATTACGAAAAGAGCTCTACTTTCAGACATTTCAAAGCTGTTCGATCCATTAGGGTGGTTAACCCCCTTGAGCACTACCATGAAACTACTGTTTCAAAATGTCTGGTTATCTAAGATAAAATGGGATGACACCCTACCAGAGGCAATGAACTCGGAATGGGTTAAATTGAAGCAAGAATTACCGGACATAAACAGCATAGAAGTCAACAGATGGCTAGGAATGGGAGAAAACCAAAATATAGAGTTGTACGGATTCTGCGACGCCTCTAACAAGGCATACGCGTGCGTAATATATTGCAAGGTAATAAACAAAGAAGGGACAACCATTACATTAGTTGCGGGGAAGGCCAGGTTGGCCCCAATAAGCAAAGTCTTATCTATACCGAGACTGGAGTTAATGGGCGCACATCTGTTAGCTCAGCTAATGCAAAAAGTCCGAAACTGCTTGTCAGATTACCCTACGGATGTCTACTGCTGGACCGATTCAACCGCAGTACTAGGATGGATACAAGGAGATCCAACCAGATGGAAACCATTCGTGGCAAATCGGGTAAAAACAATCACCAAAACCATACCACCAAAACATTGGCAATATGTGAAGACGACAGATAATCCAGCCGACTGTGCAAGTCGTGGTTTGACTGTCAGGCAACTCAAAGACCACAAGTTATGGTGGCAAGGGCCGTCATGGCTGCCATCATACACAAACCAAGAAAAACGTCATACCATTTTTGAGACGAATTTAGAAGTAAAGCCGTCTATTTTTAAACAAACCAACGCGGTAGTCATTGAACAACCAACAGAATCGCTGATTACCGCGATAATTAAGCATTTAACAAACAAATACAGCTCCATTACAAAAATCATACGTATTTTTGCTTGGATACTGCGATTGCCTACTTTGAATAAACAAGCTCGCCAACCTTACCTCGAATTACACGAACTTCGTCGCGCTAAACAGCTGATAATCAAAAACGTTCAGCAGGCAGAATTTGCAAACGACCTAGATTCGTTAAACAAACACGGAAGAGTGCACTCCAAAAGCAAGATTTTGAGTTTAAACCCAACAATAGATGAACGCGGCATATTACGCGTGGGTGGGAGATTGGCAAACGCCCACATGAGTCCGGAGATGAAACATCCCATCATCTTACCACACGACCATCAGCTAACCACATTACTCATCGATCAAGCTCATAAACTGACCTTCCATGGCGGAGCGCGTTTAACATTAGCAAACCTACGACAACAGTACTGGATTATCGGCGGTTACATGGCCACAAAAAAGTTTATAAGAAAATGTGTCACATGCAGAAGACAAAATCCCATGCGGCAGCACCAGCTCATGGGAGATTTACCAGAACCAAGAGTGAATCCAGAACAAGCATTTTATCACTGCGGCGTAGATTACACAGGCTTCGTAGAGGTCAAGGCAAATAAAGGACGGGGAATCAAAACCACAAAGGGGTACATTGCAGTTTTTGTATGTATGGTCACGAAAGCGGTTCACCTAGAACTCGTGTCAGACATGAGCAGCTCCGCCTTTTTGGCAGCTCTAACCAGAATGGCAGCCAGAAAAGGGGCGCCACGACATATGTACAGTGACAACGGCACTAACTTCGTGGGTGCTAACAGAATGATACAAGAAGAATTTAACCAGCTTCAAAAAGGTTTCAGTGAAACCTTCATGACCGAGATAACAGAGATGGGCATAGAATGGCACTTCAACGTACCTAGCTGGCCTAATGCCGGCGGTCTATGGGAGCGAGCAGTACGCAGTCTAAAACATCATCTCAAGAGGGTTATAGGTCAACAGAGACTAACCTTCGAGGAGTACACCACATTGTTAGCCAGACTAGAAGCGTGCCTCAACTCACGACCTCTTTGCGCGATATCCGAGGATCCTGACGATATAGACTTTCTCACACCGGCTCATTTCTTATCGGGAAGACCAGGAACAACTGTAATAGAAACAGAGCAAGATGCTAGAACCAGATGGCATCTAACCAGCAAACTATTCCAAGATCTTTGGAAACGATGGAAGGCTGAATACTTGGTACAACTCTCATCGAGAAGTAAATGGATGGAACCACAAAGAAACATCGAAATTGGAGATCTAGTGGTGATTCATGATGAGAATCTGCCACCAGGAAAATGGGCTCTTGGACGTGTAGTCGACACACACCCAGGAAACGATGGCCTAACCAGAGCGGTTTCATTAAAAACCAAAAATGGAGTCATGAAACGGCCTATTGTGAAACTCTCCGCTTTGCCCGTTAACCAGAATAACGCAACGACACTAAAACCAGATACAAAGCCAACAACCAACTTGACAGAAAGGAAAAGAAAACCGAGATCAAAAATCGCAACTGTAGCAACTGTTTTACTGAGCTTTTTTATGCTGATTTTTCCGTCTTACGGTTTACACGATGTCAAACCATTACCAAACAACCAAACGCTTTATTTTGACCCAATAACAAAGGTACAATTAATCAGGGATAAATGGACATTAGTCATGTACTATGACATGGGACCCTATTGGGCAGGCATAGCCACTTACAATAAAATAGCAAATTATCAAGAACAATTGTGCGCAACCATTGAAACACAAAGCCATTGTAATACGATCGTGCAACAAGCCCGACACGATTATCAGGAACTCGAATACTACAATGAACTTTTGCTAACACAGCATTTTGATGTCCACACCAGACAGCGACGCGCCGCAGGGAAGACGGTCGACGCCCCGTCGACGCCGACTCGGCGCCGACGAGGCCTAATCAATGGTATCGGGTATCTAGCGAATGACTTATTCGGTGTGTTGGACTCACGTTTCGCTGACCAGTATGAAAAGGACATTGAAACCATACATCGCAATGAGAAACACCTTTCTAATCTATGGAAAAACCAAACATCCATAATCGAAGCAGAGTTCAATATCATGAAGAGGATGGAGATCACTGTAAATAAACAGCACAAATTAATAAATAAGAAACTTCTGACCTTGCTAGAAAACGCGAGCACTCTCCAACGCGAAATACAAAATATTTCATACATCAATGACTTCACATTGTCAGCGATGTCTGGAAACAGCTTGCTGCAAGGATTAAGACGACTTCAAGACACGTTGCTCGATGCATTAACAGACATCTACCACGGTCAAATTAGCATACACTTACTGCCACCAACGCAACTTAAACGTGAGCTCCAAACCATATATGGCCAGATGCCAAGCGAACTCACACTACCAATCACCAATTTAGACACAGATCTTCAGTACCTTTACAAACTATTGAAAGTCAAAGCCAGAGCGACTAAAAAATTTGTTATAATTGAAGTTACTTTTCCACTAGTATCTAGAGAAAGTTTCAAATTGTACAAGATAATACCTGTACCGCACCAAACAAACACCATTAAGACCACAATCATACCAGTCTCCGAGTACGTAGCCGTCAACCTAAAGAAGGATTCCTTCTTTAGCATGTCCACACAGGAACTAACAGCATGTTTACACCATGGCACGACTATCATGTGTCAGCTGCTAAAACCAATAACAGACCTGCAAAATGACGAAAGTTTTTGCGACAAGAACTCGGCAACCAATAAATGTAAAGTAGAAAAAACCAACTGCACCAACGTATGGCTTGAATTACATTTGACTTCTCAGCACTTTTATTTTTGTTGTGACACCTACACAATAAAAATAATATGCGGCGACCATGTAACAGTTCGTCAGCTGAGCCACGCCGGGATCATTAGCATAGGTCAAGAGTGCGTCATCAAAGGAAGGGACTTCTCACTATATTCAATACGTCATCAGTCCAACCAAATGAACATTTCACCAACCATTTATACACCTGAATTCGACCAAATTAACCACTTGATAAACATCAAAATCCCGGACGAAAGACCGACGGATGACGGAAACCTAACCATACCCATGACCAGTCTGGGGGAGGCGATAGAAAAACTGAAGAAAAGCGATTACGACTTAGAAGACATATCGCCGCATGATATCCACCAGTACGTAATTTGTTACGTGTTGATGTCAATCGCACTATGCGTAGCAGCCGTCTGGTTGTGGCAGACCGGGCGATGTCGCCTGTGCCGAAGGGCCGCAGCTGGACACCGTGGCGAAGGATCCCACCGGCAGCAGGCCACGATGACCCCACCGTCTCCGAGACAACGACGCCACAGCGAGAGCTGCTGCCAACAGGAGTTTGCAGCGGCACCGCTGGCACCGAAACCAACCAGAAGACACGAATCACATAGTGAAGTGCTTAGTGCCAGAGATCTAAAGGATCAAAGTGAAGTCGTTTTTCGTTTACACGATTGTGCCAAACGCTGGCCTAGCGCGAACTATAGTGCGATTAAACGGGACAAAAATACGGACACAGGCAATCAAAATATTGCTTTTACTATGGAAGACTCAATAGTGTAATTTGGAATCGGTGTTAATGTATTTAATAAGATAAGCAATAAGTAGATATTTAAGCTTTTATTTTTGCTTTTACCTTGGTTGCTCATTATTTTTATACCTACCAGTTAAGATTACTAGAAACGAAGGCGTTAAGTAGTTTCATATTTTGTATACACCTAAGTATCATAGTATAGTTTTTAGCTATCATCCCGCATTTCTTCTCGCTCTCGGGAATATGTTCGAGTTTTAATCGAACACTAAGCGAAAATGCATAATTGCATCGAACGCAAGTATGCACATTCGCTCGCCCACCAAAATGTGGGCCAGTTCGCGTTCAGATCTCGCTAGAGACACCACGAGCTCAGAACCATTACCACTACCATTGTCTTGTAACTAAGTGTTATAGTGATTTCTATGTATTTTATAGCTATTTCCTTTACCATTACCATTGTCTTGTAACTAAGTGTTATAGTGATTTAATATACGGCTATTTCCCTTACAATTCGAGACTTTAACTTCTACCATATAAACCATATCCGAGAAAGGAGTGTTAGGTCACCATAGCGTCTAGCACTACTTTTTACAAAGTGTATACATACTTTTGCTCGTGACTGTACAGACGCCTGCACATCAAGCTACCCGAAACTGTCAAATTTTCACAATCAACTGTGAACCTTATACTTTAGCGATAAAGTTGAAAATCTATTAAAGAAATTTGTTAGATTGTATTTAGTAGTTTGATGTGCTGACGTCTGTACATTACAATGATAAAATTAACGCTAGCAATAAATTAAACCCGTTGCCGTCGCGTTAAGTTGAGCTTGATAAACTGTCTGACAAGAAAATTGGGTAGGTAATCGTGTGTATCTTTCTAATTGCAATTTACATAGATTAAGTACCTACAGACGCCAGCACAGCAAGCTACTACAATCTGTCAAATATCTTTGATTGATTTTCAACTTTATCGCCAAAACATAAGGTTCAAAGTTGATTGGGAATATTTGACAGTTTCGGGTAGCTTGATGTGCGTCTGTACCTACAGTGAAGTAACCGGTTATGAAAGTTATTCATCAGGAATTCAGGATGCCTAGTTGAGATTAAGGAAAAAGTTTTCTTGATTCGCAACTATAGTTGCGAACAAAGAATAAAAATTCTTAATTCGCAACTCGTTGGGAATACCAGTTGTGAAAACGGCCGAAGGGGAAGCAATGACCTAGCGCGTGTTAAAATGGCGCTTATGACAGACAGACATACACTGAAATGAGGAGTAACTAATCAAAAACCGTTAAATCTATTTTGTATTTTCAGTTGGAATTACTGGTTTTTGAAGCGGTTGGTAGTTGGTAGTATTGGGATGTGTATTTCAATTTTAAGAAGCGAAAAAAAAAAACTTGTCCTGGTTAATAACGGCATTTGTTCCGTCACTCCTCAAATGATACCTACACATATTTTTCTTTGTTATCAAAAGGGGGATAATACAGGGTTATTGGTAAAACATTAACAACCTCTTAAGAGGTCCATTGTACTCATCATTATGAACAATTTTTACTATGCGACCAAAGCTGAAACTGCGAAAAAAAGTCAGCTGTTCCCTAGTGAAACAAGCAACGGGACGTACATTATTTGTTTTAAATGAATATTGCTTAGGAATAAATTCATCAAGCTTTCTTAGAAAGAAGACATCTGTTTGATCTAGGATTATTCCAATAGTAGGATTACTGGAATAATTCTAGAATCATCAAAGAATACATAAAGCCTAAAAACGTCTTTGTAAGCTTTGATTGAAATTAAATTGAAATGAAATGAATGCATAAAATAGCACAAATAAACCAATTCATTGTGATCCATCTGCAGAAGTATTTTAAGATAATAATACAATTGTATTTATACCTACAACTTAATAAGAACTAAGCCTGAAATTAATTATTTATTTAGAAGTAAAATGATTTATTACAACCGACTTCCAAAAAAGACATTACAGAGTGAAAAATAACTTTAATTTCAGAAGTCGGTGTCGCTGGGTTCGCATTTCCGTTATGCACTTTGTAATAAGTGTCTTTTTTGGAAATCGGTTGTTTTTTTTTTTGAAAAAAGTTTTTAGTTTTCACTTTTAAGTTGTACTTACCCCACGCAAATTCGTGTAACACTACTTGCTATGTAAATACCAGTGACAGGAAGTTATTATAACATCATTAATATAAACGAAGTGACAAAAATATATTAATATACTAACTCAAAAACTGCCCAAGCAAAGTTAATAAAACTTATATGGAACCACTCCTGAGGCTTACCATATCCATTAAAAAAAGTATTTTTGTAATCGATTTACAATTGCAGGGGATATCGCGTAACAAACATACAAAAAAAAATATTTGAATTGAGAACCGGCTAAAAATTAAGTCCGAAGTCGGCTAAAAATTAAGTAATTAAAATGATTTTGTTTCGTGAATTTTCCCATGTTTTAATTATTAGGTATTCTGCTATTCGGAGCGGAGACAAATCCAACAAATCAAAGACCATAAAAATCGGAACAGCCGTTCTGGAGTTTTAAATAATAATAATAACTAACCCGACTTTATAGTACCTAAACCCTTTGTTGTAGATATCACTGAAAGGCTTCCTAAAACCACAAACATACCCTATTAAAACCCTGTATTAAATATTTCAATGCAAACGGAAGACATCACATTCACCCCTCACTTAGCACAAACATTTTCAAAATATGTCGACCAACATTAACAATTTTAATTCGAAATACCTCATCATACCTACATGCCACTTATCAAAACGTCCCTCTCCCCATTTATCATATCACCCAAAACTTGGTATTATGTGGTCCACAACAATTTGAACCAATTTAGAGATACCCATGTCTTGCCAGATAGGGGAATTGTACACCGGTATTATGATAGCACTGAATATATATTTATGGGTTAGGATCATCAATCATGAAAAGTAATGATTTTGGTTTGATTATTAATTACTATTATAGAATGCAATGGCAATGTCGATGATTATATAAGCCATCATTAAATCTGAGGGGCTATTCGTGTTTTTTAAGAACGTTCGCATTCTAATCTCCCAACAGATTATGAAAGAGAGAAATATTGAAAAAAAAAAAAAATTGAATTTTGAATCAGAGGTTTCTTATTATTATTATTATTTTTTTTTTATTAGACACATTAAGAACTTGGGTTTATTTGGCTATACAAACTAAAAATAACAAAATTAAATCCTAACTTAACTAAAACTATACAGAAACTAAAAAATAGCGTCGAAAAATTCATCCGCATCGCTGTCGACTGGTAATGTACCCAAGAGACTGGCGGCATTACCACGTTATTTTACCTCGAGGTTTCTTATTGTACCTCTAATTGGAGGTACCTCTAATTGAGGTATTTTTGACAGATTATGACTGAGATTAATGTAGGGAAACCCTACATTTTTGTCAAGTTTTTGGCATTGATTGTCGATGAGATTGAGACTAAATTTTGAACGTTTTGAATTACGAGAATTGGCCTTCCAATTTAAAATACATATTTTGGTAGAACTATCTTTGAATTTAGTGAAAAGTTAAATGTTTAGAAGGTTGATTTTATATTAGTTTTTTTATCATTGTTCGGCTCAACCAAAGCACCTGCCATCTAATCTCTTCACCACCCTTGGTTGACTGGTGTAGTCCGCCTTTGTACCTTTTTGTGTGCAAAAAGATTAAATGATAATATTTATTTATTTATTTATTTATCACAAACACTGCACACACAATATTAATATATTAATCCTAAATAGTATTATAAATGCGAAGGTAAGTTTGTTTGTTTGTGTTATCTTTTCATGCCTAAACCGCTGAACCGATCATCCTAAAATTTTGCATATACGTTGTCAGGTGTACAGAAACGGACATAGGGTACCTTTCATCCCGAAAAAAGTGCTGTTCCCGAGGAAAACAACAATAACGTTATTATGATAATAGATGGCGCCACGTGTCTTTCGAATAAAAAATAGGACAACGTCTGTCGGGTCAGCTAGTAAATAAATTAATTTAATTTTAAACTTTAATAAAAAGTATTTAGGAACTTCATCATCTGCCTAGCCTTTTTTTTCCAACTATGTTGGGGTCGGCTTCCAGTCTAACCGGATGCAGCTGAATACCAGTATTTTACGTGGAGCGATTGCCTATCTGACCTCCACAACCCAGTAACTGGGTAATACCTGCGATATCCCTTGGTAAGACTGGTAGTCAGACTTTCGGGCTTCTGACTACCCGTAACGACAGTCAAAGATCTACGAATGACAGCTGGGACCAACGGCTTAACGTGCTTTCCGAGGCACGGAAGGGCCACGGTATGTAAAGATGGTCACCCATCCACAGACCAACCGCGGCAAGCGTAGCTTAACCTGATCGATCGACCTGTGCGGCTGTTATTGTTTAGCCACGGACTCCTCATCTCAGGAACTTATGACTGAAAATAAACAAAGTTTACCTACATATATTTATCATTAGCTAACTCTTCTCCTTCTTCGCTGGCACGAGTATATTTTAGATCTTGTTGGCCCAAAACTTCACCCCTTCCATGGCGTCGTCGTAGGTGGCAGCACAGAGGTCACCGCATCCACCCAAGAGACCCAACCCAACTCAACCAACCCATTAGCAGCCGCATAGCATAAAGAGTTTTTCAGTGTTGAGGTACATTAACCTGAAACAATTTATATCTGTGAGCCGTAAAAATCACTTATCTCTTTTGTTGACTGTACATAAACTAACGGTACGTAACGTACAGTCAACAAAAGAGATAAGTATGCAGGACCGTCGGATACAGTTGAAGTTTAGTAAGAAACCGATGGATGTTCTCGAATAAAATTTAATTTTATTAATAGAAAACAAACAGCTCATTTATCAAATTAAATTTCAGCCGACAACATCCATCGGTTTCTTACTAAACTTCAACTATATCCGACGATCCTGCATACCTAACTCTTTTGTTGACTGTACATAAACTAACACATACGCAGCAAATTGCCCACAAATGGAGCAAAAAAAAAACGCCGACGCACTCAATCACACGATCCTCAGAAGATTCACCCCCATATTGGATTATATGGGTAAAAAATCTATTCGTAAGCTCACCAATTGGTGTCCGGGCCCTTACCCAAGTAGCAAAATGTGGCCCTATAATTATCCTAGGAGCACGTATTTTTTAATCCTATAGATATCCTGTAAACGTTTATAGAGCCGTATTTGGGCGCAGTTTATAGGACTATTACGCCCTATAGTCGCTTTGTTATAATCCGGTAAAGTGCTATTTGATTTTATAATTACCTTATTAAGTGCTTTAACAAAATATAGTTGTCCTATAAGAATCCGGTAAATGCATCTAAAAAGCGATTCGGTCCTCTTATGATCTGGCGCGTGCCGCTACTAGAGTAATTGATCCTACAGTGATCAGCGTAATACCATTAGTAGATTCATTCAGTCGATCATTCCTTCTTTTTTCGTTAATTTATTGTACTGTGCTGGTGCGTGACATTGAATACTTTTTTATTTTCAAAAGGTAAGTAAAGTCACATTCTAATAATGCCTGTCATTATAAAAAGTAACATAATTTGCCGTGTAACTGTTTTGTAAGGAGTGCCTACTCAACTTGCGAAAATAATTTTATTGATGAAGTGTTAGATGATAATAAACATATCTTCATGCGCCTTCAAAATTTAACATTTTCATTATTTGTTAATTAATAAATACCTATCCGACTTATGGTCGAAACTGGCGAAAATGGCACGTCCATTACGTTGCATTTATCAGAACCTTTAAATGACTTTTTAATCAAAGTTAAGACGCTTACATGACATACCTACGCCACCATATTTAAGTTTTAGGGTTCTGTGGGTAATGTGAGTTAAACCATACGGTAATGAGCAAATCTTGTAAGTTGTTGCAAATTCGATAACCGCCACTACGCTTAAATCGTCTCCATTTATTTAAATCCATATTTATATTGTTCCAGCTTTCTCTAACGAATCACAAGATGGCCAATTACTCTAATAATAGCAAATGTAGAACACATTTAAGTAGAATCTTACTTATAAAAATCACAGGCTATGCTAGCTTGGTGCTAAAAATCCGTTAAGGGTCACGACTAAGATAAATTTGTTCTATAATATCTTTACCTCTAGCAGCTATATCTGTGGCATTTATAGGAAGTGCATGTCTTATAGAAGTATGAAACAAGACGTTAACAAGATAAAACGATCTTACTAAATGCTATTATCGGATCAAAAGTCACACTTTGCTAATTACTTCTATAACTTGCACTTATAAGACTGAACCTGACTGACCGCTCTAGTAAGAGTCGTGTAAAATAATCCTATTAACATTTATAAAACTAAATGATAGGCTCGAAAGTACTTGTAGTGCAAATTATCTTCGAAGATGCTTTAGCAGGATCAGTGGCCTGAGTTAATGCGTCTACTAGATTTCTATAAGACGTGTAATCTTATAAGTCAATTGCTATAGGAGAATTTTGCTACTTGGGTAAAGTGTCCAGTGCAACTTATAGGGGCAATTCACGGCAGATAACTCATTGTCAAAAGGGGCAGCAGAGATGTACTCGCGAGTGGCAAAAAGTTGAGTGTGATTGAGTGTGTGCGAGTTGTATTATGAGCGGATTTAGTTTTTTGTGTCATTAATTTTAGGCACCTAATATTATTATACTAGCGGCATTGTCTGATGGCACCTGTGACAGCTTATAAGCCCGAAAATCTGACAACCAGACTTACCAAGGGGTATCGTATTACCCAGTTGTGGGTTGTGGAGGTCAGATAGGCAGTCGCTTCATGTGAAACACTGGTATTCAGCTGCATCCGGTTAGACTGTAAATCGACCCCACCACCGTTGGGAAAAGGATAGGTAGATGATGATGTGGTAGAATTTAAAAGGCTAGGCAGATGATGATGTGGTAGAATTTAAAAGGCTAGCCAGATGATGATGTGGTAGAATTTAAAAGGCTAGCCAGATGATGATGTGGTAGAATTTAAAAGGCTAGCCAGATGATGATGTGGTAGAATTTAAAAGGCTAGCCAGATGATGATGTGGTAGAATTTAAAAGGCTAGCCAGATGATGATGTGGTAGAATTTAAAAGGCTAGGCAGCTGATGATGTGGTAGAATTTAAAAGGCTAGGCAGCTGATGATGTGGTAGAATTTAAAAGGCTAGCCAGATGATGATGTGGTAGAATTTAAAAGGCTAGCCAGATGATGATGTGGTAGAATTTAAAAGGCTAGCCAGATGATGATGTGGTAGAATTTAAAAGGCTAGCCAGATGATGATGTGGTAGAATTTAAAAGGCTAGCCAGATGATGATGTGGTAGAATTTAAAAGGCTAGGCAGCTGATGATGTGGTAGAATTTAAAAGGCTAGGCAGCTGATGATGTGGTAGAATTTAAAAGGCTAGCCAGATGATGATGTGGTAGAATTTAAAAGGCTAGCCAGATGATGATGTGGTAGAATTTAAAAGGCTAGCCAGATGATGATGTGGTAGAATTTAAAAGGCTAGGCAGCTGATGATGTGGTAGAATTTAAAAGGCTAGGCAGCTGATGATGTGGTAGAATTTAAAAGGCTAGGCAGCTGATGATGTGGTAGAATTTAAAAGGCTAGCCAGATGATGATGTGGTTGAATTTAAAAGGCTAGGCAGATGATGATGTGGTAGAATTTAAAAGGCTAGGCAGATGATGATGTGGTAGAATTTAAAAGGCTAGGCAGCTGATGATGTGGTAGAATTTAAAAGGCAAGGCAGATGATGATGTGGTAGAATTTAAAAGGCTAGGCAGATGATGATGTGGTAGAATTTAAAAGGCTAGCCAGATGATGATGTGGTAGAATTTAAAAGGCTAGGCAGATGATGATGTGGTAGAATTTAAAAGGCTAGCCAGATGATGATGTGGTAGAATTTAAAAGGCTAGCCAGATGATGATGTGGTAGAATTTAAAAGGCTAGCCAGATGATGATGTGGTAGAATTTAAAAGGCTAGCCAGATGATGATGTGGTAGAATTTAAAAGGCTAGCCAGATGATGATGTGGTAGAATTTAAAAGGGTAGGCAGATGATGATGTGGTAGAATTTAAAAGGCTAGGCAGATGATGATGTGGTAGAATTTATAAGGGTTGTCCTTTTACCTTCTTAAAGCTACCCAAACCCACAGTTTCCACGAACCCTATTTTATTTAAATAACAAAATAAATTTAATTTTAAACAGTCACAGCTTGAGGTCTTACAGAATTTGAATGCCAGATGAAAGGCGTGTTTAATTTGTTTGCTTAAATGTAAAATATTACAACACAACAATGTATTAATTTACATACATTTCAATGTTCATTAAACTTGGGTAGGTAGGTACAGTCACCAAAAGAGATAAGAAATCAGGGTCGTCGGATGTAGTTGAAGTTTAGTAAGAAACTGATGGATGTTTTTGAATGAAATTGAATTTGATTTATGAACTGTTTGTTTTCTATAACATACATACATAATCAGCCTATAATGTTCCCACTGCTGGGACACGGGCCTCCTCTCTGTGAGAGGAAGTGGGCCGTAATCCACCACGCGGGCCCAGTGCGGGTTGTTTTCTATTAATTAAATTTTATTTGAATACATCTATCGGTTTCTTGCTGAACGTCAATTATATCCGACGACCCTGGTTACTTATCTCCTTTGATGACCGTAACTTGATGTACTGCTATATTGCTCGGCGAAGTCGGGCAAATCCATAACATTTGCGTAGTTAAGAGAGTGAAATATAAGTAAATACTAAAATACATAAAAAAATTGTGTAAAACGGAATTAAACATTACTTATAATAAAAATGCTTAGAGGTGATGAGATGCTTGGTGGTACACCTTGTGTTGTCATCTGACATTATGCTGAGCTGAGGCCCTTTTGGCATTATAATCTTTGTTTTCTGTTTTTATAGTTTTAAGGTGTACTTATTTTGATGTAATGCCAATAAACGCATTTTTCTTTCTTTCTTTCTTTTAGAAAATAACTGTTAAAAGCCAACGTCACGCGGTGTTCCCAGGCGGTCACCCATCCAAGTACTGACCGCGCCCGATGTTGCTTAACTTCGGTGATCGGACGAGAAGCGGTGTATTCAACGTAGTATGGACGTTGGCGGATGTAGTGCTGAAATTATTGGGCCTACTCAAATATGACATGTGTAGGTACATGTAGGTTGAATTTGAATTCCGAACCATTTGAAATTGTAATAAGTATCATCGGTCGGACACGAATACTTAGGTAATTGCCAGTCGGGAACGATAATTTAATACAAAAGTATTGTTAATCAAAGGTTATCATTATCGCTAAGCGTAATCTTAACTTAGTCGTTTAGCTCTATTGGATTTTCAACGCTCGACTTATCGCCGAAAGATAAAAATCCTACAGCACGCTTTCATTTAGGTGTCGCCTAGTATTAGTAAAAAAAACGGGCATCTCTCTAGGATATTTAGTCTTGTATGACCGACTTAAGGAACAGAGTTTTCAAAGAACAAACATGGCATACGAAAAATACAAGGGTATTTTTCAGTCATGTGTTCCATTCGAGTCCGGCCCCCTCAATAAAAGACTTATCACCGCTTAGTTTTGAGTAAACCATCAATAAACGCCCCTACGAGTGGAGTGAATTGACAGAAAAGAATGGAACAGAATAATTCTGACGTTTTCGACGAATCAATCGGTTACTGCGCTGCCTGGTAGAAAATCGACAATAATTGTTTACAATATGTTGAATTAAATAATTGTTGATTTACAGTCTGATAGTTAGATGTTTTATTGTTCATCGTTCGTCATTCTCTTATTGAATTAGTATCTATATTATTTAGTTCGACAAAAAAAAATGTGATCATCATGTGTAACAAAAAAAATTTTTTTGTTAGAAATTAAGTAATGTTTTGACATATTTTACAGAATATTTTTTATTAAGAGTTGTCAAATGTTGTTTACGTTTTGTCTCAAGCTAAGTTGAATAGCGTATAGATATTTATTTATTTATTTGGGATCTCCAACAAAGGATACACAGATACGATAGAAATCACAATAGGTTGCCTGGAAGAGATCGCAGAAAGCAATAAGGCCGCCCATTGTATTTTTTGTATTAATAATCGTATTTTTTTGTTATGTATTTTCTGGTGTACAATAAAGTACCTATATATAAATAAATAAATAGTACAAAAGGTTACTTTATATGTGTTCCTTCAATTACAGGACTATCAGTAGCAATGGGTTTCATTTTGACAGTTCAACAACATTCATTGCGTTATTTACGTTGTTGAGCAGACACATTTTTCGAACATATGAAGCAATGGATTAGCAATATCCTTCAAAATGATTCAGATTGAGACTGATAGTGTGTTACGCAATTAGGATACAGGAAGAAAATAAAAAAAAAATTGAAAAAATAAATGGAAAAACATATCAAGACTGAGCATTCATATTTCAATATATATTTGTAAAGGAGTTCGTACAGGTAACGCTAGGTACAACCATACCTATGTTTACCACCAAGCAGAGATGCTGCAATCAACCACGACCAAGACATCATCAAGAAAATGACGTCACTACTCCCACTAAGTGACGTCATTTATATAAAGAACTTTGGCAATGAAGCCATCAAAAACAAAAAACTTGCCCGACCTGGGGACTTGGTCTATTTTTATAAATTCGTCATTCCAACACGATCCCATTGTCATTTTGCTAAAAGTTCGTAATCTGCAAAATTCATAATGGTCGATCATTGGTCGGTGAATGGCACAGAACATCGATACTCGTAACGAATTAAAAGCAATGACTGCACAATGACGTTCTAATGGTAGGTCACTGAGGAATCTGTCAAAATTTTAGCAGATTAACGCATAGGTCAGTAATTCATTTGTCATTATGTACGAGATTACCATTCTATGCCATTTCTTTCAATGGAGTGTCAGTGGTCGACCATTGAAAAGTCATAATGACGCCATTATATTAGTAGATTACCAAACATGTCAAAATCAACAATTATGAAATCAACGATAGACCATTCTGACACTATTGTAATAGCAGACTTGAGGCCCTGGGATTCGAACCCACGATATCCACAGGTCGCAATCGACCTAGAGGCCGCAAGAAATTCGTGATGGAAAAGCCAATAAGACATTAATTTGCCCAACCTGAGGTTCGAACCCACGATATCCACAGGTCGCAATCGAACTCGTGTGACCAACGGGCAGGCACATGAGTTTGTTTATGAACACAAACCCTCAACTTATTAATAGGCAGTGGTTGGAAAGACAAAGTTCCATAAAGGTGGACATTCTTTTTTGTTCTTTATTGTGTTGAAAAGGCGGAGTTGTTAGTTTGTTTGAAAATGTTTTGTTTTCAACTTTTAGAGTTGTTGTACTGGATTATGAAAGCATTTCCTCACCCAAACCATTCGTTCCACCCGCTGAAGAACTCCCACCTGGACATGAGTTACCTTGGGTAGCCTGGTAGTCTTTAAACAGACTCCGGACCCAGGTTGGCCGAAGGGAAACCTATTCAGGTGGAGATTCATAGACGACTCCGCCTTGGAGTGTAAATGTGGTGCTGTTCCACAAACGATGGGGCACTTAATTTTTTGTGGTGCGGGTTCCAACTCAGTACCTGGAAACCTTCATGAAGGAAGAGTTTTGGCCGAAAGGTGTAGCGTACCGACGTTTTCGTGGAAGGTTACGCGACACCACGCAGCGCAACACGACGCCGACACAGTCATCACTTCGTGCACAATAATAATTAATAGTTAGTTTTTATTAAAATATGTATGTTTAGGTTAAGGTATTTATCTATGGGCCTGCGATGCCCGAAATAAATGGATTATTATTATTATTATTATTATTAATATCGTGTCCCGTGTGTCCTGTCAGCTGCACGTTACAGGAAATGGTGGACGCTGGTGATGGCGCCAAACAAGTAGCCCAATTCTGGGCCGAGTCTATTTAGATTGCTATCCACAGGCTAAGAAGAAGAAGCGTGGACCCATTTAAAGAAGTTTTTGTTTTCGTTTAGAATAATAAATAATAATAAAAGTTTATTTGGAACAAGTATCAGGACACAATTTACAAAAGGAAACGAAGATAGCTACAAAAGTTAAAACTGTGGCGCAGCTATCAACGCCCAGGTCAAAAAATATGGTTCATTAGTTCCAGACTAATAATTAAAAGGAAATAAAAAGATTAAAATAAAGGTACTAACTATAGTGAGTGGATGTGTGTGAGTGAGGGTATGTGTGAGTGAGGGTATGTGTGAGTGAGGGTATGTGTGAGTGAGGGTGTGTGTAAGTGAGGGTGTGGGTGAGTGAGGGTGTGTGTGTGTGTGTGTATTGCGGGGTATGTGAGTATTGAGCGTGAGTGAGGGGGGGTAGTGTTTATGTAATAAAAATTGATGTAAGTGTTATGTTACCACAAGTTTTTCTGTTGCTTCATAAGAGTATGATTTTAGCAATTCTGACAGATTTTTTCTAACTAAAGTTCTTGTTAAAGGATAAATTTGAATGTTTCTATTTATGTTATTGTAGAGTTTAGGGCTAAAGTAGTTAAAGTGGCGTCTCACTAGT
Source organism: Oligia strigilis (assembly GCA_951800025.1). NCBI lineage: Eukaryota > Metazoa > Arthropoda > Insecta > Lepidoptera > Noctuidae > Oligia > Oligia strigilis. The sequence continues at coordinate 20,069,480 of OX637546.1, read as the reverse complement.
GCCAATCTGGAGAAAGGTACCTTGCAAACTATGTCGGAACGTCGCTTTTTAGAGAGGTGTTGTGGGTCGTACTTCGTGAGGTCGTGCTTCTTGATAACAGTTTGAAGTATAAATAACTGCCTAACAGTGAGGACGTTACAGAGCGAAAAAAGTTCCGACGTTGGGAATCTAGCAGGTTTCTTGGCCAAAACTTTTAGGACTGCTCTTTGTGCTCTCTCCAAACGCAGAATAGTGGTCTTGTGTGTACCTCCCCATACTGTAATGCAGTAACCAAGGACTGACTGGGCGAGTGCGAGGTAAATCAATATAAGACATGGGAAGTCGGCAACCGCCCTGAGCTTTTTGAACACGTATATAAGTCTTCTTACACGGACCACCACTGAGTCAACCTGTTTTTTCCACGTAAGGCAATTGTCCAATGTGACTCCAAGATATTTAATGTTGTCGGAGCGCTCTATCTGGGCACAGTCGCAGGATATGGTGGCCACAGTATGAGAACAAACATGGGTTTTGATCTGAAATGACGTTGGTGGTTGTGTAAGAATTCCTGGTGTAAAGGGGATGAACTTAGTCTTAGCAATGTTGAGTGTAAGTAGATTTGAGATTAACCAATCCATTACCAAACTCAGAGCGATCTCCGCCTTCTCACGAGTGTCAGGCCAGTCCTTACCATGCGTTATAAGAGCTGTGTCATCCGCGTAAGTAATTATTCTTGTGTTTGGAAGTGAAAGTTGGCACAGCTCATTGACATAGATGAGGAAAAGAGTGGGCCCCAGAACGCTACCCTGAGGTACACCAAATGTCATGTCTTCAGGTGAACTTATAAAAGATTCCACTTTGACAACCTGCTTCCTTCCCGTCAAGTAGCTGCGAAAGAGTTCGAGGGCATTTCCTCGTATGCCAATACGTTCCAGCTTGTATATCAGCTTAGGGACAGATACAGTATCGAATGCCTTCGATAAATCTAGGAAGATCCCGATTGTTTTTTGTTTATTATTAAGTTGTTCGACTATTGAATTTGTAAGTTCTAGGGTAGCATCTTCGGTAGATTTTCCTGCTCTGAATCCAAACTGATTGTCGGCCAAGATATTAAATTTGTTTAGGAACTTTACAAGTCTCGCGTTGATGACTTTTTCAAAGATTTTAGAAAGTGTCGTAAGTACGGATATAGGCCTGTAGTTGGAAACGACGTACCTATCTCCCCCTTTGAATATGGGATGAACTATGGCAGTTTTAAAGACATCAGGAAAGGTTCCCAGGCGTATGCACAAGTTAAATATGTGGACAAGTATTGGAATAATAGTGTCTTTGGTGGCCTTAATTACTATGGGTGAGATACCGTCATATCCAACAGCACATTTGTCTTTAAGGTTTAGGATGATGCTTTCAATTTCCGCATCGTCCACATCATACAAAGCCATAGAATGTAATGGTGAGGAGAAAGAGCCAGCTAAGTCAGGAAGAGAAGATAGTGGGATTTTAGAAGCAAGATCGCTGCCTACATTGGCAAAGTAGTGGTTAATCATATTGAGGGAAGTAAGAGGATCGTCACCACACTTTAACAATTCGGTGGGAGAGGATTTACCCCTGTCCAAATGGGATATTTGTTTGATAAGCTTCCAGGTTGCCTTCGGATTGTTTTTGGCCTTCTGGAATTCTGATCTCTCATAGTCACATTTTAATTTTTTTAGCAAATTATTACAATAATTACGATAACGAAGAAATACAATTTTATGGGTATCATTTTCTGGATGTTTTTTGAACGTTTTATTAAGCTTGTCTCTATGACGGATGCATCTCAGAAGGCCCGGTGTGATCCAAGGCTTGATGATACGTTTTCTACTTGACATAATTGAGGACGTAGTATGCCGAGTAATGGTCGAAGATAGGATAGACACAAGGGTATCAGCAGCAAGGTTAGGAATATTAATTTGGAGTATGTGAGAAAAGTCTGTTTTTTCAATGTCATTCTTAACTTTTGTTATGTCAATTTTTGTGAATAAACGCTTGGGAGCAGTTAGTAACATGTCCGGTTTACAGAAAAGAAGAACCGGAGCATGGTCTGTAAGATCACAGTCAAGTACTATGGTGGTGGCGGTATGACTGGTTTTCAGTATGACATGGTCGAGGCAATTTGCTAGTCTAGTGGGTAGTGCATGTGCGGGAAGCATAGCGTGTGATGCTACAATATTTAAGTATTCATCTGTATTTGGGTCCAAGCTAGCTGGGGAAATGTTTATGTTCATATCTCCCACCAGAGCAATAGTATTAAATTTTCCTAACTGTTGTAACAACATATCTAGACTACTGAAAAATGGAGTGAGGTCCTTAACCGATGGAGAACGGTATACAGCGATAACTGCAACTTTGTCCGAGAATTTCATTACCAGGCAATTTGCGTCACTGAAACAGGGGGTTTCGAAAGAGCACTGGAGATCATTTCTGACGTAGGCAACGACTCCATCATTCTGGTTTGAAAACGAAGATGAATAAAAATTATAACCAGTTAAAGAAGGACAGTTTGGGCATTTGCTAAGCCAACATTCAGATAGTATAATAAGATCTTTTGTTTATGAGTTTGAAGGCAAACCACAATTAATGTGCGTTATATTTTTTTAAATGTGACATACCTACTGGTCTCGCATCCAACGAGGACGTTGGATGCGAGAAGCACAGAACCGGTCGAAGTGGAGGTGCTTGGGGGAGGCCTATGTCCAGCAGTGGACGTCTTTCGGCTGAAATGATGATGATGAATGCTTACCCCTTCAAGAAATGGTGCCGTGATAATGATGTCCTTTTTGGGGTTCCGTACCCAAAGGGTAATATCGGGACCCTATTACTAAGGCTCCACTGTCCGTCTGTCCGTCTGTCACCAGGCTGTATCTCCTGAACCGTGATAGCTAGACAGTTGAAATTTTCATCATTCATTCGGCTGAAATGATGATGACATACTGGCATGTGAAATGCATAATGACGATGCCTTATCACTAGTCGTTAATGATAGAAGTCCATTCCGTTTATCAAGATACTAGCTTCTGCCCGCGATTTCGACCGCGTGAAATATCTTGTTCCCCGACCCACCCCGTCGCATCGCATCGCATACCCGCGCTATTACTTTGTTTTCGTTTACCGTTATTTTGACTTTTTTCCTTTTTGCTCGGCTCTTATGGGCCTTAGCGTGATGTTAAATAGCCTGTAGCCTTCCTTAATAATTGTCCTACAAACAAACTCTTCAGCTTTATTATTATTATTATTGATTACTAGCAGTGCCCCGCGGTTTCATCTAAATCGGTTCAGCGGTTTAAGCGTGAAGAGGTAACAGACAGACAGACACACTTTCACATTTATAATATTATAGTATGGATAAAAAGTCCATTGTCACATCACACTAATATTATAAAGGCGAAAGTTTGTGAGTGTGTTTATGTTTGTTACTTCTTCACCCTCAAACGGCTGGACCAATTTTGATAAAATTTTGTATGGAGGTAGCTGACATCCTGGATTAACATATAGGCTACTTTTTATTCCGATATTCCCACGCGATCGACATTTACGCGGGTGAAACCGCGGGGCGCAGCTAGTACGATCATAAAAATCACTTTTACAGAATATTCCTCTAAAATATCACACACAAAATCAATGAAATCGTGTCCACAACATCCATAATATGCCTTATCGATATCGTTCGAACATGTTTATGGTCTAAACAAAAACTTCCCCCTGTCATAGACAAACACAGACGCTGCAGACTACAAGTTGCATACACTATGGTTCCCAAGAGACTACATAAAGAGCTTCCCTTAAGAGTAAATTCGGGAGAAATTTCCTCACTGTACCAACTTACCCTAGCCTCCCCTCACAAACTTACATCTACAGACTTTACCGACTCTATTTCTTTGACGCTAAGGTTGATTTTCCAATGATTCAGGTTTCCCATAAGTTGGTGGACGGAGTACATGTTCGCTACGTTACAATAGGGGTAAGTAATTTAATTGATGACGTGTTCGATTTAGGAAAATGGATGGTGCGTCGTTTTAGAATTAAAAATGCGATGTCCCCTTCGCAGGGTGATGTCTTTTTTGAGTAATATTAACAGGAGAGCGTCTATTTTGTTTGGGAATACGACAGTGGTGAAAAAATTATACGAGTGCGAATTGAACTTGCCTGGAGAAGTTTTTACTACATGCATATTAAAGTAATACGGTACAGTCAACAGCAAAAGTAGATGATCAAAATCAGAAATTCAATGGGAGTCAAAACTGATCACAAATGGCAGCTGTACTAGTAGTAAATGTTTGGTATAATTTACAATCACATACTTTTGAATCATTTCGACGCCACACAGTTCTGACGTGAACTCCGTTCATTAGTATTGAATTTCTGATTTTGATCATCTACTTTTGCTGTTGACTGTACCTACTTATATAAAAAAAAAACATTTTTATAATATTATGTTCCGACTAATCTCCGAAATGGCTGGTCCAATTTTGACGGAACTTTCAATGACAGATAGCTGATGTTATATGGAGTAACTTAGGTTACTTTAATTGTAGAAACGAAACAGGTGTTCATGTCAGGCGAGCGAAGTCGCAGGCAGCACCTAGTTCTACCAAATCATCATCTGCCTAGCCTTTTCTCAACTATGTTGGGGTCATCTTCCAGTCTAACCGGATGCAGCTGAATTCCAGTATTTTACATGGAGCGACTGCCTATCTGACCTCTACAACCCAGTTACTGGGAAGTACGATACACCTTGGTAAGACTGGTTGTCAGACTTTCGGGTTTCTGACTACCCGTAACAACTGTCAAAGATCAACGAATGACAGCCGGGACCAACGGCTTAACGTGCTTTCCGAGGAGGAGGAGGGGTCTTGGTATGTGAAGTTGGTCACCCATCCACAGACCAACCGCGGCAAGCGTAGCTTAACCTGATCGATCGACCTGTGCGACTGTTATTATTTAGCCACGGGACCTAGTTCACCAAATATGTCTAGCAAAAACTTTCAGAGTGGTAGTGAAACCAAAATCCTACAGAATAATTATAATTCTTTTATCCCTGTTATAATTTCATCCCTTTACCCAAAATAATTTCACCTAATTCCAACAACAAATTATTATATTATTATGGGATTATGGGAAATGGATATTTCTTATTCCGTATCATCGGAATCGGATTATTTCAGCGTAATTATTTAATTACCTTTCCAATTATTTTGTTAATTAACAAATAAATTATTTGTATATCTCTTAATATTATTTCAGCAAAGGCCAATTCTCGTACTTTGAAACAACCGGCTAAGGGCGAGTCGGACTCGCGCACGAAGGGTTCTGTACCATTATCTATACAATATTAGGTTAGCCCCCTTAAATATTTATTTTATTCTGTTTTTAGTATTTGTTGTTATAGCGGCAACAGAAATACATGATTTGTGTAAATTTCAACTGTCTAGCTATCGCGGTTCTTGAGATACAGCCTGGTGATAGACAGACAGACTGACGGACTATGGAGTCTAAGGCTCTAGACAGACGGACCGCATTTCAACTGCAATCCCACCGCAAATTTGCAGTTCGGATGCAGTTTGAATGCAGTTGACACGACTGCAATAGAACTGCAAACCAAACGTGCAGTCCGATTGCAGTTCGATTGCAGTTTGGATGCGGTAATAGGGTCCCGTTTTTACCCTTTGGGTACGGAACTCAAAAATTTTCAAATACAGAAAGAAAGAAAGTTTTTTATTTTGCAAATATGGGTACAAAACACGGTGACATGAAAAAATATAATTGGGAACAGCCATATACTTACAAGTTGCAATCTCATCTCAGAGACAATGTTAAAAAAAATTAAAAGAATTATGTAAATTGATTGTATTTTTGACAGATTGCGACTGAGATTAGGTACTGACACCAGCACATCAAGCTACCCGAAACTGTCAAATTTTCCCAATCAACTTTAAACCTTATTCTATAGCAATAAAGTTGAAAGTCGTTTAAAGAAATTTGACAGATTGTAGTAGCTTGGTGTGCTGCCGTCTGTACAATGCGAACGTTCAATTGCCTCTCTGGACGCGTAGCGCGAGGGCTGGTTCGAGGGGGCGCGGGAAAAGAGTTCCTGGCTTCCTGGAAGGACTTGGGGAACCTTTATCCAGCAGTGGGACAGAATCGTACTCGAACTCGTTCGTAATCGTCGTCATAATCAGCCTATAATGTTCCCACTGCTGGGACACAGGCCTCCTCTCGGTGAGAGGGAGTGGGCCGTAATCCACCACGCGGGCCCAGTGCGGATTGGCAGATATCACATGTCTTCGAATTTTTGGTTCTAGGACATGCCGGTTTCCTCACGATGTTTTCCTTCACCGTTTTGAGAGCAGTGGTGATGAAATAATTTACACAAAGTAAAGCGCCTGTCTGGGTTCGAACCTACGACCTACAACTTGTAAGTCGCGGCCGTTACCACTTGGCCACCACTGCTCTCTGTAATCGTCGTAAGGAGAACTATTTACGGAGTGACGTCACCAAAAAAAAAAATCTTCGCGTGTCTAATACCGTATTGCACGCACAGTTGAAGAACACGACGCGTGCTATAAACTTGTTCTATTTATCGGTCCCCCGGGCATAGGGACGCCCTTACTCCGTGCTCGTCACGCAACTGTTATACAACTGGTTGTAAAAGTTCCACTATGAGTCATTGGGAATTTTAAATAAGTTGAATAAATATTATGTAAAGGAGGTAATTTTCTTACTGCAAGCCAAATGGATCAGCGGGGAGATTGTGTAACATACTAGCAGTAATAATGGCTTTAATTTTGACAGTTCAACAACATTCATTGCGTTCTTTACGTTGTTGAGCAGACAAATGTAACATATCGAGAATTTCCTCCGTGCCTCAAAAAGCACGTGGTTCCAGCTGCCATTTGTAGATCTTTGACAGTCGTTACGGGTAGCCAGAATCCCGAAAGTCTAAAAACCAGTCTTACCAAGGGGTACCGTATTACCCGTGATTACCTGGGTTGTGGAGGTCAGATAGGCAGTCGCTCCATGTAAAATACTGGTTACCTGCTGCATCCGGTTAGACTGGAAGCCGAACGTAACGTAATTGGGGAAAAAGATAGGCATATTGATTGAGTCAACCCACAGGCTAACGATGCACGATACCTCCTGCTACAGTAACCTATACAATAAATAAACATTACCTCGCCAATACCCGACAATCAATCATAAAGAACAAACAGTACAACGGCGATAAAAAACTGACGAAACGAAGCTCACCGAAATTTAGGAAATTCGGTCCAAATGCCATCCGTCATGCGACCCAACCCGTTAGCTTTCGCATTAAGAAGGGTTAAAAATCACTTCGCATAAATCTGCGCTATCGGTCTAAATGACCCGCGGCGGTTCTGTGGGTTAAAACGTTGGATTACAGAGGCAGAAGGTTCACTTAATGCTGCGTACGATTTGACTTTTTTTTTTTTAAGTGAAAACTTCTTTAGAACCGTTGGGCATTTTTTGAAATGGGGAAAAACCATTGAACTCGCGACACTGTTACCGTAACCGATACCTCTGTTTTAAGTTTTGGCCATTATGAAGTAATCCACGTGCGGTAGGTACAGTCAACAAAGGAGTTAAGTATACAGGAGCGTCGGATATAGTTGAAGTTTACTAAGAAACCGATGGATGTTCTGGACTGAAATTTAATTTAATAAATGAGCTGTTTGTTTTCTATTAATAAACTAAAATTTTATTCGAGAATATCCATCGGTTTCTTAGTAAACTTCAACTATATTCGACGCTCCTGTATACTTAACTCCTTTGTTGACTGTACATTTTCTTTGGGAAGATGACCTTCGAACATATTTATAAAAATACTATTTACAAGTTTTCACTTCTGTCGGCTCTCCTGGAGTGCCACTGTTTTTTTTATGGGATTATCCGTGTACTGACTGTATGACTATGATCACACCAAAAGCATTCCTCGCCAAAAAATATATATATTAATAGAGATATTATAATTGTATTCTTCGAAATGCATCAACGATGAAACATGAGAAGAACATGACGGATTCGTAATAAATGATATCGATAGACGTATCATTTGGTGCGTTTCAAAGTTGGTGCTCTTCGAGGAATACCCCGTGACAACTGGGTACTGAAAGGCTTTCCAAGGTACGCCACCTTGGAAAGCCTTTAACCAACCAAGTTAAGTACGCATTAGGCCGGTGTCTTGGTTGGTTATCGGGTAGCATCAGTAAAGTAGACCTTCTGTTGGTCCCTTAACTTTAGCATGCCGTAACGTTATCTCAACTGTCAACTCTAGTTTTTCACCGCCGCTAATAGATGACGTTGTTTACAACTCAGTTGTTCCGAGTTTCGGTATTTAATCACGTTTGACGGCACATAGATGCGGTGTTTTGGTTACAGTTTACGTTTCCCGATAGGGAATTACCGATAGCTTATAATTTTGATCGATTGTAAGTACTTGACAAGACCGGAGGGTGACTAAATGATAAATTCAGTGATTAATCTGGCGAGTTTGCTGAAGTTTTGGATAAATTAACGCTTCTTTTCAAACACTTTTTGACATCACTGATTATCTTGCTGTATGAATGTCATCTTGGTCGTCGTTTCCACGGAATAAGGTGCAATCGTAATTGGTATCCCATGAATGTTTCAGAATTTTGGAAATAAAAACCTATTGTAACACCCTTTTGGAACTAGGTATATAAGGACGTGATAATATTATGTTTTTAATGAGTAAGCGAGACTTGAAAATTAGAATAGAGCAGAATATTCTCTTTATTTTTTCTTTCTTTTTTTCTCTTTTTTTTTACTTTTTTCTCTTTGTACTTAATTAATTTTATGAATGACAAAAGCCGTTTAACTTAAATATATATACGCGTTATTTAAAATGATTAATCGCAGACGATCACTGGCCGTATGAAAGAAAATCTTAGTAAGTAATGGGGGTCCCGTTTTTACCCTTTGGGTATGGAATCCTAAAAATAAATAAAATACGTTTATTTGCGGCGAACATGACGCTTAAAAAAAACAAACAAAAAAAAACAAAATAACAATTTGGCCCAATAACAATTTTTTAACAATTTTTATGACGTAACAAATAGAAATAATCGCATCAAATACTTGACGGGTCGTGGCCTGTTCGCTAATCTTTCCCACAAAGCCTTTTCACAGATTTTAAGATGGTCCTCAAGTCCTTATTAAAGTCCAATTTAAAAAGACAAAAGCTTCAACTAGTTTTCCATTTCAAGAGTAGTCATCTGAAGAAAACGGTGCCGTCTGTCGTGGCAAATGAAAAACTAATCCTCATTTGCATCTATTAAGATTTCATTTAAAATCACAATGCTCCGATCTCGGGCCTCGGTAGACGGTAGCCATCTTCGTTTTCTGAAACAAATCGAGCCTGTCTCCCGGCGGAAGTCAGCGGCTTTAATTTCCGACTTCGACTTCATTTTTTGCAGCCGCTTTAAAGAGATTAGACTTTTGTTGTGTCTCGTTGAGATTTAATAGGAATTGAAAAGGCTACGAAGTTGCCAATACAGCAATTAGATTTTTAAAGTCTTTGATTTGCGTTCCATAAAGAAGAGTTTTTAGGAGCAACAAAAGGTATTTAAAAGGCAGATGTGGGTGAAAATGGAATTATGACGTATAACCTTATTGGTGATTTGTTTCAGAAAGGTCAGGTGCGTAGCACTCACAACCGTCGTCCGTATCTCCGTCCGACAGAGATCTGGGGGCCTAAAAAGGTCACTGTCAGAATCATAAAAGGATAACATTATAAATCATAATATGGCGAAGACAGTCCGTGTTTTTCTTTTTTCGCTGCACTACGTAGCTGTAGGTATACTGAAAGAGATTGGGATTGGATTGATTGTTATTTTAGCACAGACAAAAAAAAATAACGGAAAAATCCTTCACCAATGGGATTCTTAACAGTTAACTGTCTATTATGATTCATAATGTTACCTTTTATGATTCTGCCAAAGTGGCCTTTTTAGGCCCCCTGAGGCAATCCTCGTAATTTTAAGAACGTTCAGTCTGATCTTAGTCTCAATCTTCAAGAATACCTCTACTTTCCCTACATTTTTTTGAAAAGTTTTTGACATTGATTGTTACTGAGACAAGGTTTCGACTAGATTTTGAAAGTTTTTATTTTTTATTATAGGCTGATTATGGTAAAGTTAATGGGACTGGCTCTGGTCAGGGGACTGAATGAGGCAATCCTCGTAATTTTAAGAACGTTCAGTCTGATCTTAGTCTCAATCTTCAAGAATACCTCTACTTTCCCTACATTTTTTTGAAAAGTTTTTGACATTGATTGTTACTGAGACAAGGTTTCGACTAGATCTTGAAAGTTTTTAGTTACGGGATTTGGCCTTCTGGTGTGCAAATCTTAATAGCGGGTTATTAGTAAAATAATATGTACAGTCGCCAGCACATCAGGTTACCCCACGTTGACCTTGAACGCGTTATGCGCGCAACAGCGAGAATCGTGCGAAAGAGATATATAGCTTTTTGTCTGTTCTTACTTGTAATGTTTCGTGCTGCAGTTAGTGGTGGTTAATATATCATATAGCAAAATAAAGCACCTTGCTTAATACACACATCATAAAGCAAACGCTATCGTGGCTCTCACAAGTTGCTATTTGCTTATTGCTTTTTTACATCGCACACTGTCTCTGTCATCGCGCGAAACGCATTAAAAGCAATGAATATAATAATAAATCGTTATAAGCAAGCACCGCGTGTGATTTGCGATCTCGGGCGGCTCACGTAAATACGTAATATAATTAATGATATGCTATTTGGTTCGTGTTTTTTACTTTTGTGATTATTTTGCTTCGTACTTTTTTAGTGTAAATAAATAATTATATATTAATAAATATCGTATGAGGTATATGAGGATATGTATAAGTATGAAGGAAAGTTGATGTTGTTGTTGTTGAGTTGTTGATTTTGTTGTTGTTGAGTTGATGATGTTGTTGTTGAGTTGATGATGTTGTTGTTGAGTTGATGATGTTGTTGTTGAGTTGATGATGTTGTTGTTGAGTTGTTGTTGTTGTTGTTGATTTTGTTGTTGATGTTGTTGTTGAGTTGTTGTTGATGTTGTTGTTGATGTTGTTGTTGTTGTTGTTGTTGTTGAGTTGTTGTTGTTGATGCTGTAGTTGTTGTTGAGTTGTTGTTGTTCATTTTGTTGTTGATGTTGTTGTTGTTGAGTTAATGTTGTTGTTGAGTTGTTGTTGATGCTGTTGTTGTTGTTGTTGTTATTGATGTTGTTGTTGTTTTTGATGTTGTTGTTGTTGATTTTGTTGTTGTTGATTTTGTTGTTGATGTTGTTGTTGTTGATGTTGTTGTTGAGTTGATGTTGTTGAGTTGTTGTTGTTGAGTTGTTGTTGATTTTGTTGTTGATGTTGTTGTTGAGTTGTTGTTGTTGATTTTGTTGTTGAGTTGTTGTTGAGTTTGTTGTTGTTGATGTTGTTGTTGTTGTTGTTGAGTTGTTGTTGAGTTTGTTGTTGTTGATGTTGTTGTTGATGTTGTTGTTGAGTTGTTGTTGTTGATGTTGTTGTTGTTGTTGAGTTGTTGTTGTTGTTGGTTGAGTTGATTGTATCTGTTTTATCGTAATTCATAAAAGCGATGTAATATTCTTTAGCATGCTGTCAGTCACCGCGCTTGCTTTATTCGCGCCCGCCCGTAACATAACAAGTCAAATATCAGGTACCTACGCGTATAAAAAAAGCATGATTTAATAAAGCATATTAAAAATCATGATTAAAATATAAAGCATTAAGCATTAAGCAAGTGATTGCCTTATAGCAACTTTGAACACCACTAGCTGCAGTGCGTACGTGAGGGTGTGTGCGTATGATCGTCGTGGTGTAGAATAAAATACTGTGCGATAAGAAATAGCGTAGCAGGTTGAACACTTGAATCGAATCGAAATAATGGCCATGCGATCGAAATAATATAAAAGCAGACGGCCGTGGCCCGCGCAATGCCTAAATAGTATGAAAGCTTATAATCAATATTTTTTATTTAAATGATCTTTTAATTACTTAATCCTTCATTTTTACGTATTTGTTGGAAAATTACGTTAAGTAGGTATTACCTACTCACATTACATTTAACCTGGTAGGTAAGTACGGTATACACTGTTACACAATTAATTAGCGAAATTTCACGCTCTCGATGAATATTGTTAAGTAGACAGGTAGGTAGGTTTAATCTGAAGTCAGAAAAACATTTCTTTTTTTAAATTTCAAGCAGGGTTTAATGACCTTTTCCGGGTTTTGTTACCTACTTACTGACGGGCTGGCGATGGCGGTCACCTGTTTTAGCGCGTTCTTATTGATAGCTGCGCCACAGTTATTAACTTTTGTAGTTACTTACCATCGTTTAACTATTTTTATAATACCTATTGTATATGTTATTGTTCCAAAATAAACGATTTTTAAAAGCTTTTATTATTATTGACTTGTATGTAAGTATGTGAAGGTGGACTCTTGAAAGTTAAATTTGACCCACTTCCCGGTATCCGATTAAGCTGAAATTTTGCATGCATGTATAAATCGGATGACAATGCAATATTATTATGACATAGAGCTGATCTGATGATGGAGCTGGAAGGTGGCGATAGGAACTCCGTAATTAACTGACGCAACTCTATCGAGTTTGGGCTCGTTTAATTCGTCTTGACGAGTACTTTGATACTATATGGTAACCAGGGTCTGATGATGGAGCTGGAAGGTGGCCATAGGAACCCGTAATGAAACCACGCAACCCTATCGATTTTGGGCTCGTTTAGTTCGTCTTAACGAGTACTTTGATACAACATAGTAACCAGGGTCTGATGATGGAGCTGGAAGGTGGCCATAGGAACTCCGTTAATAAACGACGCAACCCCATCGAGTTTGGGCTCGTTTGATTCGTCTTGACGAGTACTTTGATACTACATGGTAACCAGGGTCTGATGATGGAGCCGGAAGGTGGCCATAGGAACTCCGTAATTTAACGACGCAACCCCATCGAATTTAGGCTCGTTTGATTCGTCTTGACGAGTAGGTACTGTGATACTACATGGTAACCAGGGTCTGATGATGGGGCTGAAAGGGGACCATAGGAACTCCGTCATTAAACAACGCAACCCCATCGAGTTTGGGCTCGTTTGATTCGTCTTGACGAGTATCTTGGTTGGCGCGAATATGCAACTCCAACAAATTTGGGAAAAAAGTTCGTTCCGTTTGTTATGAATGTGGATTATGTCTGATTGATTAGATGGATGACCCAATGCCAAGATGAGCACGTGCCGAGGGCTGAATGGTATGAGGGTGTATAAACATTTCATATCGCCAACGTTGCGCAGTTTTTTTTGCTTTCCTACAATAAATGGGTATCAAATGAAAGGTGAGAATACGAATGCGAGTTAAACTCCGTTGCTCCAATCCGTCTGCAATTTTGGTGTACTGGGGTTTTTGGAGTCCTCGATTATGATATTAAGGTCGAATTGTTCGTGTCTGTAGCATCGGTTGGTTAACTTTTACTTGTGTAATTTGGTGAGATTGGCGTCAACAGCATTGGTTTGCAACCTGTCTAGGAGAATGATAACTCCAAAATGAAACCTGGAACTGTGTTTCGTAAGGCAGAAGTATCTAAGCTTCCAGCTGAAATAAGTGGCGCATTCCTCCAAACACTCAAGTCAAGGTGAGGCCATGCCGAGGACTGAGTGGCATCAAGGTGTAACATGATGTCGTGAATGAGATGAACAGACTGAGAAACCTGTCCAGTAACTAAAAAGTAAAAAATAAATTAAAAGTAGAAATCTTTTTTTAAAACAAGCTTTTATTTCAATGCGCTAAAAATAATAAAATAAACTTTTCCTTTAAAACTTTTACTATCAACTTTTAACGTCATTACACAACTGATATGATATAAAAGCTTGTCGCGAGGTTTACCTGTGTGTTACAAATAAATTAAATAACATGTGATCTGATTGATTTTAATTTTATAAATTTTCAAACTAAGTAAATACGAGTACCTACCTACTTAAATCTCGCGACAAGCTTTTTTTTAACGGATGGTGAGTCGGTGACGTTTTTTTAAGTAGGAAATAAATATGCCGTCGGTCGGGGCCCCCTGTATAACAGATACGGCGGTAGCTACCCCACTGCTTTTGGCGCCATAACTACACAACCGATCATCATGGAATTTTGCAGACCTACCAATCAGAAAAGGACATACCTAAGATATTATGTTCCTACAGGAACGCGTGTGAAACCCTGGAAAAATATCAAAATAAAATGCGGAATAACAATCATAATCTTTTTAATGTTAAGTAACCATAAATATAATTGAAAACACACAAATACCTACCTACTTTAAATTAAAATATACTTACAACAAAGTTTATAAAACCAAACTATACCATAGATAAGATAAGATAATTTATTTGCGTAAAACATGGTATACACAGGTGTTAATAAATCATACAAGTTTTGCTTAAAAATTAAAGCATGCAAACTTCACAAATAAACAAATTTGAATTTTTAAACATTATAATTTATGTTAAAAAAATCCTTAATATTATAGAAATTATTTTCATTCAGCCATTTACATAGTTTAATTTTAAATAACCTACAATTTAATATTTTTATTTATTTAATTAGGTAATTTATAATAAACATGCTTCATACATAAAAGTTCCTGTAATCTATTACGTCAATAAAGAATTATTATTATTATTTTTAAAATGCCTAACACATCTCGGGGACCTTTGGAAGGCGTTATTATTATTTAGTATACCTATACTTAAATTAAAAACAAGTAGATAATATTTATGTTTTACAAACTTTTATTTTTATTTGTAACATTAATTATAAAGTTACATCCACCAATGCCTACCAAGCAAAATGCGGTACCATTCTGCCGGGTCAGCGGGATTGCCCGAAAGGGTTACCGCTGGCCCGGAACATAAAGGGCTAAGGAAGGAACACGGGTGGGTTTTAGTCAGTAAGAGTCTGACACTCCCTTCCGCTCCACCCAGAGCGGGAGGGGTCATTTGATGATTTCCCATCCGCAAAACAAAAAAAAAAAATGCGGTAGCATTTGATTGCCAAGTAAAAATAAGCTTTTACCCAGATTCGTATAATTTGACTGGGCTGTGGTCTGGCACCCACTGTCCACTGGTGGCACGGCACGACAAGGGATTTTTGTAATACTTACAGATGATCTCGAATCTAATTAAACACTGTTAACAAAAACATTTCATTAATACGTCACAGCCTGCTTTGGTTTCCTTCGGCACGTTCTGGCATGCCGCATTGTGAACGCTAATCACGATAAAATAAGATTTCAAATCATTTGCGCTTCCTAAAATTCCTTGTCGTGTCATGCCGCCACGACAGTGGGTGACGGCCCAAACTTAAATTATCACTAACAATAGTAAAGGACAAATTCTCAAGAATTTAACAATGATGCGAAAAGAAGTATACAATTTCAATATTATAGCTACGTCTGTGACCTGCGCCTGGGTCATTTGAATTTTCTTAGCAGGGCGGCGGTATTTCTTTCCGACGTCCTTCAGGCGCCTCCTGACTGTGTCCATTGATATCTAAAACAAAAAACATTTTGTCAATTTCAATACTTACATGGGATTCTTTGTTATGAGAAATTATACGGGCTAACTTAACTAATTTGCATTCGCGATTTATTTGCCAAAAATCGTTAACAAAAATGACTTTATGGAAAAATAACTTTAAATCCTACACAATAAAGTTCAGTTTACGCTACAACTTTAACTTTTTCAATAGTGCTAGTCACTCTGAAATCAACTTAATTACCATTAAAATAAAGTTGATATTTCTTTAACTTGAAATAATATTAGCTGAGTCTGGCCGCGCGGTATGCATAAAACCGGAAACATTATTTTGTCTATCAGTGTGGGTCCTGAGTGACAGCGCACCGCGTATGACGGATTGCGGAGCGGATTTACTCGTCGATAACTGTCCTTAGTGCATGCGGGAAATTGATGCGTGCGCGCATGTTTAGTTACGCGTCCATTTAACTTAGGCCATAATAATGTCGATATCAAAACTCAAACGTTTACAATATTTAGAAAGAAGCAAGAAGAAGAAGAAAAAAAGCAAAACAAAAAAAAGAAGAGTAAGAAGTTTAGATTTAGATTTTTTCTTTACCGATGATATATAAGAACGTATGCGCTTAGAGACGATTTTGTATGAAATGCGTGCATTCAGGGTCTCCGAATCTGAATTCCTGATCAGGAAACCGGGCGTGTGCGACCGGCCTAATGCGCCGTTCATTCCGCCTGCGCGGTGCGCCGCCTTCACTCAGGCAAGACGCACACTTAGGGAGTAGGTATTATTTTAATCAATTTTGTTATTATTTTTAAGGAAACCATGTTTTATGTTAGTGATGAATAAGCTAAGGTGATAGGTAAGTGTGATTACAAGCTACACATGGACTCACGCTGTAAGAAGTTGAGGTTACTCGTGTGCTCAGAAAAGGATCGGCAGAGTGTGCAGCGACCATAGCCGCATCGTCTGCCGCCCCGTAGTGGCTCTCGCGTAAAGTTGGCGGTGGTGGGCTTCAATGCTTCCACTTTCTTCCCACCGCCGAAGCCCGAAGTAAACTGTTCTTTTCTGGAACGAAACAAATAGCTTAGTTTATTTGCCCACGATTACTCAATTACTATAAGGCAAAGAGGCCCTTGATTTTAAGCCACTTTTACCTACATCTAATTTTCTCTTGGCTCTGACACTATAAAGCCCTGTTTTATAGGGTTCCGTACCCAAAGGATAAAAACGGGACCCTATTACTAAGACTTCGCTGTCTGTCCGTCTGTCTGTCACCAGGCTGTATCTCCAGAACCGCGATAGTTGTCGCAGTTGAAATTTTCACAAATTATGTATTTCTGTTGCCGCTATAACAACAAATATTAAAAACAAAATAAAATAAATATTTAAGGGGGGCCCATACAACAAACGCGATTTTATTGCCCTTTTTTGATCGATATCAATAGGTAGTGGTAACAGGTAGGCACATGAAATATTCACAAAATACTCAGTTGTATTTTTACTTTAATAATAAGTAATAAAATTAAAATAAAATAAATATTTAAGGGGGTCTCCATACAACAAACGTGTTTTTTTCGGCGTTTTTGCCTTGTGGTACGGAACCCTTCGTGTGCGAGTCCGACTCGCACTTGGCCAGTTTTTTATGTTCTGTATGCCTAGGCGATCGTTACAATTTCATTATATTGTGTAGCCTATGTAATCTTCTTTCGTATTAAGTAACAACATTTATCCTATCTATAATAAAAAAAACTTTCTAGAACATTAATTTACTAAAATTGAACTTTGGTATGTTTTCATTACTTATACAAAATTCTTTCTATCTCTAAACCCGTTGACCGATTTACATCATAATTCAAACGGGAATATCAGTTTTAAACATAATCCTCTCATTTGACACTAAAATCACGCAAATATTCCTATAAACAAAAAATCACGTTTTCAATTTAAGTAGATACAAGTTACGTAACTATTCTGCCTATAATTTTTCTTCACATTAACCCTGCGTTCCGAGTTAGGAAATAATCGATGTGAGCGTGCTTAAACCCGTACCGAATTAGCGTGAGCGCGATAACGATGTCCCGTGAATCGTCATAGATGACGTCATGACATGCGCCATCTTGCGATAACGCCGACCCTAGAATAATATCACCGTGAGCGCTGTCAAAAATGACAGTGTGTGTGTGAGGATGTGTCAGTGTGTGTTTTGTTTAGATTTGCATCTTAACATAAAATTAAACTAACGTGGCATTTTCGAAATTGTGCTTCTGGCTGATAGTCGCCACCTAACCAAAGAAGAAGAAATGTGGTGTTTAGGAAATAGGTACTGTGTAATAATATCGTTTTTACATTGAGTAAGCACTGTGAGCGCGTTCACGGGGGCGCGGGCGTTCCGAATTGTGGACAGCTCTCAGCTGTCATAATCGTAATACCTAAATCGGAACGCATGGTGAAGCAATTTTCACAATCAATCCTGTGGAACAGAACGACATATCTCGTATTATATCCAACCTCAAAAGTAACGCCGAAGGTTATGATAATATTACCCTTGATATGTTAAACATGGTTCTGCCATACGCACTCAGTACTGTAACTGACATTATAAATTGCTCAATAGTGACGTCAACGTTCCCTGACCAATGGAAAATTGCTTCAGTTAGGCCCTTACCAAAAAATGACAATCCAACTGAAGTAAAAGACCTTCGCCCTATTAGCATTTTACCGTGTCTGTCTAAAGTGTTAGAGAAAGTCGTCAGCCACCAATTAACGCACTTTCTGGAACAAAATAACGTGTTACCGGACTTACAGTCTGGTTTCAGAAAACAGCGCAGTACTGCCACTGCCTTACTGGATGTGACTGATAATCTTCTATCAGCCCAAGATAAGGGAATGTGTTCATTGCTGGTCTTGCTGGATTTTTCCCGGGCATTTGACGCAATAAATATTCCGTTATTACTGTCAAAGCTCAATTATTACGGATTTGACCCCAGCGCTACGCAATGGTTCCGTAGCTACCTTAGTGATAGAAAACAACTTGTGGATCTACGTTTGGGTGATGGTACTGCTCTAACATCGACTATTGCTTCCATTGAGAGAGGGGTTCCGCAGGGATCTATATTAGGCCCAATTATTTTTATTTTATACTGTGCAGATATAATTAAATGCCTCCAGAGATGCAAGTACCATATATACGCTGATGACGTCCAACTATATATATCTTTTAGTCCAGAGGAATACGATAGTGCCATTAAAGATCTAAACGACGACCTTCGTAGAATCGCTGCCTGGTCTGAAGAGAATTGCCTGTCGCTAAACCCAACCAAAACAAAATACATGGTATTTGGCACAAGGCAGCAACTAGCTAAATTACCCGCAACATTTCACCTGGAGCTAATGGGCGAACCAATTGACAGAGTCTATGAGGCGCGGAATCTTGGTCTTATTATGGACAAAGACCTTCGTTTCGAAAAACATATAGCCGACTCGGTAAGAAACTGCTTTTATCGCCTGAAAGTTCTGTACAAGATTAGGCCGTATTTGTCCGAAACACTGCGGGAGCAGCTAGTTGAAACCCTGGTTTTGTCTAGGCTAAACTACGCTGATACAGTCTACGGTCCGCGCCTATTAGCTCGCACAGATCGGCTCATTCAAAGGGTCCAAAACGCGTGTGCTCGGTTTTGCTATAAAATTCCTCCCAGAAGTCACGTGACTCCCTTTTTAAACAATCACTTCACATTAAAAATGAAATCGAGGCGCAAATTACACTTGGCGTGCCTTCTGTTTGGTGTAGTTAAATACCAGAAGCCGGACTACCTGTACGACAAGTTGAGTTGGATAGCCAGTAGACGTGAATGTGAGAGAAGGCAATGCTCGCAACAACTCTCGACCCAGTCGCATAGAACAGCCGCTTTTAGAGGTAGTTTCCGTTACGCGGCTTCGAAAATATGGAATAATCTACCACCACCGATTAGACAAATTAACACCATACACGCTTTTAGACGACGCTTACGGCAGTACCTCA
Source organism: Oligia strigilis (assembly GCA_951800025.1). NCBI lineage: Eukaryota > Metazoa > Arthropoda > Insecta > Lepidoptera > Noctuidae > Oligia > Oligia strigilis. The sequence continues at coordinate 20,049,863 of OX637546.1, read as the reverse complement.
TAGAAGAGCAAAGGAAGCTAGATTTGGTCACACTGAATGTCTCAATTATATGATGTATGTACCTACCCACTTGAGTTATGTGTCAGTGTTTCGGTCGATGAGTGTTGCACGGAAATGTAAATAACTTGTTATAATAATAAACAGTTCCATTGCTGGGAATTGTTCTTGCTCATGCTCACGCTCGGGTTGGTTAGCTGGCCGGTGTCCCCTGTATCCTCAGCCCAGTGGTTGTGGTTACGTCATCCGCGGCACTGCTGCGTCCCATTCGCAGGTGCGAGACCTGTAAAATGCAAAACAAACAAGTGTTATAAACGTTATATCACCTACTTTTCAACTTATGCATCGCTGAACCATGTTTGCTTGTCAACTTACCCATTGTTTCCTGGCCTATTTGCACACGAATGAGACGTACGATGTCAGGATGGCGCCATTTTTCACCCATCCTTGACCAAGAGCTGGCAGTGGGCGAACCTCTGTGCAGATTGGGATATGACATCCATGAGGCTGTAGAAGGGAGACGGAAAATTAAAAGTGGGTGGTTTATTTTCACATTTTCACAAACTAGTTTGTTATTATATTATCGACTAGCGCTTACCTTTCATCCTTCTATGTTTCGTTTATTTGTGCATATTTTCTTCACTTCGATTTCCACTATCGCCAAAAATATTTTAGCTAACTTATTTGAAGACGTTATATCTTTCGTATTTGGTTAATCTTAATGCAATCAACAGCAAATACAAGTTTAAAGCACACACAAGAATTCAAACTGTCCGAAAATAGTCCGCCGCGCTCGGCTGCTTGCAGCGTATTGTGCGATGACATTACAGGATGACAATGTGTTGGAGCATGGTCGTTTAAATAAAAACAGGTTTTTTTTGTTCTGGCTCGTTTCGTAGAATTTCTTTATTTGCAGAAGGTCTATCATGCGGCCATCTTACTTATTTATTTATCATTACCTATTTATTTTTTCTTCTGTCTATATTTGCAATATTGCTCAATATCACACTTTTTTATACATAATATACCTACCTATTCGTTATTGTTTTTATGTGTCACAAATTTATTTTTATTTATTTATTTAATTATGCATACACACACCACGATGATTATGAAACTGATTTGCATCCGTCACCTCACACACTAGGTCCAGTTGAAAACCAGCGTCAGGCACTAGTTGTCTGGCATTTTTGCTGAACTGGACCTTTTTGGCGCAGCCGTGAGGCACACATTCTTCCTAATTTTATATATCGGAATTTGCACTTTTTATTATTTTTTTAATATCTTTTTTTTTGTTTTTAACTGATGTATGTACGATTACTGTCTAACTATTTGGTGTATTGTGTGTCTTTTAGTCTGTGCTAAATAAATGTATTTTCTTTCTTTCTTTCTTTTCTTTCATGTGAGATGATGTGAGCGCTGTGAGCGATTATAGCTAATTCGGAAAGCGGCCTAAAATTCTCAAAAATTGCTGTCAGATACCTACTACGAATACTATTAAAAACGATATTCCTATTCTATCACTTTTAATAACATTCACTATTCGCACGCCCGGCGTTCGTTGCATAATTGCGTAGGTACCGGTAAACGCGGGTTACTTTAGCTCTGGGGGGGAACTTTGGGTCAATACAAAAAAGGGTTTTCTATTTTCTATTGTTGTATAGGGCTACATTGGCTCAATGCATAAATATTGTTTTTGTGTCGACAAAATCTGCAGGTCAAGTCAAACTAACCCTCTTCAAAGAACAACATTGGCTCAAAAGTAAAAAAAAAAAAGAAAATATACCTACACATACCTATATTTTGTAAAACAAATATATTAAAATGCTAAGAAATCCACCATAATCCCTACTATCAAAGGGTTTCTAAAAAAAAAGTAATTAAACCAAATTCAAAAACTCAAAATTGTGAAATAACTTTAATTTCGGAAGTCGGTGTCTTGGGATCTTTATTTTAGTTGTAATTTTTTGCCACAGACTTCTGAAATTAAAGTTATTTCACAATTTTGAGTTTTTGAAGTCGGTTTAATTTTTTTTTAAATTACTTTTTTATTTTGATATTTTTAGTTTTAAGTAAAAACTGGAATATTTGTTTGTAATAAGTAGGCAATAGTTTTGTTTTAAATATTGCACTAGAATTTGACCAAGGTTTTGAGATGTTTTCCCTTTGACACTACACCCGTAGCTCGTATCAATAAGCCAGGTCGTCACACTTACACGTATTAGTCCATATCTTGAAAATGACTGACTCGATTTAGATGAAACTTCCACTATTCCCTAAGTTGAAGTAAATGTAAGCCAATACAAAAAAAATGGTCACGATCCGATTAATAGTTGCGGAAAAATGCATGGACAAACATACTATTACATTATACGTCTACAAAATTTTGTATATTTGTTTGGAAGCCCTAATAGATTATCATATGTGAATATAATGCAATTCCAATAATATTACATACATACGTGTCGAATTGATAACCTCCTTTTTTTTGAAGTCAGTAAAAGATGAAAAAATTAGCTAAAGTAACCTGCGTTTACGGTATTTACTTTAAAATCCAATCACTACTACTGCCGGACGATTCTGTAAAAATCTCACCGTGAAAACTTAGGTGATGTGAGTTTGTTTTTGCTAGGGATTGACACTATTGACAGCTCACTCCACGCTCACTTCACCTAAGTTTTCACGGTGAGACTTTTACAGAATAGCACCGCTGGAATAACTTTTGTTTAGAATGTTCCATGACCAAGGGCTGATTTTTCAATCGACAGATAATTTTTGTTTTAGAATATCATTGGTTATTGTAATAAAATTGACATCTGACAGTTTTTGTAAGTATTGAAGAATTGTCAAAAATTCAATATTATTCCTCCAATAGTAAAAAATTGGCTGGCTAAAAAATTAACTGGCGTTGGAAAAATCAGCCCTAAATGGAATCAAAAACAATAAGTTCATCGAATTATGCTCACGTAGGTATAACTCTGAATTTAAGCTTTCACGGTTACCTACCCTACAGCGCGCACCCATCATTAGGAAAGAACCGCCCCTAAGACGACCTACTGACCCAAAGAAGATACCTACCTACCTATCCCTTCTATTAATTCGAAAATTCTATAGAAAAACACCATTGACACATTTTTTCAATACTAACCTTTGTTTATTTTATTTCACTTTAAAAATTATAAATACAAAAAATATTACTCACCGTTATCGTCGTCTACCGACAAATATCAATCACCCGGCATGATCCACTCAAAAACTTTGGTAAAAATAATTAAAAAACGCACAGTCAAAAATGTCTGGGGACAGAAGACATCCCGCCAGGCGCTCAACGCACAGTACCACACAACACGACTCCAAGTGACGTACTGAATAAACGTCAAACGATCTCGGGAGCGGTGGGTGTGGCTTATTCCTAGTGAGACATGATAATTGGCTGCCAATTCTTAGTATGTGCAACCATTGGGCAATTTTAGAAACGTTGAAAACTCCACCAATCATACCAAGGATACTTTCTTTCTAACACTATACGACGCGTCGTAGTTATAGATATGTATAGAGTTTACATTGATGTGCTGCCGTCTGTACCTACTTAAACATAAAAAATACTTTAATGAAGAGAATTAGAAATACAAGAATATTTTTTTTTATAAAAATCAAAAACATAACATTTTAGTTAAAGTAGTCGCAGCCCTGCAGCAGTAAAGTAGTACCTTTAAAGATAAGAATCTCAAACACAAGAATAAAAAATTGTATAAAATCAAAAACATAACATAAACATACAAAACATTTTAATTAAAGTAGTCGCAGCCTCGCAGCAGTTCATAAGCTGCTGAATGTTGTTGTTACGAATGTTTGTTCAGCAGTACCCAGACAATGTCGGTTTGAAAATATGATTCCCAGGTGAGATAAAAACCAAAACAATTAAATTATCATATTGTGACTATAGCCTGTAGTTTGTAGTGTCCCACTGCTGCAAATGCCTTGCAAATTAATGATCTAACCTAACTATGCATAAACTGGAGTCTCCTCAAAACTTATTACAAAACCCATTCACTATACCGACGACGTTATAAAAAACTTGATAGTTAAAACAATCAGAAGGCGTGCCATTAAATCGTCCAATTAGCTAGACCTCTGTCCTCTCCCTTAATACCCTTCCTCACTTCGTATTTAGTAGAACCACGAGGAGGGGGAGAGGTCTGTGTAAAATGGTAAGTTGACTATAACTTTCGTCGCTCGAAGCCATCAAGATAATTGATTAATTAAAGCGCTGCAGCGTCCTCAAGCGGATTTTTCTTTTTGTTGTAAAATGGCGTTTTTTATGGCGTAAGTCGCTTGGTAGCTTGACGTTTGCTGCTACTTTAATTATAACTAATTGTGAAGGTGCTATTGAGTACTATAGCTGGCAGGATAATAAAAGGGTTTCCCAAAATTCACGCAAGAACGACCATTTTTCATAGAAAACACTGATAAACTAAAGATGGTCACCCATCCACAGACCAACCGCGGCAAGAGTAGCTTAACCTGATCGATCGACCTGTGCGGCTGTTATTATTTAGCCACGGGCCCCTTTATGTAAAGTCACATAAACTGTGCTAAAGAAAATCTTTATGGAAAAAGATTGTACTAAAGCACGTCTATTCAAACTTATGTTTCAAATTAATATTATTTCAAGTTAAACAAATATAAACTTTATTTTAATGAAAATTAAGTTGATTTCAGAGTAACTAGCACTATTGAAAAAGTTATAAAAAAGTTTGAAGTTGTAGCGTAAACTGAACTTTATTGTGTAGGAATTAAAGTTATTTTTCCATAAACTCATATTTGTTTACATTTTTGGCAAATAAATCGCGACAGTATTAGGTAACTTGTTTACAGAAATTTGTTTTTACAGCAATTGAACATTACAACTATTAAGGCTCTGACGGCATAGGGAACCCTAATTCACCGATACGTGTGTCACAAACACTGGTCTATGGCAAAACCATAAAATTTTTGCCATGTCATTGGTTATTCCTAATTTTAGTTCAACATTGGTACAAGCGAAAGGCGGTGGATATTTTCTTCTTCTGCCTGAAGTATTGAGGAGGTGGAAGGTCCAAGATAGCTCGCGGAATACCAATTTGCTTTTTTAATTTTTGCTTAAAACACGCTGTGAATGTGTTTCGTTAAGACGAGAAACGTCAAGACATAATCAAATCATCATCATTTTTAATTTGATTTGATTTGATTGTAGTTATTTTGATTTATTTTAAGTTAATTTCTTTTGTTTTTATTAATTTGATTTGTAATGATTTATGAAATTATGTAATAGGTTAAGATTTCTATGGGTCTATGCCACCCGAAATAAAGTTATTATTATTATTATCATAATACCTACACACACGCACACACACTTAAGCATCCGACTTCGACATTATTTTGGCCGGTGCCAAGAACTCCTGCGTTTACACACAAATTCACAGCCTGTTTGTATACTTAACCAACAGTAAAGCGCGCGTCGCTCCGTGAGACAAAAATACTGTACAAAGGCCTGCGTAGACGACGGATTTTGGTCCGCGGACTTAAAATAGTTCGCTTTGTACGGGGTACTTTTAATCCCTCGTTTGCGTTACTCGATACAGTTGTAAGCGATCTATTTTAGCGGACAAAAAAGTCCGCGGACAAAAGTCCATCGTCTGCGCAGGCCATAAACAACATGCTTGACCTAACCCGCTGTCGCCTGCATCTCGGACGGGTCCAGTCGTCCTCACACCCGTCTATAACTCAGTGTTCCGAGCGATTAACTGGACTCAAATGTAGCGAGAGAAGGTTAATGAAGTACGTGCGATGGGTTACAGCGGTACCAGACGGTTAGCTTGATTGAACCGTCATTGGTGATGTGTGTGCTGATTTTTGAGGTTAGTTTTTTGGTCTCTGAGAAGCGTTGTTTTTAAAACAAAAGCATTACGCCACGCCTTATAAATAAGGCGGTCAGGCGGTTGTCAGATTTTCGGCCTTCTGACTACCCGTAACGACTGTCAAAGATCCACGAATGACAGCCGGGACCAACGGCTTAACGTGCTTTCTGAGGCACGGAGCGGTCTCGGTATGTAAAGATGGTCGACCTGTGCGGCTGTTGCTGTTGCTGCAATATTTAGCCACACGGTTTTCAAAAATCTTTATAGTTTTTCTAGCTTTTATTTTCACGTAAGCTGATGCCGTAGTAATGAAATTGGGACTAAATACCTACTGCCCTTATTCCAATTTATTTGGGATCGGCGCAACATGTATTTTTCTTCCACACTTCTCTATAAGTTGTCATCTCGGTAGGGTAGTCACCCCCTTTCTAACCATAATCATCATTCACACATTCCATCCATCGTTTGCACACATGCCCATACCATGACAACCGATTTCCACACAACTTTTCAGTTACCGGTGCCACTTTCAAACTTCAAAGTCAAAGTCAAATCATTTAATCTTCCTCTTATGTACTCATTTCTTATTCTATCTATTCGTGTAATCCCTCTTAGCATTCTCATCTCTGCTGCATGCAATTGCCTTTCATCCCTTTTGTGGCCCAATACTAAAATACAAATGAGATCCCTAATTAGATCCTTCCCCAACATATCAAAGCAAAATTATAATGAAACAATTAAAATCCTCATAATCCTCTGTATCGAATTAAAATCGCAAATGTAAGCGCGATGTCAATTAAAACAAAAACAGTGCGACATCGCTTATTCGCCGAAAGCCGACTGCCGACGGCCGAAAGCCGACGATCCGATTAGTGCGTCCAATAAACAAAGAGCATGGGCCGTTATTAATTTTCGATTGGTGCAGACGTCGCGAACGTTCCACGGTTTAAATTTGCATTTCGAATCAGGGATTATGATTGTTTGGAAGCAGAGGTGTGAAGATTAACCGTGCGGTTGATTGTGTTAAACGGGTTAAAAACAGAAATAATGGTTTAGGATTAGAAATAGAATAGAATATACATTTATTTTGCAAATATGGGTAATACCTACATAACAGGTGTTAAAATATATTTAAGCTTAGTCATATTTCACCATTCGTGCAACATTATATTATTGTGTCATGTTTTTCTTTTTCTACAACGTCACATGAGAACAACGCGTCATACTGACATCACGCAAAATCCTGCATCGCGCAAGCAGAGTTTACCGTGCAACTAGAATAGACACAACGGCCCGACATGAATCATTAGGCAGGTGCCCGCTAGACACAACACCCGTCTCGTCGGAGGATCCTCCCTTTTCTATAGAGTATGAGTGAACTTTACACCCTGTTCCTCATACCTCTATAGTTATCTACACTAAACCATATTTTTTACACTTGTCCATTTTTCAACCGCAGCGAATTTTCTCTATTCTAATTCTCTCTTTAGAAATATTCTGGTTCAAAATAACAACATTTCTGCTCCGGCTAGAAAATGTTGGTAAGCCCTGACCATGCTTCCTGTCTGACCCCGTGTGACGTAATTTCCTCTTTTATGCTTCAGTGTCACGTTTGCTTCGCTTCGCTTTGCTTCGCTTTTATTTGCAGCAAATACAGGGTTTAAATTGTCTTTACAATGTAGCTAACTTGATTGTGTAGGTAGGTATTGTGAATTAAGGTGCAATACCTACCTGTAACTGAACGAAATAAAAAGTGAATACCTACAAGATAATGCAATTGTCATCATCATCATTTCAGCCGAAAGACGTCCACTGCTGGACATAGGCCTCCCCCAAGCACCTCCACTTCGACCGGTTCTGCGCTTCTCGCATCCAACGGGTTCCTGCGGCCTTTACAAGGTCGTCGGGCCACCTTGTGGGAGGCCATCCAACGCTACGTCTTCCGGTACGCGGTCGCCACTCCGGAACCTTTCGGCCCCATCGGCCATCTGTTCTGCGGGCAATGTGCCCTGCCCACTGCCATTTAAGTTTGGCAATTCTTCGGGCTATGTCGGTTACCTTGTTTGTCCTGCGGATCTCCTCATTCCTGATTCGATCACGCAGGGAAACTCCAAGCATAGCCCTCTAAATTGCCCTTTGGGTGACTTAGCCTTCTTATAAGGCCCATTGTGAGCGACCACGAAAGTGTCTGTCTGTCTGTTACCTCTTCACGCTTAAAACGCTGAACCGATTTAGATGAAACTAGTCATAGAGACACTTATGCGGGTGAAACCGCGGGGCACTGCTATTTTTTATATATTTTTTTACCTACAAAATATATCTAAATATTTTATTTTATTGCTGTGTGGGCCCGCTCGCTCGACCTCGATCACGCCTGATGGAAAGCGATGGATGAGGTCTATGATGGAACGAGCGTGCCCAGAAGATGCCTAAGGCACTGGACGCATCAATATAAACAAAATTAACTTTTAATAGTATTTTTTTTTTTTTGTTAGCCTAGTTTGTGTCCCACTGCTGGGCAAAGGCCTCCCCTTTTTCCTTCCAAACCTCCCTGTCTTGTGCGATCTCCGGCCATGTTGGCCCTGTGAATGATATTAGATCGTCACGCCACCTTCGCCTTGGTCTACCTTGACGGCGATGTCCTACCTCAGGCGTCCAGTGAGTGACGATCTTTGCCCATCTGTCCGGGTGCATTCGTGAGACGTGTCCGGCCCACTCCCACTTCAGCCTGGCTGTTTTTTCTCCAACATCCGCTACTTGAGTTATAGAGCGCAGCGTGGTGTTTCTAACTCGATCTGTACGCTTAACACCTAACATGCTGCGCTCCATTGCCTGCATTGCATTTAATGCATGCATTTAATAGTATATCTTTCATAATTATTATAGTATTTTTTCTTTAATTTATTTAGAACAAGAAAGACTAAGGCCGGTCGTCCACATCAAAAGTAACGTGTTACAAACTCAAATCTCCAAATAGTAAAAAGTATTTTTTTTGTAGAAAAATAAAAACACAACCCCTATCCCTATTTACCCAACAGAACAGAACAATCGTACACAGCGATATATATTTTATCAAAACAACGAGACATCCCCGCAGACGCGACATGATTCGCTTTATCTAACGAACGCCGGAGGCTGTGTTCCTCTCCATAATTAAATAATATGACACAAGACAGAACACGCCCCAGGAAAACGGAAAAGATTAGAAACGAAAGAACGTTGTGTTTTGTGGAAACGTTGTTGCTTTTACTAAGGGCGTCTTCACACATCCTGTACACTTTATTTATTACTTTCGGTTCAATAGAGGGGACTGCATAATCTCAGTGAAGAAAATAAAATGTAATTATGAAACATTGTTTATTCTGTACAAATCAGACGCACATTATAAAAAAAAAAAACAATCTGTCTAGCATTTTCCCAACTACACATTCATCATCGTCATCATCATCATCATCAGCCTACAGCAGGCCACTGCTGGACATAGGCATCTCCTATTGCACGCCATTCAGTGATTCAACTCGATTTTCGATAACTCTCATCCAGTTGCTATCATATGTAGTATGTCGGCTTCCAGTGTAACCACAGCAGTATTTTACATGGAGCATCTGCCTATTATCTATCTGACTTCTACAACCCAGTTACTGAGTAACACGATCCGAATGTATCAGTAGAAGTAGAAGTCAAAAGAGATAAATAGTAGTAGTTGAGTAGTAGTAGTAGTAGTTGAAGTTTACTAAACTTCAACTATATCCGACGATCCTGCATACTTATCTCTTTTGTTGACTGTACCTTCTCCGTTTAATCATTTAGGAACGACTCCAAATCGTCACGCCAGCGTTTCTTAGGCCTGCCTCGGGGACGACGCACGTCTTCAGGGCCAAAGTCGTCACACAGTGGGTACTGTGTGACGACTTTGGCCCAATTTATAAGGGATTTATTTTCAAGTTTTTGTGTGATGTGAAACTCTTCATGTCAATCGTTAACTTCTCTTTCCAAATTAATACCTTGAAAATACAAACCACTTTCAGCCCGTAGGTGTGAACAAGCTATTTCGTCTTCTGGCCAATAAATAACTTTTCTCTACTAATTAAACCGTGAAAATACTCACCATTTTTGTTGGTACTAATTTGCTAGAACTTAACTCTAAGCCACTCAAGCCCGTAGGTGTAAACAAGCCATTTCATGGCACATTCGTTCTAAATACAGAACATTTTCCAGCGCTGCTCTCAATTAGAGCAATGCGTCAGCTGCAAGTCGCAGTAAGTTATAAAAATCAACAGACGGGAAATAGGTTAATGTTGGTACAGGCAGGCGACTATTGTTGGCGTTAGGTTGGCTATTTTCTGTTTTATGTTATCTGACAACCAGTCTTAGGTACCAAGGGGTATAATAGTATTACCTAGTAACTGGGTTGTGGAGGTCAGATAGGCAGTCGCTCCATGTAAAATACTAGTATTCAGCTGCATCCGGTTAGACTGGAAGCCGACCCCAACATAGTTGGGAAAAGGCTAGCCAGATGATGATGATGATGGGTGGCAAAAAAGGAGACGACCCATGTGATGGTAGGTAGTCACTGCCATCTATGGTCATCTGCAAAGGCAGCACAGGTCAGTTGCCTTTATAACCCCATGTCTTAATATAATTGAGCGTTGCGCAAATACGCGATTGTCGCGTCAATTTGACATTCATTTGTTCTGAAAAACCTAACGTAATGCGGGCTTTACACAGATGACTATATAATAGCGGTTAGGCCACAGGTGACTAAAATTGCAAATTCCATTGTAGAGTAGGTTTCGACTTTTTTCCTGCGGCGACAGGTCCCATCAAGGCATCAAGAATGGTTCAGGTCGTAAGCGATCGCCCGCCGCATGATGGTCGACATTTTGATGCAAAGTGAACTAGTCACCTGCGATTTTTATCGACCTCGGATATGGTAAGCGACCAGCCGCACGGCGACAATCGACCTAGTGTAAATCCCCCATTAGCGTGATGACACTTTCGGGTTCAGCGAACAAAATATATCGATTGCACAACTTTGTGTTGGCGATTAATCCTCAGGGTATTTCTTTCAACTAAAGTCCGTATGTAAATTAAATATAAACGTTGCATTAGTACCTGCTTCCCAAGTTTTAAGCTTGGAACCTGGTAAGTGGTGTTTTAAGTAACATTAATAACACAACATTGTAGATAGCAAAATACGTCTGCTGGAGGTGCCCAGCACTTTAAGCAACAAAGTAGTTTTATTATCTGACGCAACTTAATGCATTGCTGAATAACTAAAGGTACCTACATTAAGTACAACTTGTAAACTTTGAAGTGCTTGCAGCAAATCTCTTAAAAAAGTAGCTTCATTTGTTTTTAAAACAGTGTTCCAAATAGTTTTTCTTTCTTACCTTTGAGGATTGTAAAAAGAAGGAAGTCGAAGCTAAGGGAGTTCGAATAAGAAAACCGGCCAAGTGTGAGTCTGACTCGCACGCAAAGGGTTCCGTTACTACAAGATATATAACGCCGAAAAACAACACGTTTCTTGTATGTTCCCTTTACTTTTGCGCCCCGTCGCGTGGCGCGGGTAACGGAGCTTTTCCCCGAATTTTCTTGAATTCGTAGGTAAAACGCTCGGGAACGCGTTATCTGCTCCCCCGTCGCGTGGCGCGTTGTAGTGTGCGATCCGCCTAAGCTAGCAAACGCAAAGACGCATCCATTTCAACCACCTTCAAACTCAATTTGAACGGAAAGGGAAACAAAGATCCAACTCACAAACTCCAAAAAGGATTCGTAATCAAATTCCCTAGTTGGTATAATTGAAAATAGAGACGTCTCTGCAACGTGGTAGAGATGTTTTGAAGCCACAAAAGAGTTGGTAACACAGAAGGTTCATTCCGACTTTTAGTTGTACAAGGATTTTATGGCACATGGTTAAAATCGGAACTAAAGCCGCCATCTTGTTTTTTTCAAAACAATTCTACCAAATAATTTCTCAAAAGTTTACCAACAGCGCGCCCTGTCAATGCCATTCTAACGCGAAAAGATGTTTGTAGCGCTGTATAAGCGTGCTGAACCGTCTTGGTTGTCAATAGGATGGCGATCGGATATGTGGTCATGTTTTGAGGTCTTCTAGTATCGATATAGCATAGGAATTTTTATTTATTACATCATGGATGACTTATTTTTTTTATTTACTAAAGATATTCTCTTTGACCAAGAGCAAGCTGCCCAATTCTTTTAACATACCTCCTTATCCCCAATCGTGATCGTAACGCATCTTCTATGGTCCTAACATGAATAAACGCAAACGTAGGTAACGTAAATTCAAACGATTTTAATATTAAAAATACTTGTTTCACACATAATTTCGCTGATTAATTTGACAGGACTAAACTAAAATTTATCTTCTATCCTTTTCTTAATAAAATAGAAAGAAAAAGATGCACTGAACTTAAATTTAGTTTTGTTTGTGAACAAGGGAATCGGCACCATTATTTACTTAATTTTAAGTCTTCATTCATCCATGGGTGATATTTATTGTGATTGTAATTTTTTTTTTTACCAAAATGCTATGTGATAGTTGTTGTATTTTCGATTGAAAAATAGTTCGAATTTATGTTATGATAATGCCGTGCGTTCATCATAGGGCCTTTCTTATCGCAATCCCTCATAAGTGGTTCGAAGTGGATTTTCTGCAACATGTACTTTAACATGAAAGCTTTTACATGTCTAATGGTTGTATCGGAACTTAAAACGGAGTTTAAGAGGAATGTACTGAATGTAGTGCAACTTTGTCGATAGGCTTGTCTCTGTTGGTGAGGAATTACGTGTGGGTTGGACAATTCCCATTGAAGTGGATCCCCATGAATCCGTCGTTGGTGGAGGGTCAAGATAGGCCAGGGGCGACGGACTCGGGGACGTCCGTCGCCCCCCACACGTCAGGACCCGAGGTGGCGGCGCGTAGTGTTCCACGCGTAACCCTCTTAGACGTCGCGGAGGGAGTCAAACACCTCGCTCTCCCCCTGACCCGAGGAGGCCTGCAGCGGCGGGCCAGCGCCAGTCGGGGGTTGCGGAAAGATCGTACGTTCCCGCGACCCCCGGCGTAGGTATCAGATGGAACAAAGGGGTGGTTTTAGTCAGTAAGAGTCTGACAAACCCCACCGACATCCGTGAGGATTATCCACCCCGGAAACAAAAAAAAAACGATGAAGATAGGAAATATTATAAAAAATTTGCAATGGAGAGATTTTTGGTTATGACTATTTTCAGAATGGTACCTATCTACATCTCATCATCTGCCTAGCCTTTTCCCAACTATGTTGGGGTTGGCTTCCAGTCTAACCGGATGCAGCTGAATACCAGTATTTTACATGGAGCAACTGCCTATCTGACCTCCACAACCCAGTTACTGGGTAATACGATACCCCTTGGTAAGACTGGTTGTCAGACTTTAGAGCTTCTGACAACGACTGTCAAAGATCCACGAATGACAGCCGGGATCAACGGCGTAACGTGCTTTCCGAGGCACGGAGGTGTCACAGTATGTAAAGATGGTCACCCATCCACACACCAACCGTGGCAAGCGTAGCTTAACCTGATCGATCAACCTGTGCGGCTGATATTATTTACCCACGGGCCCTTCTAAGTTTTTATGGTTATAATGATGAATGTGCTTTATGAAAGTTTATCAACCTACAGTTGCAGACGGCTTAAATACCTTTTTCTTATAGATTTAAGAATTTGCAGAGTTACGGACCCAGACTGGAGAAAACGCTAAATATGGATGTCAAGCAGAAATAAACTTCTATCTTCAACATCTCAAAACTCATCTCAATGTCTATCTACACCTAATACAGCCTCTGAGTAACGTACGTTCGTTAGTAAGACACAACTCTCGCAAGCTTTTAATTCAGTTAAACCGGAAGTTGTTCCGAACGCAACCGGAAGTGACACCTTCGTTATTTATTCGCCACTCTCTGCTCTACTGTGTCACCGTGTCGCTAACGAGATTTAAATTTTAATTTGTTTTGCACGTTTTTTTGGAGATTTTAGTTTCGGAGATTTTTTTTGGAGGATTAGAATCAGTGTCCTCTGCATGTCTCTCTCTGGAAATGAAAACCACATTGAGATCCCTAACAGCTTGTTTTATACATATTACTATTAGTGCCAGGTAGGTATGGTGCCGTTTCTGTTGTTCACAAACTAAACTAAATTTAGTAATAATAATAATAAAGTGCATCTTTGTCTTTTATTATGAGAAGAACAGAAAATAAATTTTAGTTTAGTCCTGTCAAATTAATCATGTCTAAACTTGTATGGAGTAGTGTCAAGCGCTGATTAATTTGACAAGACTAGGCTAAAATTTATCTTCTGTCCTTTTCTTAATGAAATTGAAAGAAAAGGATGCACTGAACTTAAATATAGTTTAGTTTGTGAACAAGGGAATCGACACCAATACCTGACATATACAAAAATATGTTGTAAACAAAAGATAAACCTTTATTAATAAAGTAGCTTATGTCCGCGACTTCATCCACATAACATTTCTTGCCCCCCGACCCACCCCGTCTCATCGCCTGCCCGCGCTATTACTTCGTTTTCGCTTACTGTTCTGACTTTTTCTTTTTGCTCTGCTCCCAAGAGTCCTAGCGTGATTTTATGCAGCCTATAGCCTTCCTCAAGAATTGGGCTAGCCCATAAGAATTTTTTAAATCCGACTTGTAGACAACAAACCCTTCAGCTTTATTATTAGTTTACCAGTAACTTCGAAAACTGGAAAATAATTTGATGAAATTATCTGTCATATTATTAGTAAGCGGGTACATGATAAGTAACAAGTAAAGTGGGCATAATGAGGCAGGCATAATGAGGACACATACAAATACATAATTACTGCCGGCATCTGTGTTACCTCCCACATTTAACCCGTCTGCCTTCAAAGCAAGAGTGAACAGGCATCTTCTGGGCACGCTCGTTCCATCATAGACCTCATCTATCGCTTACCATCAGGCGTGATCGGGGTCAAGATCGGGCCCATTTAGTACTAAAAAATATAAAATAAATTACGTATACCTAACCACCATTTTAAACTCAGTTATTTATAGGTAAACAATTGAAATCAATATAATTACAGGGTAGTGTAGTCTCATCAGTCGCGGATGCGGCGAATGTACAATATCTCCCGGGCCTCCGACTCATGGTACTAGAAGGAACAGTGGTGTTTTAGTCGGTAGTCGTCGGTCGGTCCGAGTAGGTGGTATCTATGAAGATATCTCCAAGGAAAAAAAAAGGTTGCAGTCTCAGAAAGGCTTTTAAGACCGTTTCAAAGTAAGGCCTCCGTCCTTTGCGTATACGGGGAAACGTATTACCTGAAGAGGTTATTTTCAAGGTATCAGTTTAGACTCTAGAGCATAGGTTCTCAACGTGAGCGGTAGCGCCCCCCCGTGGGCGTTTGAGACTTTCAGGGGGGCAGTAGAAGACCCAGAGAAAGTTATATGTACTATTATACAACTATATAATATGTAAATATAAATAATACAACGCTAAAACGTACGTAACGTAAAAATATAATCGTGGCAATAGCTGTTTTAAATCCGCGCAGACAGTAAATAAAAAAAAATTTGGCGGTGGGCAAAATAAGGTTGAGAACCTATGTTCAGAGCAGGAGTGGCCAACCGGTTGATCGCGACTATTAGTCCAGTCGATCGTGGCAAGGCAAAAAATAGTTCCAACTACAAACATGATTTTGCTAATCTAGCGAAAGATGCTCACGCACAATGCTCACATTAATATAAATATGTAGTTACTAAGAATAATTTTTAGTTTTAAATTTTCACTCCTAATAAAATAAAAAATACCTACTACATAATGGTGTACTGAAATATGCTGTTTCATATAAGATTTCAAAAAGTATGTAATTGGTAGATCGCACAGGGTGTCGTCAGTGAACAAGTAGATCTTGGGTCTAACCAAGTTGGCCACCCCTGCTCTAGAGCCTACACTTATCAGAGGACATATCCATAGGTCTGTCTGTTACCTCTTCACGCTCAAACCGCTGAACCGATTTAGATGGGTCTAGAGATAGTTTAAGTCCCGGGAAAGGACATAGAATACTTTTTATCCCGATATTCCCATGGAAAACTTATGCGGGTGAAACCGCGGGGCGCTGCTAGACTTTAATAACCTAGAATAAAGTCATCCAATATATTAGAACCTTCCCAAATCCTAATCTTAGCCAAATTCCTTCCACTATCCGCCATCGTTAATCATCGCTAAGGTCGTGGCGAGCTCGTATCGTCGTCGTGACGTCACTCGACTCATGTCCAAGTGAAAAATGACGGGTAAATATTAACAGTGTGTGGGTTTAGTAAAAATGTTGCTGAGTTAGGATGTTATCAAGTTTAGAATTATTTGTTTTTGGGATATCTGGGATTAGTTAAGGGAATTACAGGACCTAAAGGCAAAAAACGCAGGTTTTATATTGCCTGAAAGTGTGAAGCATGTTGTCATACTAATTCGCAGTAACATAATGACGTATGAAATTGGGTCATTAGCTAACAATATAAATACATTGTAACGCATTAGACATTAGGCTTTTACTATGGAGACAACTGAAATATAAACATATTTAACACTTCACGTTGAGTTTCTCTTATCTTCGAGAGCTCCTCTGTCAACCTATTACAAGTGTAATAATTATGATCGACTACAGTAAACATAATCAGAAAAATATATGATATTCTTCAGGATTTAAGCTAGTTGGGTAGTGTGTTGAAAACATAATACAACTAATTTGATACGATAGAAAAAATCATGAAGATAGGTACCTCTAAAAACTTTCTTTTCACAATAAAAACCTACAATCATACAATCATTCTGCTTTTTTGTCAGATTATTCTACAAGCAACATACTAAAGCACTAGTGTTTTAATTTTTTAGTCCAAACAATAGATTTTTTTGTACACAGATAATTTGCTTCTTATTTTTCTTATTCTTTATAACCTACTATTTTAATATAAGAATACGTTCTTCTTTCGTCAATAAGCTCAGCTCATTTTAATACGGAATTTCCTGGCCAAATTTTGAATTGATCACAATCCAAATTATGACAACAGCGTATTTAGAATCCAATGGTTATCAGTTTATGTATACTGAGCGCCAGAATGCAAAGCAATTAACATAATTATTTAAACGCTTTATCGAAAGAGTTTAATGAAACGCCTGCAGTCAATACTACTCTTTATCTTAATCATTTCTCAAAGTTGCACCTGCTAAAGACACTACAATGTAAGGCAATAATAACGCCATCAAATAAAACTGAAGCATCTTACCTAACAATTTTAAAAGCACATCAATACACGAGCGATTGTGAGCGGCCGTGTAATGTGATAAAGCTTGTCCGCGGTTGCATGCTATTGGCAATTTGCCACAATCCCGCCACCTGCACGCCTCGCAGCTTGATCGTGTGCAAACACCCTTATTTGAGGTCTTTAATATGTCCCATTTGCATTATGATGTGATGTGACTGATATATGGAATTGTAAGGAACGGTTGCGTAACAGTTGAATTTGGGGGACGAAAAAGGAAAAAATAAACTAGTTTTTTTCATTGGGGTTCTGAATTTTTTTTTTTCATTAAAAATTATCACAACTTTCATCAAGCTGTTTGCCCCAGGACTTACTCACTTCATAGTTCAAGAGATATCCATGCAGTATTGAGGGTTGTGTCTCTTGAAAAATTTGATTCATCTACACTGACACCTGGCAGAATAGTCGACATCGGTAAAACTGCAAAAAAAAAAAAGAGTGACACTGGCTGGTGACAGTCACTCTAGCAGAGCGCCGCATCAATGGTTAGAAAGAAAGAAAGAAAGAAAGAAAATACATTTATTTAGCACAGACTAAAAGACACACAATACACAGATGGTCAGATAATAGCCGTACATCAGATAAAAACAAAAAATTAAAAGGATAAAAATAAAAGTGCAAAGTCCGATGTAAGAAATTAGCAGGAATGTGTGCCTCACGGCTGCGCCAAAAAGGCCCAGTTCAGCAAAAAATGCCAGACAACTAGTGCCTGACGCTGGTTTTCAACTGGACCTGATGTGTGAGGTGACGGATATAAACCAGTTATATTCTGCAACGTGACGTGTGTATGCATAATTACATAAATAAATAAAAATAAATTTGTGTCACATAAAAACAATATTTAGTACATTGTAAAAACAAAAAATAAAAACATTAAAAAACTGATAAATAAATATATGATATGATACATATAAGACATGATAGACCTTCTTAAGCAAATAAAGTACGAAACTAGTCAGAGCAAAAAACTGTTGTATTTTAAACGATGCCTGACTTCCATGCTTCAACACATTGTCATAATAATTATACAGATCGGACTAACTTACCTAGTGACGTCCGATCCTCAATTATGTGAAGTAATCTCGTCCTCATTGTTCCTTATTTACTATGTAGTTTGCGCTTCTTGCAGACTCGCCAATCACATTATTTAAAGATTTTTTCTTCATCAAGAAAAAACAAATGTTATCTATGGTTCACTCGTTGGCGCGTTCTTCCTGACATCTGTCAATCATTCTTTCAAAGCATAAAAACGGGACTTCATGATGATCTATATGGGCATCATAATTATAGTCCCGGCATAGTGCATACAGCACAACACAACTTTTAGAAGGGGTGAATCCAATCCTACACATACAAGTAGGATGATTATCTGGGAAGGGTTGGGATACAATGAGGACGAGATTACTTCACATAATTGAGGATCGGACGTCACTAGGTAAGTTAGTCCGATCTGTATAATTATGCTCCGTAATCTCGTCCTCATTGTTCCTTATTTACTATGTAGATGTTCAAAGAATAAAGTTGTGTTGGTAATACATAAAATGAGCATTGTTCAATTGTGTTGGTAATACATAAAATGAGCATTGTTCAATATTTGAACATTGTAACCTAACATGTTATTCTAAGTTTGTTACTTAATAATTGTATATGTATTTCTATTTAAGAATCAGTCTACCATTAAGGTAAATAGTTACCTAACTTAATTTATAATTCTCTAATTACTATTAGTTTCTGGAATTCTTATTCCGTTTTGAATCAACTAGTTTAATTAATAATCCTTTAAGGCACATGTAATAAGTTCTATGAACAATCACTCTGTATAGCACACAGCTGGAGAAAAATCATTAGAATCACTAATAAAAGGACTCTTATAAAACCGAGCAAGGGTTGAGGAATTGTGGTCCAACCAGCATATTGACACCTTCTTCAGAGCCCTTTGAAGTAGAGACATGTCTGTATTGAATTTATTTAGAAATACCTATCTATTCCACTATTACTTAAATTTTGTTTTATCCATCTACTATTGGTTACAGTAGAGGTGACATCATAAGGTTTTTTTTTTTTTTTTTTTTTATAGTTGTAATTAATGATTTACAATATTGTCTTAGGTATACTCATAATAAAATCTAGATAGGACAATTTAAGGGTTGTGGGCAGTACAGATAGATAAATTCTCTTTATAATGGTAGTATCAAGTTGAGTTGAGATCTACCAGGTTTTAATTATATCTGGAATGTTTGTGTTAATATTATCCTCATTACAAGAATGTTATTTATACTAATAAATGACAAGGTTTGAATTCTGTATGCAATCACAGGAGCTATTCTGGTTACTAATTGTTTGGTTAGTAACTCTAAACCAAGGTTTTGATTAGGAAATAAATTAAATAACCCAAACGATACTGGGGTCCCAAACTATTTACTACTTAATCTAAATATTGCCCCTTTGTCATCTGTGTCAATGTGGGGGCTAAAACTAGAGAAATTGCTGTCTATTATATAGCTCACTCAATACCATTAGGATGTTGAGTGAGCTATATGACAGTGCTTCATTAAACTTAGTGGTAAAAATTATATAACTATCATGACTGAGCCTAGGGGCCAATGTCTTGATTCTAACAGAAGAGAATCCACTGATTTAGAGCAAATCCATAAATAGTTTTCCTTTGTTTTGCTAGACAAGGAAGCTAGCACTATATCAATTGAAGGGATCAGTCTTTCTCCTCTCAGGAAAGCGTCTCTGGTAATATTATGGTAGCAATCAGTGAGTGACTCCTGTGCATTGGGTGTGAAGATCTCATTTGACAGTAAATAGATCTATAAACATGCACTTGGATCAGGAAGTCATGTTATGTTGACGTTTAGTATTGGACCTGTTTACAACAGGTTCATGGGTTCATGCATAAACCCATATTTGTCTTTCCTCGCACCATTGCCAAAACTGTCAAGCCAAGCTATTTACATGAGTAAAGCGCGTACCACCCATCTGACTGATACGGGCTATGGCCATTGTGATATCTTTTCTAAGTCCTCACAATATCTGACTTAGCTTGCAAATGTTTTGAGCCCCATAATTGCTGCTAGTACTTAGTTCAAGGTATGGTAAGGAACTTTTCATCATTAGCTGTCCAGTGCCTGTGGATTTTGATGTCATTACATACCAGTCCCCAGCCAGTTTGAGAAGTATCAGGCAATATTTCAAGAACAAAGTCAAATTGTTTAATTCTATTATGGTTTGTTGAATGTAAGGTAACCAACAATCTCTGCAAATAAATGATTTTAAATTTGTTTCTAGTTTTGTTGTATTTGCAATAATTGATTTTTAATCTAGTTCTAACTTTATTATTTTCATTGTTGTTTTGTTACTTTCCATTATCTTGGTATAAATTTAACCATCATAGTGGTGGTTCATTGTGTTTGTCCCATAATAAAATTAATTTGTGTTGTCTGGTTATTAACAATTTATCCTAATAAATGTATTGTGTTGTCCTTACAGGCTATTCAAACAGATCCAGTTGCAATTAAACTGTGCTTAAGGCAGTACAACCGGTCAACCTCAGCGAATACACTTTGTTTCCTTCAACCTTGACATTGGTAGAATCATTGATAAAACGATGGAGCCGTTACTATAAATTGGAATTGGAAAGATAACTATATTCTACAGCTGCTGCCGGTGCAGATGCTAGAATACCTAGTAATTAGATAAACTCTATTACTTGTATCTAATTTCACACTTAATATTCTTTATATTATGGACTGTAGGATAACTCTATCTTTTCCTGAGAAAGTGAAATGGCAGACTGGACTGAATCCAACAATTATCCTAGACACTGGCAGCACTGTCTAGGCACTCGTCTTTGTTTAAGTAGCAGATACATTTTTTTAAACACTTTACATATGAATTGGTAGGGCACAGAATATAATTGTCAAAATGTATGACAAAATGCAACCCTAATGAACTCTAATGACAGACAGCTGGCTTCATGATGTTTGTGAATACATGGATGCGGTGCTTAGCCCAAATACGAGGCATGTCACTTTTAACATAATTATCTTGAAATAGAAACTGGAGATATCTTCTGACATATTTTCATATGGATAATTGATTTCCTCTTTTTTTTTTTTTTTTTTTTTTATCTATGTATTATTGTAGACAAAAAACTTATGTAAGTAGTAACATACTACATAATATTAAGTTTTTGAGATTTAATATGTATCTCCAAGTACCATGTGAGTTTGGTAAAATTATACAGTTACTAGATAAATTTGATTATTGACAGGAGCATGTTTCTATGGCACCTGGTAAAGGATTATTCAATGGAGATAGATTGCTTTCTTTCTGACTGAAGTTGTTATTCAGAAGCTTGAACTGGAACTCGGTAAAAGGTACTTTATAACCCTTGATCCAACTCATGTATAGTTGGATTAGTAATACCATACTTCAGAGAAATACTGCAATCTACCAGTCTGTACCTGAGCTAGTGATGATGTTGGTTCTGGCGATGATTTGTTGGCATTGAATTTATCTGGTATTCTGATATTGGTGTTTACTTACATCAATTCTTGCATTTCCTCGTTAAGGCTGGGTAGGATTAAGGATCTGTGTGTTGCAATTTTCATGATAAATGTCACACAGTAATCTAGCTCGGTAACTTAATATTTCGATTTGATCTGCACTATACAAACACTTGGGAGGTTATTAGACTGTTATAAACTTTTCCAATGAGTGTAATAGCAGCAGCCACTGTAATTCGCTGCTCCCTGATCATGGTGGTTCCATTTGATTCCACTCCTATTTACTACATTATGCTACAACCCTTCCTTTTTCATTTTTGGTGGGTTCATTATGCTACAACCCTTCCTTTTTCAATTTTGGTGGGTTCATTATGCTACAGATTATGCGTGTTTCATATTTATTTTCTGCCATACAGTTCCATAGGTACAGTAACTAACTGTACCCCAGCATCTCACAAGTAGATTTTTAATACTTGAACTTAAGGCTTTAGGTTGGGGTATGTATGTATACCGTTTCACTCTTAGCCTCCTTCAGACTGTATTTTAGTAGAATTGAAGTACTAACATAGCATATGTAAGTTACATTCTATACTAACATATAGAAATATGAAGCATTTTGGAATTAGATTATAATTAGCGGCCTTGAGTATGGATATTCTCAGTCCGGCTGCGTTGACTTCGGTCACAGTCCAACTGTAGTACCCTCCATGGAAGAGGGCTTAGTACTCATCTCATCTGCCTAGCCTTTTCCCCAACTATTTTGGGGTCGGCTTCCAGTCTAACTGGATGCAGCTGAATACCGGTATTTTACATGGAGCGACTGCCTACTTGACCTTTGTACTCATCTATGAAGAATAATTAGAGTTAAGTCCCAGACTGCTTAGATCCACGGCTAACCTCTCGTGATAGCTCCAGGGATACAGCATGTGTTTTAATACTGGACATATAGACTGGTTTTTATCTGATTTTATTTTGAATTATTTATTATGTTTTCTGTTAGGTAATTTATGTTTTGTGGCAATGGTTATTTACCTGAAATAAATAAATTATTATTACAGACCATTGGCTGACCTCTTGTGAAAGTTTGTATGGTGTTGATGGCACAGTTGAATATTCTCATGGTTAACCTCTCGTGAAAACTCTTAGAGACGGCCAGGGATCCATCCGGAACGTGTGTACAACGCTGAACGTATGTACCATCGGCTAACCTCTCGTGAAAGCTCGTGTGGTGTCGTTCTATTGTAAATATATGGCACAGTTGAATGTTATCATGGTTAACCTCTCGTGAAAACTCTTAGAGACGGCCAGGAATCCAGCAGAAACGTGTTTATAACACTGAACGTATGTACCATCGGCTAACCTCTCGTGAAAGCTCATGTGGTGTCGTTCTTGTGTAAGTATACGGCACAGTTACGTTCTCATGGTTAACCTCTCGTGAAAACTCTCGAGACTGTTGTGCGTATAGTATAACGGCATCCTATGTTATTTTAGGAACATGATTTCAACTGCCGATACCTTGAGTTTCGATGACGGCTCCGTTTTCGCTTCTTCAAGCGATTTTCCAGTTCTCGCAGACGTTCGGTCAGCTCCTTCATTTCTTGTCTCGTTTTCTTCTAAGATTTCCCATCTCGTTAAAACTTTCCTGAACTTTTATATACGAAAACGTGATCAGCGCGCGGCACAAAAAAGTACAATGATTGACAGATGTCAGGAAGAACGCGCCAACGAGTGAACCATAGATAACATTTGTTTTTTCTTGATGAAGAAAAAATCTTTAAATAATGTGATTGGCGAGTCTGCAAGAAGCGCAAACTACATAGTAAATAAGGAACAATGAGGACGAGATTACGGAGCATAATTTATTATTAATCCGTGTTCTGTACACACTTTACACAGACAGAAACACTGACACATACTCAGGTGGGTAGGTACTCGTACATCATATAATTGAGACATTTAGTGTGACCATATCTAGCTTCCTCTGCGCTTCTATGAGGTACTGCCGTAAGCGTCGTTTAAAAACGTAAATTGAGTTAATTACTCTAATTGGCGGTGGCAAGTTATTCCATACTTTGGAAGCCGCATAACGAAAGCTGCCTCTAAAAGCAGCCGTACCCTGAGACTGAGTCGAGAGTTGTTGTGAGCATTGCCTTCTCCCGCATTCCCGTCTACTCGCAACCCAACTTAGTTTGTTATAAAGGTAGTCTGGTTTTTGATATTTAACAACACCGAACAGAAGGCAAGCCAAGTGAAGTTTTCGTCTGGACTTCATCTTCAGTATACGGTGCTTGTTTAGAAAAGGAGTTACATGGCTTCTGCGAGGAATATTATAACAAAACCGAGCACAAGCGTTTTGTACTCTTTGGATTAGGCGGTCTGTACGAGCCAATAGGCGCGGGCCGTAAACCGTGTCAGCGTAGTTCAACCTGGACAGAACCAGGGTTTCCACTAGCTGTTCCCGTAGTTTTTCGGATAAATAAGGCCTCATATTGTATAAAACCTTTAGGCGATAAAAACAGTTTCTAACCGAGTCTGCTACGTGTTTCTCAAAACGCAAGTCTTTATCCATAATGACACCTAAATTCCGCGCCTCATACACTCGCTCAATTGGTTCACCCATAAGTTTCAAGTCGAATGTCACAGGTAGTCGAGCCAACTGCTGTCTTGTGCCAAATACCATATATTTAGTTTTTATTGGATTTAACGACAGGCAGTTCTTCTCTGACCAGGCGGCGATTCTTTGAAGATCATCGTTAAGATCCTTAATGGCACTAATGTACTCGTCTGGTCTAAAAGATATATAAAGTTGGACATCGTCGGCGTATATATGGTACTTGCATCTTTGGAGGCACTTTACAATGTCCGCACAGTACAAAATAAAGAGAATCGGACCCAACGGTTACGTGGCGGTTATGATGGCAGATGGGCCAGGGCACAGAGTACTTTTTGATATGGGCCAGGGAAAGCCCAGGTCCACGACAAACTGCTATATGGTATGAAGTTAAAGAGGTTTGAGGAACAGGGTGTAAAGTTTATTCATACTCTATAGAAAAGGGAGGATCCTCCGACCAGACGGGTGTCGTGTCTGGCGGGCACCTGCCTAATGATTCATGTCGGCCCGTTGTATATGCTAGTTGTGCGGTAAACTCCGCTTGCGAGATACAGGATTTTGCGTGACGTCAGTGTGACGCGTTGTTCGCATGTGGCGTTGTAGATACCGCTGCAAAGCTGCTAAACCACTAATATTATGGCCACTTCTGGTGAAGGCTGTCCCGCCCGCCCCGTTAAGCTAATTTACCTGTGTAGATAATCAGAATGAACACCAAACTTGGCATTAGGTATTTCGAGGCTATTTTCCTGACGTAATATTGGCAAGTCGCCACGCAGCACTTGCTTTCATATTGAGCTATTGAGTTTTGATCGCGTGTTAACATCTTTATTCTTTAGTTTTTGTGAGCTGCTGGAATTACCTACTTATATATTATGATTTATTTTTAATTACCTAAAGGGGTTATGATGGATGCGTAGGTGCTGATTAATTTGACAGGACTAAACTAAAATTTATCTTCTGTCCTTTTCATAATGAAATAGAAATCAAAAGATGCACTGAAGTTAAAATTAGTTTAGTTTGTGAACAAGGGAATCACCTTTATATCAGGTACTGCAACTAAAATGTATGTATGCGCATGTAGGCAAGATGGCCGCTAACGAAATGATAAATAGAGTATTTCATGTTATATTCCTGTTACAGGCATCATAACTATACTAGTTACCTACAGGCTAGTCTCGACACGTGAGTAAAACTAGTCCGAAACTAGCTGGGACTAATCCGTCACAAGAGAGTTTACTTTGTGAAATCGTCACCAAAACCACGATACCCCACATGATCCTGGTAGGTCCAAAGAGGTCCTAAATCCGCCATTTTGTTTTTTTTTAAACAAAATAATTCGATAGTCACCTCATGTATTAAAATCTATCCAGCTTCAGCATGCTTATGTGGGTATAAATAATCCCCCGTACAATACTACCATGATACATAGAGACGTAGATACGCGTGAAAAACACAACCCTGTCTTTGCTGTTGCGCAGTAAAATTAAGCCTTATTTCTTCCATATGCAGAAACTCAAGCACCCTACATCACTGTACCATAGTAAAAACATATACTGTACCCAAAGCAACTGTACCAAGAGCAAACGAATCAACTCCTCGACTGAGTTAATAAAGATCCCGTAAAACTGTTCTCGTCACTTTAATTGCGAAAACTCCGAATGGTATGCGAAAAGTTTCGGGGGAGCTCGGGGACGCTCGTGGAAGTTCGGCTGTTTACGAATGCACTTTATTTTTGTTTTACGTATAGTTATTTAATTGCATGATGCTGAAACTAGTTTCACGGTGTGTTATAGAATGTTTCAAGTTCTGCATTTTGTAAAAAAAGTATTGAGAAAACTTAGAAAAAGGCTACTGTATTTTCTTTCTTTATTTTATCCCTGATGGGGTACGAAGATGTGTACCTATAGTACATCCACAAAACAAGCTGTTACGTACCGTTCTCATAGAAGGAAGATAATACCTACCGCATTTAATATTAAGGGGCTTACAGGGCCTAAACGCAAAAAACGCAAGTTTTAGAAACAATAAAAGTATATGATCGACTACAGTAAACAAAATCAGAACAATATGTTATTATGATATTCTTCAGGATATATGCTAGGTAGATAGTTTGTTCAAAACTTAATACCTACAACTAATTTGAAACGATAGAAAAAAATCATGAAAATACTTCTAAAAACTTTCTTTTTACAATAAAAACCATACTAATATTTTTTGTCAGATTATTCTACAAGCAACATACTAAAACACTACTGTTTTAATTTTTTTGTCCAAACCATAGATATTTTCTAATTAAATAATTGCTTCATATTTTGCAATAATTTACCAGCGTTGTGTCATCGCGTTTCTCTTTCTTTTTTATGCAGTCCGACAGTGACCGCGCTTTGGGTCATGGATTTTTGGATAGCCTTTCGCCCCACAACTAGTCATCAAGCTTTTATGTGTAATGGAAAGGATGTTGATTTGAATGAGTTGCCAGTCTGATCACCCCCTATTCGCTGAGTGTTCCGATTTTTCTGCGGAGAGCACAGTAGCTCCACACATCCGAGTGTCTTTTCACTTGAACTAAACTATTCAACGTGTACAGTCAACAAAAGAGATAAATATGCAGGATCGTCGGATATAGTTCAAGTTTATTAAAAAACTGATGGATGTTGTCGACTGAAATTTAATTTGATAAAAATGAGCTGTTTATTTTCTATTAATAAAGATGGTCCATCGGTTTCTTACTAAACTTCAACTATTTCAGACGATCCTGCATACTTATCTGTTTTGTTGACTGTACAAACCACACGCTCCGCTCACTATAAACTTTTTCTTATAAGAAATGGTTCTTCTGTGATTTTGTGCTACAATCCCCTCAAGATACGAACAATAACAGAAACCAGCACCTGTGGGAAAAATGTGTAGTGAAGTTTAGCAGGATTCAGCTTCCCGGACCGACGCTGAGCCCATAGGAGCGCGAGGCAACAGACGAGTTCTGGACGGGATTGTATAATTGCATAGCACAGATGTGAGTTTTATTTACCCTATATTTACCACTAGCTTCTGCCCGCGACCCCGTCGCAACACTTCGTATTCGCTTAGCGTTCATTTTTTTTATTCTTTTTTAAATTTCATTCTGACTTTTTTTCTTTTTGCTCGGC
The DNA here is from genome assembly GCA_951800025.1 of Oligia strigilis. Classification (NCBI taxonomy): domain Eukaryota; kingdom Metazoa; phylum Arthropoda; class Insecta; order Lepidoptera; family Noctuidae; genus Oligia; species Oligia strigilis. Next base: position 20,022,344 of record OX637546.1, on the reverse strand, counting down.
TCCTAAGGGTCATAGCGTGATATGAAATAGCCTATAGCCTTTCTCACGAATTGGGCTATCAAATGCAAATTTTTTTTTCAAATCTGACCCGTAGTTCCAGAGATTATCGCGTTCAAACAAACAAACTCTTCAGCTTTATTATTAGTATATATAGATAGATATAGATTTTACCGGGTAATAACTATGTCTTTCATTGACTCAAACGTGCCCTGGCGGCTGATAGTATGTCATGCTCACTCAAATGTCTCGCTGACGGTGGCGTGTGTGTTGGATCATTTAGCTCCCTTCAAAATGGTTGAGCTGAATGGTGCTGATCTATGCGTCATATTCGTGAACGGGCGCCGTCAGTGGTCATCACTTAGCTGCCTCGGCTTATTTTTAATTATTTTATTTTTGGATTGTTGTTTTGTTACTACTTATTAGTTGTACTCTGGACGCTTTTAACGCGTACGTCGTTTTTATTTTTACATCGTTCTCACATTATATAATTATAAATTCAAAAGTAATGATGTAATTAATATTTTTGTAAAATATTATTTAAAAACAGTGTCCATGGAGTTTCTTGCCCGTTCTGCTCCATAGGTACCTACGCTTTGGAATGGGCAACTAGCTTCATATTTTCTGACTGACCGACTTCTTGACAATTCAAAAGTGCCTGTTAATGGTTTAATTGAAATAAATGCTTTGAGTTTGAGTTTTATCTCACTTTTCCGATACAAGTTATGGACTATGGAAATGACTATAGACTCTCTCTTATGAATACAGGGTTTTCATTTATATTCACCCTGCTTTCAATATAGCTCCCGATGTTCTGAAGATTCGAAATCTTCACGACTTAAGTACAATAAAAGTTTGTCGCAATGTTCTTTCCGCGCGGATTGCCTCAGAGGACTTACTTCTGTTATTGCTGGAAAGGACTGCAATAAACAGGCAGTTCTCCAATGCCTCGTTGGTCTACTGGTAGTAACCGCTACTGCTGAGCATACGGTCCTGGGTTCGGTTCTCAGGTCGGGTAAAGTGTTATTGGGTTTTTCAAACAGGAATTTCTCAGCAGCAGCCCGGAGGAGAGCAGTGGTGGCCAAGTGGTAACGGCCGCGACTTACGAGTTGTAGGTCGTAGGTTCGAACCCAGACAGACGCTTTACTTTGTGTAAATTATTTCATCACCACTGCTCTCAAAACGGTGAAGGAAAACATCGTGAGGAAACCAACATGTCCTAGAACCAAAAATTCGAAGACATGTGACATCTGCCAACCCGCACTGGGCCCGCGTGGTGCATTCCCTCTCACCGAGAGGAATTTTCAACTGACTAAAATATTCATTCCAATTTATGACATTCCAATGAAGAACCTTATAAAAACATATCAACATTTACGCAGCAAAAATGACATATTACGAGATATAAGTTCAAACATTTTTATTGTTATGTCCCGACCGAATAAACATAAAAGCCCGGGTCCTGCATACGCTATAAAACTGCAATATTATTGTCTTCTTCGTCGCATAAAATTATATGATGGGTTGTGCGGCCATTTTGAACGTACTAAACATTTTAAAAGCTTCGTCTGAAAGGCATTGAAGCTTAAGTCTTAAGGTCTAAGTATGTAATATATAATAGGATGAGCAGGTTTTTAAATGCCTACCTGCCTCATAATTGTCTGGCTCATCCCATCTCTTTGCTGATTATAGTCATATTGGCAGGTGTAGGTGATTTTTAGGGTTCCGTACCCAAAGGGTAAAAACAGGACCCTATTACTAAGACTCCACTGTCCGTCTGTCACCAGGCTGTATCTCATGAACCGTGATAGCTAGGCAGTTGAAATTTTCACAGCCGCTATAACAACAAATACTTACTAAAAACAGAATAACCTCCCATACAACAAACGCGTCTTTGCTTTGTGGTACGGAACCCTTCGTGTGCGAGTCCGACCCGCACTTGGCCAGTTTTTATAGTAGTATCTATAGTTCAGGTGGTGTTAGGAAAAGAGGATAACAACTTCTTATCTGAATTATATTGATAACGCACTAAAACCTCTTAACAGGTGGGCGTTTAGTGACAATTGTGAAAACTCTTTACACCATAAGTACTGCAAAAATAATCATAAAGAAGGGTCTCGTGGGATACCAGACTGTGGATTATCTTTTAAACCTAGCATAATGAGGCTGGGACACAAACCTCTTCTCTATAACAGGGAGTGGGCCCTTATTCACCACGCGTGCATCGGATTGGTGGATCGGGTAGTGAATGAAAAACCCACTCACTCGACTCACCACACCAACACGCCTCTGTAATTTTAATATTTTTGCTTTTTATTGTGCTAAGTGATGCTTACACTGGGAATTGAAACTGTATCTCCGAAATACAGATTACTCTGTATTCTAGCTAGGAGAGTCGTGATTCACCCAACAATTCCCGTGACCCAAGGGCTGGCTTTTACCTTGGCCAGAGGCTAAGCATCGCCATACAACGTGGCAATGCCGCCAGTCTCTTGGGTACATTACCAGTCGACAGCGATGCGGATGAGTTTTTCGACGCTATTTTCTAGTTTCTGTATAGTTTTAGTTAAGTTAGACATTAATTTTGTTATTTTTACCTGTCTAAATAAATAAATCAAATAGGTAGTTGATTCGTTGTACCTACACCATGTAATTAATAATGCATACTTTGTAAGTCCCTCATGTACAGACGCATCAAGCTACTACAATCTGTCAAATTTATTCAATAGATTTTCAACTTTATCGCTATATCATAAGGTTCAAAGTTGATTGGGAAAATTTGACATTTTCGGGTAGGTCGATGTGCTGGCGTCTGTACTACAAAACCTTTATGTACCTTTGCGTATATATTTTGCCAAACAACTACTTATAAAAGATATATACATTATTACACTTTCAAATTAAATAAAAGGCTTCTAAGTTCACATTTAAAAATTAATTTAAATTCCAAAATTATATTTAAAAACGACATAATGAAACGCTGAAACATATTTCATCGTTAAAGTTCTAATCCTGTAATAAGGTTCCACTGCTTTTATTACATAATTTTAATTAATAATTCTCCAATGGCTGTTAATAAGAGCAAGTTATTTCAATTTAAAATAATTAAGTGTTAACCTTTGAAATGTTATTAGCGCAGTTTCAAAATATTAACTATAGTTAGTTAAGTTTAAGAAGTTACCTTTTCTTTGTAGTTATTAGTAATTTATTTCTCCAGACCTTTTAAAGGTAACAGACCTACAGAGACTTCTTCTTCTTTAAGTCTTTAAAGTCTCAAAGGCACTGTAGGTAACAGTGCCCTCCAAAGGTTAGTTTACATTTTTCCAGTTTGAGCCTTATTCTCTACTAGCTTCTGCCAGCAACTTCGTCCGCGTGAAATTTCACCCTCTTAGGGGTGGAATTTCGAAAAACCCTTTCTTAGTGGATACCTACTCTTCACAAAGAATACACCCTCCAAATTTCATGTCTCTAGGACCAGCGGTTTAGACTGTGCGTTGATATATAAACAATCAGTCAGTCAGTTTACCATTTTATAATTATATATAATATATATATAGATGACACAATGAACAAAATCGCGCGAAATAAACGCAAGACTGGCGAGATTAGCTAAGAAATTGAGGTATTTCGCGTAAGGGATCATTAAGTGGTCATACATAGATATTTACGTTGTTGAGCAGGCAGTTTTTTCAAACATCTGAAGCAATGGATTACCAATATCCTTCAAAAAGATTCAGATTCAAATTGATAGTGTGTTTGTTCAATTAGGACGCAGGACTTTAAAAGAGGACCTTACGTCTCAGAGTAGACAGATAGGACACGCCGACCACGGATAGGAAACGCGGACCACCGATAGGAAACGTCGACCACAGATTGGAAACGTCGACCACAGATTGGAAACGCCGACCACGGATAGGAAACGCGGACCACCGATAGGAAACGTCGACCACAGATTGGAAACGTCGACCACAGATTGGAAACGCCGAACACAGATTGGAAACGCCGACCACAGATTGGAAACGCCGACCACATTTAATTTTTAAAATATGACTCACGTGTAAAAGTGTTTGTACAAACCTAATAACTCATTTATCGTTTCATCATCATTATTCTTCTACCCATAACAAAATTTATTTCTGGTCGGGGCAACATGTATTTTTCTTCCATACTTCTCTATTAGTTGTCATCTCAGTACTCATTTATAATTTTTTTTTGTCTTGTTAGTCTACAGCGTGGCGCTTTAATGGCGACATTAATTTAACACACTAAGGTTTTGCGTTTTCGTCGTACAAATTTGACAACTATTATTGAAAAAGAAAAACATAGGGACACAGTAATATCCTTCTTATTCAATTTATAAAATATCTTTAAATTGGTCCAATATTGGAGGAGGAAATAGGCTAGAACCAACCTACCCGTGTGTTAAATTAATATCGCCATTGTAGCGCCACGTTGTATACTGTCCCATTGCTGGGCAAAGGCCAAATCCTAAATCCTTCCAAGAACTCTTTTCCCGTGGCACGTCGAACCAGCTCTCCCGGTACGCGTCCAGATCGTCCCGTCATCTCTTTCTGGGCCGGCCTCGGCGACGCCATCCATCTTCAGGCACCCATTGTGTGGAGGCTTTTGCCCAGACCCATTTATCGTTTATCAAATCAAGGTATAAATAACAACATAGTTTATAAGTTGTACTACCTACTAACAATGTTCATCTGCTAGCCTTTTCCCAACTATGTTGGGGTCGGCTTCCAGTCTAACCGGATTTAGCTGAATACCAGTATTTTACATGGAGCGACTGCCTATCTGACCTCCACAACCCAGTTACTGGATAATACGATACCCCTTGGTAAGACTGGTTGTCAGACTTTCGGGGTTCTGACTACCCGTAACGACTGTCAAAGATCCACGAATAACAGCCGGGACCAACGGCTTAACGTGCTTTCCGAGGCACGGAGGGGTCACGGTATGTAAAGATGGTCACCCATCCACAGACCAACCGCGGCAAGCGTAGCTTAACCTGATCGATCGACCTGTGCGGCTGTTATTATTTAGCCACGGGCCCCTCCTACTAACAATATTATGGGCAAAATATGTCTGAATTAAAAAGATTTTTATTTTTTTTATCGAAATTCATCCTTGACCCACGTTCTAGAACCATCCCTAGTCTTGCCTAATTTAGTAATATCCTTTATTTTACTGCAAAACCTGACCAAATGACACACTAGGTACCTATACGAACAAATTGTTTCATGTCCTCGCCTAAGTTGCGGTCGTGTTCATAATGCAGACGACAAAGTTTTTATCGCCCCTCCCGCCCGGTGAAATAGGGATACGAAGTGGCCCGAAGGTCAGCGAGGATTGCCGAAGGATTATGGAAGGTTAGACGCGTTTAAATTAAAGGGTTAGGTTTTCTGTTTATTTATTTGGATATTTTTTACTCATAAATTGAGGGGCTTGCTTGTGGTTAAATAATAACAGCCGCAGGGGTCGATCAAAGATTAAGATATGCTTTCTGAGGTTGGTTCGTGGATGGGTGAACATTCATAACATATCGAGACCTCTCCGTCTCTCGGAAACATAGCTGTCATTCGTAGATCTTGGTTAGTCCTTACGGGTAGACTCTGACCGCAGTTAGACGGGAAGCTGACCCCAATGTACTTATATGATTTTTTTTCCAGAACGTAGGTTCTGAATTCCTAGCTCAGAATAATACCAAATATTAAAAAAAATATTTAAATATCAACATTACATTAAAAGTCCTGTGATAGGCACCAATTGTGTGATAAAAAGTAATGTTTTTGAACATTTTTTTTTTTGATGAACATGGACACGGTCGTAAACTGTTTTTCTTAGATTTTCCATTAAAACGTTCTCAACACATCAGAGCAATGCGCGAAAACCTTACCACGTCATCACAGTGCGCAGTAAAACTTTTATTTATTCCGAAACTTGTTTCATTTTTCTCTGCGCACATTCTGAAGAATAAGGCCAGATGTACACCGCAGAAACACATAAATAACACCGCATAAAAGATGTATGAAGACAAGCCCACTTCAAGAATTATTTACCAGCGGCCGGCTTGGGAAACCTCCTTCGATTTTTTCTACCCTTTTAAACAATTCCGTGTGTCGTGCTGGATTAAGTAAGGCTAACTTAACTTTAAGCCGCACTCCTTTTAGGGTTACAGGAAAATTTCTGGCGAGTTACCGAGTTGTTAAAAAGTTGTAGCCGCTCTTAAAATGCGGAAATATCTGCTTATTTTTGCAGTCTGAGGAGTTTGCTCCATATTTTGTTTAATTACTTCCTCAATACGCTGATGTACCTAGTTATTCGTTTCATCCATACTAATATTATAAATTCGAAAGTAACTCTGTCTGTCTGTATGTTACCTTTTCACGTTCAACCACTGAACGGATTTCGATAAAATTTGGCAGAGAGATAGATTGCATCCCGAGGAAGGACATAGGATCGTTTTTATCGATATACCTTGCGGGCGAAGCCGCGGGCGGAAGCTAGTGTAAATATAAATCTTATTACTTTTTGAACGAAGAATTGCCAAACTTGCAGTGGGTAGGACACATTGCTCGAACAGATTGACGATGGGGCAGAAAGGTTCTGGAGTGGCGACCGGGTACCGGAAGACGTAGCGTTGGAAGGCCTCCCACAAAGTGGATCGATGACCTTGTGAATGCCGCAGGAATCCGCTGGATTCGGGAAGCACAGAACCGGTCGGAGTGGAGGTGCTTGGGGATATGTCTTAAGTCTAGCAGTGGACGCCTTTCGGCTGAAATGATGATGATACTGATGACTCTTTAAACACATAAATGAAAAGCTCTAATTTGTATTAAAAGTAAAAGAGCCTCAGGAAAAAAATCTACGCCAGCTCGATCAACGTTAGTAAAAGCCATTAATCTTATAAAAACAAAACTAAAGTTTCTAAATCCGTTCCATAAAAAAACAAATCTACATTGGAATTTAGAACAGTTACTTCCAAAGTTGGAGAAAAAAAAAAACACAAAAGTTCCAGAAATCTTTTGTACGAAAAATTCAACTATTTCAATTAAGACTCTCTTAACGTTCCATTTTCGAAACTTTGTTTTAAATTGCAGCGCCAGAAGTCGAGTTCCGAAGTCATTGCGAACGGTCCCATTCGACGTTCCGCCGGTAATAAGGTTCCGACACGTCCCGACCTTTTACGATCTTTAACGAAGTAATCGCTTCTGATCGGTGATAGGAAAAAGTGTGCAATTATCCTATAATGCCTTCCGTGAGTTCACTTTTTTCAGTGAGGAATTAATTTTAGTTTAATCGTCTGACAATAAAGTGGCGATAAGTTAGAACCATGTTAGAACTAAAGTACACTATATACGTCAGTTTCTAACTTGATAAATACCACAGAACAGATAAAACAGGTAAATACTTCCACCTTGGCGACGAATTGGTTTGATTTTTTGTATGTTTGTTTGTTACGCTTTTTCGCTTAAACGGCTGAATGTATTTGGATGAAATATGGTACATGGGTAGAACATGACCTGAATTAACACTTTTTATTTCTATATTTTTCGTGGAATTACGGGATTGAGACTTATGCGAGTGAAACCGCAGGGCGCAGCTATTAATATGTTTTGGAAGTCGGTTAAAAAGTAGAGTAAAAATTACAACAGAATTCAAAATTAAACAAGAAATATCTAGTTATTTCCTTTTCATACTCACGGTTGCCCTGAAATATACGATCAAATGGCTCGCATCGCATGGGATCGGAACGGATTGTACATTCTTAAACGATATTAAATCGTGTACACAGTATTTAAAGTCTATATTACCAAGCCGCGCACAGCAGCTTGACCGCGGGCGTCTTCCGCGACATGCGATCATAGCCGAAAGTATGTATGCTGTGACGCGCGATCGTCTCCGTTCGCCTGTCGTCGTCGTATCCGATCGAATCCTTTCGGCTGTCGTCCAAATTTTTCTTTTCCTCTTCTGTTTTTTATGAATATTTTCTTCTTCTTCTAATGCAATTGCCAACAATACTACGTCAACTTCAACCATTTTTAACCGACTTCAAAAAAAGGAGGAAGTTCTCAATTCGGTTGTATTTTTTTTTTTTTTTTATTTGTTACCTCAGTACGCCGTCATTTATGAACCGATTTGGAAAATTCTTTTTTTATTTAAAAGGATATACTTCCAGATTGGTCCCATTTTTATCAAAATCCAGTTCTGATGATGGGATCCACGAGGAATTGAGGGAACTCCTCAAATATTATAGGGACACCTATAGCGATTTGGGTATTTTTTACAGTAACTCATGCATTTGCTCTCGGAAACCACCATTTTGTGAAGTGGAACTGATGAAGAAGACCACAGATGGCCAACGGAACTACTTAATAATAAGTATTTCACGGGTTGCGATTCGATTACTTTAATATGGTTGCTAAGCAATTTATGCTCGTCACAATTCGAATGGTGAAATGGAGCTGATGGTGGAATACTAGGAGAAGTCCTCAACAATTAACGTCCCTGCATCGGGAAAAGCAATAAGACATTAGGCTATTGTAACTTAGACACATTATAAACAGACCCACTTAAAAGCGAGAAATAAAAACTTTTTAACAAAAAAAAAACCGACTTCCAAAAAACACTACAAAGTGAAAAATAACTTTAATTTCGGAAGTCGGTGGCAAAAACTAAAATAGGTACAGATCCAAAGACACCGACTTCCGAAATTAAAGTTATTTTTCACTTTGTAGTGTTTTTTTGGAAGTAGGTTTTTTTTTGTTAAAAAGTTTTTCAAAAATTAGAACACGTCAACACGGTAGGAATGAAACTATTTGACTGGGCACAGAAATGGATACGTTCGCATGCGACCGTACTGAGCCGATCGTATGCGTCGATATTCTGCCGGACGCAATCGGCTGTCGCCGCATCCGTTCGTCTCCTTTCCGATCCGATCCGATGCGATGCGGGCCGTTTGGTGGAAATAATTCCTTAATGTTTAACGACAACAGATGAACAGGCAAAAATACAACATATTTATACAACGTAGGTATCTAAATACTCATTCTTTTTGACGGCCGACAGCTTTCGCGAAAGTTATATTTTATGCAAAAACTTATTTCATATTTCTTATTCAAAGTTTTGCGGTACGGAAAAAGTAGCGACTATCATTATAAAGTGACGTAACTGTAGGCTATATGTGGAAAGTGCGGGTAGGTGAAAACAAACTTATTAAAAGTTCTGGGATTGATCAACGTTCAACTTTTTCTCTTGGGTTCTGGCGAAAGTAGTCGAGTTATGAAATTATAAGAGGTAGGTTGTGTTCACATTGGTTCATGAACCAATGGACTAGCAAAATCCTTCGAAATGTAAAAATAAAAAAGAAAATATAAATAAATTTCAGAGAAAATAAATTATTTGTGATCCCAAAAAATGTGAACACAACCTACCTCTTATAATTTCATAACTCGACTATTATGTCTGAAAAAGGCTGCTCAACAACGTAAATAACGGAATGCATGTGTTAATATTTTTCTCTTTTTCTTGTGCGAATGAAAAAGAAGATATGCAGCAGTCTACAGTTTACTCTGTCTACGATGTCAAGTAATAAAATAATGTGTGTTGTCTTTGGTCCCTGGCCCTGACATCAAGCAATAGACAAAATTGTCAACATTTTTTTTTTAAGCTTGAGTACGAGGCATTTGACTACGTCTTGTGTGTATATTTATCTTTTTTGGTTATTATTTTATTTTTTTATATGCAATGTGCGTTTTGTTTGTGCAGAATAAACAGTTTTTCTTTCTTTTTCTTCTATGTTGTTGAACTGTCAAAGGAAAGCCATTGCTACTATTAGTGTGTTACGCAAGTACTCTGCAAAATGGTGACACTTGACAAAATATGACATGCATCTTTTGTAGAGGCACGACGAGGTTTTGTAAATAATAACAGCCGCACATGTCGATCGATCACGTTATAGCTGTTGGTTCTCCTATAAATAAATAAATAAAATAAATAAATTACTCACAGTATTCATTTTTCGTACCTACATTTGTGCCTACTCTATAATAACGTGAAAAGTTCTCCATCGAATGACTCGAGTCGGAATGGAGCCAAGTCCTTTGTACGTACTTCCGAAACATTGATATTTTTCCAATTGTTTTTTGTTTGGAAGCCTTTCGAAGTTTTGCTTACATAGAGAAAAGTTCGAAGGAAAAAGGGATAAATTTTTGTGCTCTTGGTATCAATTGTGACCTTGGCCTGTTTAAATTCTCAGGAATAATGAATAATGGAAAAGTGGTGACATGAATGCAGTGGTACGAGTACGATCGTAGGTTCGAGCCCAGATAGGCGCTTTCAATTCAATTCAATTCCTTTATTTCGATCAACAGTTGGATCATACAATACAATAGCATTAGATACATTAAATAAATATAAAAAATAAACAAAAATAAGACAAAACACAATTTCATTATTACTTACATATTAAATTGGCAAAGTCAACAAATTTTAATTAAAAATTAGAAATAATCATAAATGTTACTTATTTTAAAATAATTTATAAGTTGTTTAATAATAATTATCATTTATTCAACATTTTAATATTGTACAACAGAAAAGAGGGACAGATAATGAACAATAATGCGTTATGATTATTTCATTTAATTTTTATTGTCACTACATTAATCATACAACAATGGCAGTCGAACCTCTCAGCCATCATCCTCGAGATGGCTTTACTCTGTGTAAATTATTTCATCACCACTCTTCTCAAAAACGGTGAAGGAAAACACCGTGAGGAAACCTTCATAATATGTATATGTTAGGTACCTACCTATGTTCGAAAAATGTGTCTGCTCCACAACGTAAATAACGCAATGAATGTTGTTGAACTGTCAAAATAAAACCCATTGCTACTGATAGTGTGTTACGTAATTACCCCGCAGGTACTTTAATTTTATTAATACTTTTACTTTTTTTTTTAGTTGAGGGGCCCCTGGCTATATAATAACAGCCGCACAGGTCGATCGATCAGGTTAAGTTACGCTTGTTGCGGTTGGTCTGTGGATGGGTGACCATCTTTACATACCGTGACCCCTCCGTGCCTCGGAAAGCACGTTAAGCCGTTGGTCCCGGCTGTCATTCGTGAATCTTTGACAGTTGTTACGGGTAGTCAGAAGCCCGAAAGTCTAACAACCAGTCTTACCAAGGGGTATCGTATTACCCAGTAACTGGGTTGTGGAGGTCAGATAGGCAATCGCTCCATGTAAAATACTGGTATTCAGCTGCATCCGGTTAGACTGGAAGCCGACCCCAAGATAGTTGGGAAAAGGCTAGGCAGATGATAACTTTTACTTTTTAGTTGATGAAAGTAATGAATCTGTGCAATACGTGATGACCTCAAAATCTGCAAGAAGGTATTTTCTTCTTCTATAACTTAAAAGTTTGAATGTACTTTTTTATTATATTTTTTATCGTCTTCATGGTTTTGTTAGATTTAATGTTGTTTTTTATTGTTTGTGTTTCTTGCGCGTGCCGTAAATAAGATAGGTATTGTTCTCTTTTCTTTCTTGTTTTCTATAGATCCATAATAAAAAAAAAATTGTTTGTTACGCTCACACGCTAAAATTACTGAACGGATTTGGATGAAATTTGGCACATGGGTAGACTATGACCTGGATTAGGACATAGGATACTTATTAGCCTGATATCCTCACGGGATCGAGACTTAAATACGGAAAAAAATAAACCACGGGGCGCAGCCAGTAATTTATAATAGACTAGCTGCTAGTGCTGCTACCCGCGGTTTCACCCGCACAAGTGTCCATCCCATGGGAATGTCGGGATAAAAACTAACCTATATTTTAATCCAGGGTGTCAGCTACCTACATAATTTTTTTTATCAAAATTGGTCCAGCCGTTTGAGCGCGAAGAAGTAACAAACATAATTATAAACACTCACAAACTTTCGCCTTTATAATATTAGTGTGACAAGTCATAAAAGGCACATCTATAACCACCGCTCTCAAGTAGTATCCCCCAATTTTCTCTCAGTTTACCAAACATTTGGAGTACATCGCACATGAACCAATATTTGAGGTCGATGACGGTACAAACAGCCTTTAAAAACCACGTCTTTGGGTGCACCGTCAAAACGATTGGATTACCTACTATTTACCTTCATGCCGTGTTCTTTAATTGGGTGAGCAGTGTTAGGTAACCATACATATCTTCTTCTTATACATAAAAATTGCCGTTCGTTAATCTCGCAAAAACTCGAAAATGGCTCGACCAATTGTGATGAAACTTTGGTAAGCTGTTGTGTGCGCGCCGGAGAAGGTTCCTCATACAAAAAAGAAATGGAATAGGCATTGCAACGCATATGCAACGGTTCTAGCTCATACGCGGGTCATATTTTTAAGGTTTTTAATATGTATTAGTTTATTATTGTATAAGATTATTATGTGTATTTTACTTAAGGGCCTTAGTAGGCAACTAAGACCCTTAAGTAAAATACACATTGTATATAAATACATATATAATAAAATGATTATTATTAGCCAGTATTATAATAAATGAATAATATGAAGAAGAAGATTATAAATTAAAATCGCTTTTCTTGTCTGTTTTACGGCGATGTTCTTTTAAACTGCACAACGGATTTTGATGCAGTTTTCACCGTAATTTGGAGAATTTATTCCGGAAGGTTTATGTGTCAATAATATTAAACTATAACTAATATTAAACTTACATATAATTATGTGATTACAGGACCTAAACGCAAAAAAACGCAAGTTTTAGAAACTATAAAAGTATATGATCGACTACAGTAAACAAAATCAGAAAAATATAAACCTATTCATGATCCAGGCTGAAAAGTGAACCTGTCTAGCTATTTATTTCTAGACATCAAGTCAAAGGATTACAGCCCGCTCGTGGCTACTGAAATTAACATTTTTATAGCAAAAACCTTAAACTATTTTTTTTCAGTTATCCAATTATTGCCAGAAGAAGCCAGAAGAATTTTTCATAACTAAAAATATACCTTATCCCTAAAAGTTAAACCTTTCTAAAAACCTAGCTTGAGTTGAGGTTTTTTTTGTTATATTAGTATTATTTTAATATAAAATTCGGGTTTGTTATTCTTACAGGATTCATAAAATTAAGTTGTTATAAATAATAGGTAACGCTTGCGTGTACAAATTTAATCTATTTTTTACCAAATTTTGAGGTTTATAAAGGGGAGTATCCAGTAAATGCTACATATTGCTTCGTAAGAGCGATATTTTATATTGGACTAGCAGCGTCCTGCAGTTTCACCCGCATAAGTGTCGATATTTACACAAATTAAAGCGCCTGTTCGAACCTACGACCTACAACTCGTAAGTCGCGGCTGTTACCACTGGGCTACCATTGCTCCAACACAGCAGTTATCATAGGATATCTAGAATTTTTAAGACCCCAAACTGGAATTATTTGAGGTTCACAGATAGAGGATTCAATCATATTTTTAGGAAAGCAACATGGGAATAATTTGAAGTTCGATTTAATGCAGCCTTTGCAAACCACAGTTATGTGCTTCAAAACTAAGTTTAACGAGATGCATTCAACACATAGTTATATGAAAGAAAATAATGCCCGGTAGTTAAAAATGTATCAGATCCATCGATATCCGATCAGATCGGAACCCGATGTCGCTGGGTTGGCCCCACCACCGCGCCACTACTACACATGTAGTTTAGTAAAAGCAATAGATACAAAAAATATTTTGTTATGATTAGATATTTAAGGCTCAGCAGACAAGCGCGACACGTCAAGTTTTCACAGAAATTGTGCTACTAGAGTCGCGTCGCGAATATCTGCGGGAACCTTTATACCAGTGATACTATAGCACCTATAATATTATAGCACCAATCCTGTCGTGGACAGATACCTACCCTTGCTAATAACAATTACGTACAGAGCTGAGGACTGAGGTATTATATTTGTTCCAGTCAGAGGTAACCTCCCGACCTTGTAACAAATTCAATGAACCTCTGATTATAATGTTTGCAGAGCGCAGATAGTGTTTTCTTTTACAAAACGCTAAATTGAAAAATCTAATTTAAATTATGATTTGTTTTTGGTTAATTTTATGAGAGATTTCGACTTGGTTTTTGTTTTAAAATTGAATGAGATTTTTTATTCTTGAAATTGTTTTATGATTTCTATTAAATAGGTGGTATGTTACTAAGGGCTGATTTTTCAAACGCCAGATAATTAGCTATATAATCTAAAATTAACTTTTTTTGATGTGGATTTTTCGCGATAGATTTACTCGCACCCAATAATTACCAAGCTATATACCTAAATGATAAATGACATTTAAGGATTAAAAAAACACTTTTACACGTCAACAATAACATGTGTTCTAATACTAGCTAAGGTCGTTTTTTTCTATCTGAATACTCTGAGAAGAAAGACCAAAAAAAAAGTCAGAGGTCACCATTTCATTTAAAGTTGGTCAAATCATGTGAAGACCATGTAGACATGATGACGATGATGATGATGATGATGACGTTGGTGATGATGTGTGTCTGAGATGATTTTACGCCCTGACATATACTATATATCACGCCTGCATTCCTCAAAGGGGAAGGCAGAAGCGCGCCCTTAAAGCTTATATCAGATGCTTCACTCAAGTAAATGTTCATTTTCATTAAATTCTACGTCTTACACGACACCGACAAAATAATTAACATAGGAATGAACGTTCATCTGCACCTTTCATTTCATTGATCGATCATTCGGTAGGCGAGTGAATGATGCCGAGTGCCGAAACCAACATCGTTGGATCGGTACACCAATTAATTATTTTACACTTTTGATTTTGACTCGAAGTGAAAGATGCGGAATGACGAACACAAAAATGAATATTAGTCCTGTTTCGATATTTTGTTGATTTTTGGTCAACTGAAAAGCACAACGAATCTCTTTTCGACTAAAAACATAAAACTTGCTTGATCGTTGCCCATTTTTTTGCCTAAAAACCAGCCATAGCCACCTCTGCGCTGCCACCAACGAAGGAGGTGGCAAAGTTTTGGGCCAACAACATTTAAAGGCAGCAGACAGGATCGACGCGATGGTCCGACGCGATTCTGGTAGAACAATTTGCATGAAGTTTTCATAGAAATTGTTCTACTAGTCGAGTCGCGCTGTCGCGTCGCGCCTATTTGAAGGAGCCTTAATACAATGATGTGTCATCAACATGACGAAGAAGAAAATTTCCCAATTACATACGTACCTAAGGTTCCCACTACCTAAAATCTCATAATATTAATATGTATAATCATAATAATAACATAGTATAAAATTACCATAAAGCCACGGGTGAAGTATTTATTTACACTCATACGCATATTCGATATATTATTATTATGACACTGTTAAACTGCTTGTTATGTGTAGAGAAAGCATGCTGTTTACACCATGGGTGTGCAGTTTGTTTATATACGTCTATCAGAAATGTGTGCTCATATTGAAGAGTACGGTACGGTCCCAATGAAATAACTTTTTCCATGGGACCACCATTGTGATCGCGGAAACCATAATCACCCGTCCCCATACATTTGGATCGAGTAGTAGGTATCGAAGTTCAGTATGGCTATGGGTCCCGAGTACCCACTTAGTATTTCGAGACATTGCCAAGCGGTCGACTCTTCACGTGACCAGAGGGCTGGCCTATTTTTTGGCCAAAGAATCAGCATTGCCATACAACGTGGCAACGTGGCACATCGCGATTTCTGTGCTATAAGTAAGTTAATATATTAATAAACATACACATTAAATAAACAAACCTTAAATAAACTATAAATTTAAAATGCACATTTATACAGGTTGAAATTGAAAACATGCGACAAACTGAAATGGGAGATTGTACCTACTCATCATGAACAACTTTTACTATGGGACCAAACCTGAAATCGCGAAAAAAAAATCAGCTGTTCCCTACATTTATGTTCGTCTAACTCGTCAAAATGTAGAGAACAGCTGTTTTTTTTTCACGATTTCAGGTTTGGTCCCATAGTAAAAGTTGTTCATAATGATGAGTAAAATCACGTGTTTAAGTATCGGTCACTAATTACCAGTCACCCTATATTTTTGTGTAGTTTAGAAGAATGCGGCCACACAGAGAGACACGCAAAATGACTTAATTTAGGTATATTTAAAGATGATACAATGTAAATGATAACACGTGCTTCTTGCACACTTCAAACAGGAAGTGCATCGGTGTTCAAGTTAAAAGCAACGAAAGCAAACATTCTGTGCCATCGAGAATTTAACCTTAAACATTTGTTTAGGCGGTTCTTATTGAGTTTATCTGTTACGTCTCTGGGTATATTTGACGTAGTTTATAATGACAAACTTTAGAAGTCACTTAGTCATCGATACCTTTGTAGGTAAGTGAGCATAGAGAAATCTTGAACTAGTCGTGCTAGAAAAAGTTCTATGACAACTACTTTCGCATAGGTACATCTCCATTTCCAAGTTGTAATAACTTGGAAATCAAACCTACATTACACACATAATCAGCCTATAATGTTCCCACTGCTGGGACAGACCTCCTCTCTTCGAGGTGGAGTGGGCTATTTACCACGCGGGTCCAGTGCGGGTTGGGATGTCACATATCTTCGAATTTTTGGTTCTACGACATGCCGGTTTCCTCGCGATGTTTTCCTTCACCGTTTTGACAGCAATAGCGATGAAATAATTTACACAAGTAAAGTGCCTGCTTGGAGTCGAACCCACGACCTACAAATCGTAAGTCGCGGCTTCGACTGCACTATTAAATTAGGTATATCAACTATGAGAAATGTCACATTATGCGAAGGAAAGGTAGTTCTGACCACAATTCCTACAAAATGAAGCTTCACTAAGATTGTAACTATCGAACTGTCTGTATAAATGAAAAGTCCTTGTCGTTTTATGACTTGCAATTAGTAACAGGCGACAGTCACTGCGCCGACTATGCTTATCAGTAGTTCTATTTACATCATCATCATCATCATCATTTCAGCCGAAAGACGTCCACTGCTGGACATAGGCCTCACCCAAGCACCTCTACTTCGACCGGTTCTGCGCTTCTCGCATCCAACGGGTTCCTGCGGCCTTCACAAGGTCGTCGGACCACCTTGTGGGAGGCCTTCCAACGCTATGTCTTCCGGTACGCGGTCGCCACTCCAGAACCTTTCGGCCCCATCGGCATTCTGTTCTGCGAGCAATGTGCCCTGCCACTGCCACTTAAGTTTGGCAATTCTTCGGGCTATGTCGGTTACCGTGGTTCTCCTGCGGATCTCCTCATTCCTGATTCGATCACGCAGGGAAACTCCAAGCATAGCCTCCATTACCGTTTGGGTGACTTTTAGTCTTCTTATAAGGCCCATTGTGAGCGACCACGTTTCAGTGCCATAAGTCATCACTGGCAACACGCACTGGTCAAGGACTTTCGTCTTGAGACACTGCGGTATGTGGGATGAGAAGATATTGCGTAGCTTCCCGAACGCTGCCCAGCCGAGTCGGATTCGACGATTGACCTCTTTCTCGAAGTTAGACCTACCTAACTGCACAGTTTGTCCTGGTAAACATACTCGTCCACGACTTCGAGTGTAGCGTTTCCGATGGGTGTTACATGGGAATTTGACATCAATTACCATCTATTTACATCAATTATCTTAAATTCAATCCGACACTATCTTTTAAAGCACTTACCGATACAAAACTACAAGAACATTATATTCGACAGAATTATGAATACGGTGGTAGTTCTCAGCGCTTTCACGTCCCCGAGTAGGGTGGCAAAGCAAGTGTCTAATTTAACTGAGACTCTCTAAGTTTGTTCATTAACTTTAACAAGATTCTGTTGCGTCACCCTTTGAGACTGCGTACTAGGGTAAAATATTAAGTGTAATTTTTTTAAAGGTATTTTTTTGAAGACGTAATTGCTTTTGCTACGAACGTTACTTTTTTAGTGGATCCTTTTATAGTGAGGGTTTTGTTGCCTCTTTGTTACTGGTTTTATGTGCTGGATTTATTTTTTTAAGTGTTAGAGGATAGGAAAGGAGGAACGTTAAGTTTTTTCTGTGTAAAAGGGAATTTGTGGAGGTATTCTTTTGTAACTGTAAAAAGTGTTGAAGTATCGAGCGTTCAATAAAGCAATTTAGACGTTGAATTAAGTTAATTTAATTTGCTGTTAATTTATTGACATATGTTTTTATTATCTGTATGCATGTATTAAAAAAAAATTTATGAATGTAATATTTTCTAATTTAAATTGAATTGCATAATATATCACACTAATATTATAAATGCGAAAGTTTGTGTGTGTGTGTTTATATATGTTTGTTACTTCTTCACGCTCAAATGGCTTCGACAAAATTTTGTATATAGGTACCCTGGATTCACGTATAGGCTACTTTTTATCCCGATATTCCTACGAGATCGAAACTTATGCGGGTGAAACCGCGGGGCGCAACTAGTTCTTTTATATAATACTAGCTGCGCCCCGCAAGATTTTTATAAAATCAATGCTTTTATACTCCATGATTTTCTTTTTAGACATTCTAATTAAAATTCAAAACAACATCTAGAAGCATGTTAAGCTTTCTCAGAACTTAATTTAAATCCCGAAAACTTGCTCAGCTTTAACGGGTTAAAAGTAAACAAGTTTATAAAATCCGCACCACTAATTTTACTCGAGCAAAATGTTTTTAATCTATTTATAAATTTACAAAAGGTGTAGCTGCAAAGTTTTTCTCGGTAAAAAATGAAACTCACAAAGGCAGTTCCAAACTATCGGTCGAACAATATCTTTGCGTTGGAACTCTTAAAAAAGATTGAGAGCGGAAATATTTAATTGCATTATTTTACAAAAGAAGTTGGTCGGGAAACGTCCTGCAGTCGACAGACTTTGTGGACGCCGTAACCGCTCAAAAATGCAAAGAAAAACTTTTATGATTTTTTTTTTAAATTGTTAGGAGTTTAAGAGTCATGGCACGGATAATTAGTGTTACTCTTATAATGAACATGCTTTTGTTCGTGTATAAAGTTTGTGTGTTAGCTTCTGAGATTTGGTTTGCTCTAAGTGTGTTCAGTGTTCGGCAGGGGTAACTGTTTAAAGGCAGCAATGATTTTAATTTTGACAGTTCAACAACATTCATTGCGTTATTTACGTTGCTGAGCAGACAAATTTTTCGAACATACGGAGCAATGGATTGGAAATATGCTTGAAAAAGAAACGAGAGCTCTCAGATTCCGCCAATTTTTTTTATTTTTTATTCCTGAATAGGCTTGTTCTTGACCTTGATCACGCCTGATGGATGAGATCTATGATGATACGAGTGTCCCCAGAAGATGCCTGATCACTCTTGCTTTGAAGGCTTTTCATTCTTTCTGCCTGCACCAAAACTCACAAAATTATTAAATGCAGACTCGACTACACATCAATCATAAGCAAAATAAATTATATAATCCCAACATCTGACCATACCTCATTTCGCAAGATGCTCCCCCAGCAAACTCTGTCATTAAAATACCTATACAATAATATCTGCAAACTCTAATGAATTAAAAATAGGCTACCTAAATCAGTTACAAAAAAAAAACAGTGGCCCTCCGGGAGTGCCTACTGAGAGTGTATTACTGATTGTAATAATTATAATTCTGTAAATACATATTTGTTACGACCGCGAATCATATTTTAATCAACGTACAACTTAATACTACCGACCAGCAAATTGCAAAAAAAACAAAAAACGTAAGAAAATTTGAATTTCGCGGGCCACCTTAGCGCTTACCCCTTAGTTAGGAATAATCATGGCTGATGAAATTGCAAAATCTTCAATCTTCAGATCACATTTTCGATTGCGTTCCTTCCAGTCCCGACCGATGTATCTTCAATAAAACAGCATTTGCTCCGTCAAACTGACGGCTTAGTGCTCCCGGGGGAAAGAACGACATTTGGGTCAAGAATGCATCGCCAATGTGCTTAGCATAGATAGACTTACAGAGGAACTAGCTTCCGCCCGCGGCTTTGCCCGCGAGGTATGTCGAAAAAACTATCCTATGTCCTTCCCCGGGATGCAATCTATCTCTCTGCCAAATTTTATCGAAAACCGTTCTGTGGTTTAGGCGTGAAAGGTAACATACAGACACAGACAGAGTTACTTTCGAATTTATAATATTAGTATGAATGCGCTCGTTTTGCTGGTGACCAGGGAATTATAAAGTGTATGACGTGTTAAAAAAAAAAGACAAGAAAATTCTTTCTAAAACCTTTACATATACCTATGTATTAATATGTACGTAAGTGGCGTATTTTTCATATATTTATGCTTACCAATTAAATACCTTTATTTAATTGGTAAGCATTAACATTTATTATAGCCTTTGTCATAATTATAGATCTCGCATGTAGGTAACTAAATTATAGGAAAGCACGTCACTATTTAGTTCGAAATTACCAACACTTAGGTACACAACAAGAGAAAATATTGGGTTCATTGGTATACGTTAGAGTGGTCAAGTTAAAAGCTTTCAAGTTAAATTGCTGTGTTTGTTAGACGTTACACATTCAAACAAAATATACATTACGCCATAAAAATAGGTTAAACATCTAAGTTAAAAATGCACTCAACAAGTACTCCAGTCATGTCAATTAAAATATATAATAAATGCAATTATAATGTCAATGAATGTAAATAATTAAATGACAAATTTTAAATTTCATGTTTTATAAAATTATTACAATATTAATTAATTAATATATTAAAACAACTAAGTAGTCAAATAAAAGCCCTTTTCCTCTCTCCTACTCTTGCTGTCCCCGACAGGGTCCACAATGATCTTTCTGTAAATCGTACCACCTAAATTCACATGTGGAAGTAATAAATATATTGAGTAATATATATATTTTTTTTATTTTAAAATTTACTCAAAGTTGTTAACTATTTTACAATTTAACTCTAAAATATACATATTATATAGTATATACAAGTATATAAAAAAAGAAGGGATAAGAAAAAGAGAGGAGCTCATTGGGCATCAAAAAATTCGTCCGCATCGCTGTCAATGGCGTAAGTGCCCAAAAGGCTGGCAGCATTACCACGTTGGATGGCAATGCTTATTCTTTGGGCTAAAAATAGGACAGCCCTCTGGTCACGTGATGAGTCAACCAACCACTTGGCGATGTCCCGATATATTTGATGAGCACTCGGACCCCAAGGCCCTAGTGTTTCAACCCCAAACGGCTTAAACATATAGCTCCCAATAAGGTTGTTATATTTGCGCCGTTTGAGGTTTTCTGCTCCTACAGCAGCCGCCCCAGCACAGCCCACCGTGCTAGGAAGATGGGATGGCGCGAGGGTGTCGACACAGGTAGCATCCCACACCAAAGGCCTACCCAACTGCCAAGGCATTATGGTCATTCCATCTGGCCTCTTCCCATCGTCGCGTGCCAAGCCATTGGGTTCTAAAACAGCTGGCACCCCGGCGGTGACAAGAGCCCGACGGATGATGTCGTTAATGCTGGCGTGCCGTGCCATCCGACCAGCGCTCTTGCTGCAGGATAGGCCATGGTGTCCGAGGCAGTCGACTGCTTCACCGCATTGACAGCGATGTGGAGCTCCGCAAGGAGCACCCAGACGCAAACATGTAGCGAGCCGGAATGTGGTGTCACCCAGCATAGTGCCTATGTTGGGTGACGGTAGCGCCTGAAGCCAGAGGCCCGACTCCCATTCACCCACAGCCAGCAGGCGGGCTCGCTCAGCAGTATTGGTGGACGTATTAATAAGTTTATTCCGTACCAACCTGCAGAGCGGCTCATCCCACTGTCTCTGGGAAGACGGGTTCTCGGGCTGAACCGTGTCCGGGCAAGCCACTTTCCAGGCGTTCACTGCATCGGTCAAACACGGCACTTCAGAGTCAACCTGAGCAGGAATCAAAATTCTGCTAGTAATAATTAGCATACTTTATACAAAAGAACATAATATATATCATTTTATAATGTGCAAAATAGTGTATGAATATACTCGTAGTCGTACATATATTACATATATACATACCTATATGAAAAAGAAGCATGAATGTGCAAGAAACGAAGCGTGCAAGGATTGTGTAACATATGGCGTTCTGAAATGCAGATCTGCTAGCTAGGAATAAGTCGGAATCGTATCTGTTATTGAAATGTACAAATAACTAAAACCAGCCTTTTTGTTACTGAATAGATATATACCTTGTGACTATTGAAATTCTGTCTCATTGCGAGATTTTAAATTGGAATTAAATTTTATGCACAATGGTATAATCCATACTAATATTATTAATTCGAAAGTAACTCTGTCTGTCTGTATTCACGCCAAAACCACAGAACGGATTTCGATAAAATTTGACAGAGAGCTAGTTTGCATCCCGAAGGACATAGGATAGTTTTTATCCCGATATTCCCACGGGATCGACACTTATGCGGGTGAAACCGCGGGGCGCTGCTAGTAATACATAAATGTTTCGTGAATAAAATGTGTTCAAGTCTCTTTACCGATCTTTTTTTAATGACAAAAAGCTTAAAGTTTTGTGATAAAGAAATATTAAGCCGTAAACCATTTACACTGTTTTTAATAAACGTATCTAATAATGACTTATGAGATCGCGGATCAGACAGCAAATATATGTTTAAAACACATGCATCCGTGTCTGAATTCAAATAGCGTTCTGCGTTCTAACCTAACCACAGAACCATTAACGCATCTGTCGGATACCCCAAACCACAAGTTTCAACCGCTCTAAAATCATTGTGTATCATAATTTTAAACTGTTTACTTTACGAACAATAAAACTTCAAAAACGAATTTCGCAAGTGCACTGTGCAGCCAGTGTAATATGATTTAAAAATTCGCTTTATTGAAAATTCTATCCCATCTTATGATGTTGGTTGATCAACCATGAAATATTGGTTTATGGCAACCCTGTAATTATTCTCCACCGTACACACATGTCTGGATGTGCTTTTATATTCTTTCAACAAGCGAATTACAACTTTGTGATAAGCTAGTCAGGGTTTGGTTTGCCTTGTTGGGCTGTTTCAACCAAAAATTGGTCTCGGTGAATGGACAATACATCGAGGCTGCGAATTGTTCGAATATTAAAAATCATTGGAGCATTATTGAATTGCTCTTTGCTATTAATTCGATGTTGGTTTTTCGTGTCAGCGCTTAGCTATAAGCGGAACAAGCTGCCGTAGTAAGAAATCTATCAGGGAATTTGTGTAATGTTCGTAAGAAGATGGCTTCTCAAGTTGATTATTACGTTTAGTGTTACGTGTCAGTTAGCAGTGGTTTCGACCATCCGCGCCCTATGTCAAATTTCAAACAACTAAAGACTCTTCTCCTAGCCTCACCATGTTTTTATTATTGCCCTGCACTGATCCATTTTTTTCTCTCTTTATCATTGGCCTGCCCTGGTTCATAATTTTCTCGTTTTGTTCTGCCCTCTCTTTTCCGTCACCTTATCATTCACTCCCTTTTCATTTATAACCCTTACAAATGCCTATTAAATCATCTAGGAATTCTATTCTTTATCTATCTTTTCTCCTTCCACATCCATCATCACTATTCATTGCTCTCATAGGCCCGTAGTTATAAGAAAGTTGTTTTTTACATTTCTATGGGCCAGCCTCATCATCATGTGCTGTAATCTACATTCCAAACCCGCTGTTACTAGCACCCTAACTGGGCATAGCTCTAGAGTTTCGCAGTGAGTGGCTCCGTTTGAACGATAATGGTTTTTAAAAGGGACTCCCGGTTTGTTTTGTCAAACTTTTGCGCCGCTCTTTGTTCGACTACTATAGATTTTGGATTTCTCATCGACATCTGTTTCGAGGAATTGCAGTTATTGATTGTGTTTGGTATTGAAAGGTTTTGATGTTGATTGCGTATCATGGAAGCATTCTTAATAAAAAAGGCATAAATTATATTTAATCGAACCTAAAATAATTCCAATTGTGCTTTTCTAAAAATATTATTGAACACTCTAATTATAATGATTGCGCTTCCTTTTGTGAAACTCCAATAATTCCGATTTTGGGTTCATAAAAATACGAAAACTTACGAACCAAGACAGCCGCTTCACTTTGAGTAAATTATTTCATCACCACTGCACTCACGTGACCGTAGCATGTCCTGGAACCAAACATTCGAAGACATGTGACATTACTGAAATTTAATTTTATAAATGAGCTGTTTGTTTTCTATTAGTAAAATAAAACTTTATTCGGGAACATCCATCGGTTTCTTACTAAACTTCAACTATATCCGACGATCCTGCATACTTATCTCTTTTGTTGACTGTACATTAAAAATATTGCTTTTAGATAATATAAATTCGAGCTGTCTAACTAATTTACTTGTTAAAATGAATAGTGTTTTAGACCAAATCTTCTCTTGTACTTTTAGTTTCCACAGCCCCACCAAATTTATTTTGACACGATGAGCTTTAGTTAATTTTAGTCGCCTGAAGGCCACAAGAACTGACACGTTTCATACTACCACAACTTATTTAAACCCTAATCTTCCACAAAAAACAAAACACTCGCGACTCCAGCAGTAACAAGAGTTATGTCACTATTAGTCTTAAAATTAAACGTACGTTTATTTAGACACAAAACAATAGTGACTTGGTTAAGGCGAAAGCGCCAGATTAACCCGCGAAATTCATTTTTTTTCTACGTTTTTTGCAATTTGCTGGTCAGTTTTAAGTTGTACGTTGATTAAAATATGATTCGCGGCCGTAACAAATATGTATTTACAGAATTATAATCATTAAAGTCATCAACACAACTCTCTAAGACCAAGTAATCCCCAAGAATTACTATTTCAGGAAATCTTGACATTTGGGGATTATACTAACTTAAAAAGTTGTATTACTAATTGTAATGATTATAATTCTGTAAATACATATTTGTTACGACCGCGAATCAAATTTTAATCAACGTACAACTTAATACTCACCAGCAAATTGCAAAAAACGTAAGATAATTTGAATTTCGCGGGCTACCTTAGCGCTTCCCCCTTAATTATGAACCTCTCTTGTATTCTCGTCCGAGTTTATATTTGACTAGCACTTTGCCCGCGACTTCGTCCGCGTGTATTTCGTACTTTCCTATAAAAATTTTGGGTTTGGGTAAGGAAGGTCTGTCTCGCCACAGCTTCAGTCTTTCTTGTGATGGTTCACCAGTGAGTGGGACGACACACTTTAAAAAACTGTTTCGGCTTTCCAGCCTTTGTGGCACAGGCACAAGGATGTTGTCGTGCAAAGGGTCGTGTGTCGGAGACCATTTTGGCTCTTTCGCTGAAGCCAGTGCTCTGCGAAACACTGGAGGCGCTATTCCTGCTAGTGGATACAGCATTTCCTACTATATTTCCCAGCAATCCACCCCTTAAACTTTATTACCCTTTTCCACCTTGGTAGGAGTCGAGTTTTGAAAAACCCTAAAACACATACCTACTTTTTAGAGTTAATCCGACAGCGGGTTACATATTTTTCTAACTTATTAACTTTGTCACCCTCTAAATCCTCTGTGAGGGTGTTTTTAAACTAAAAGTGACATTATTTATTATATACTGAGCCAAATATTGCCAAGTTTCAAGTTTATTAACCAAATGAATAAGATTTTTCGTATAAACTGTATCCCCTCTTTTTATCCCTAAAGGGTTTTGAAAAATTGTCTGGGATATTACTATAGTTTGACTTAAAGATTATTTATACCAATTTTTCAATCAAATCTACTCCCCTATGAAATTGACTATCCCTCTTCACCCCGTTAGGGGTAGATTTTCTAAAAACTTTGAAATACTTTATTATTTATTTTGGACTCTGGACGCGCTCGTTAAAATTCTTCCATACAAAATTTAAACACCCCCAATCTCCCTTTAGTTTTAAATTCATTAACCAAATGAATAAGAATTTAATATAAACTGTATCCTCGCTTCCCCGCCCCCACACAGGGGTGGAATTTCGAAAAATCGTTAAGGATGTGTTTTGTGTGTATTACTTGACTCGAAGATTTATTGATACCAATTTTCGACTTAATCAAGCCACGCAGTAAAATCCTCCGCTGTAAAATTAACTACACCTTTTCACCCCGTTAGGGGTAGATTTTCGAAAAACCCTGATACATGTTATCCTTTATTTTTGGTCTTAAGTATAAATACCGAGTTTCGAGTTAATCGGACCGCGCGTTAAAATTCTTCCATACAAATTTTGACATCCCCAATCCCCTTTTAGGGGGTAGTTTAGAAAAACAAAAAATGCCAAACTTCATAATTTACTTAGATAAGTATTCGTGCCAAGTTTCAAGTTTATTAATCAAATGAATAACATTTTTCATATAAACTGTATCCTCGCTTCCCCCCCCCCCCACACCGGGGTGGAATTTCGAAAAATCGTTTAGGATGTGTTTATTACTTGCCTCGAAGATTTCTTGATACCAATTTTCGACTTAATCAAGCCACGCAGTAAAATCCTCCGCTATAAAATTAACTACACCTTTTCACCCCGTTAGGGGTAGATTTTCGAAAAACCCTGATACATGTTATTCTTTATTTTTGGTCTTAAGTATAAATACCGAGTTTCGAGTTAATCGGACCGCGCGTTAAAATTCTTCCATACAAATTTTGACACCCCCCAATCCCCTTTTAGGGGGTAGTTTAGAAAAACAAAAAATGCCAAACTTCATAATTTACTTAGATAAGTATTCGTGCCAAGTTTCAAGTTTATTAACCAAATGAATAAGATTTTTCATATAAACTGTATCCTCGCTTTCCCCCCCCCCCCACACAGGGGTGGAATTTCGAAAAATCGTTTAGGATGTGTTTATTACTTGACTCGAAGATTTATTGATACCAATTTTCGACTTAATCAAGCCACGCAGTAAAATCCTCCCCTGTAAAATTAACTACACCTTTTCACCCCGTTAGGGGTAGATTTTCGAAAAACCCTGATACATGTTATTCTTTATTTTTGGTCTTAAGTATAAATACCGAGTTTCGAGTTAATCGGACCGCGCGTTAAAATTCTTCCATACAAATTTTGACACCCCCCAATCCCCTTTTAGGGGGTAGTTTAGAAAAACAAAAAATGCCAAACTTCATAATTTACTTAGATAAGTATTCGTGCCAAGTTTCAAGTTTATTAACCAAATGAATAAGATTTTTCATATAAACTGTATCCTCGCTTTCCCCCCCCCCCCCCCCCCACACAGGGGTGGAATTTCGAAAAATCGTTTAGGATGTGTTTATTACTTGACTCGAAGATTTATTGATACCAATTTTCGACTTAATCAAGCCACGCAGTAAAATCCTCCCCTGTAAAATTAACTACACCTTTTCACCCCGTTAGGGGTAGATTTTCGAAAAACCCTGATACGTGGTATTTTTTATTTTTGGTCTTAAGTATAAATACTTACCGAGTTTCGAGTTAATCGGACCGCACGTTAAAATTCTTCCATACAAATTTTAACACCCCCCAATCCCCTTCTAGGGGGTAGTTTAGAAAAACAAAAAGTGCCAATCTTCATAATTTACTTAGATAAGTATTCGTGCCAAGTTTCAAGTTTATTAACCAAATGAATAAGATTTTTCATATAAACTGTATCCCCGCTTTTAACCCCCACAGGGGTGGAATTTCTAAAAATCCTTTGGGATGTGCTCATTACTTGACTCAAAGATTATTTGTACCAATTTTCGAGTTAATCAAGCCACGCAGTAAAATCCTCCCCTGTAAAATTAACTACCCCTTTTCACCCCGTTAGGGGTACATTTTTGGAAAACCATGATACACGTTTTTCTCTATTTTTGGTCTTAAGTATAAATACTGAGTTTCGAGATATTCGGACAGCCCGTTAAAATTCTTCCATACAAACTTTGACACCCCCCAATCCCCTTTTAGGGGGTAGTTAAGAAAAACAAAAAATGCCAAACTTAATAATTTACTTAGATAAGTATTTGTGCCAAGTTTCAAGTTTATTAACTCAAGGAATAAGATTTTTCATACAAACGAAATCCCCCCTTTTCACCCCCTTACAGGTTGAATTTCCAAAAACCCCTTCTTAGTGCTCCCCTACATTATAAAAGGAAGCCGTGTGCAAAATTTCACATTTGTAGACCCAGTAGTTTCGGCTGTGCGTTGATATGTCAGTCAGTCAGTCAGTCAGTCAGTCAGTCAGTCATTCATTCATTCATTCAGTCAGTCAGTTTCTTCTTTTATATATATAGATATTACATCATACTAACCACTTGACAGGGAGGGATGTTCAGACTTGGGTACTGGTGGAATTTTAGAAAAATGTAACGGGTCCGGAGAGGTAATGGCGTAGGTAATACACTAACAGTAGCAATGGCTTTCAGTTTGACATTTCAACATTCATTGCGTTATTGACATTGTTGAGCAGACAAATTTTGCGAACTTAAGAAGCAATGGATTAGCAATATCCTTTAAAATTATTCAGATTGTAATTGAAAATGTGTTACGCAATTAGGGTGCAGGAACTTATCAATCACACTAATATTATAAAGGCGAAAGTTTGTGAGTGTGTGTGTATATGTTTATATGTTTGTTACTTCTTCACGCTCAAACGGCTGTACCAATTTTGATAAAATTTTGTATGGACGTGGCTGACACCCAGGATTAACAAATAGGCTACTTTTAATCCCGATATTCCTACGGGATCGATACTTATGCTGGTGAAACCGTGGGACGCAGCTAGTTGATTATAAAATGGCTACTATCATTAAAAAGACAAGTTTGATGAGACAGGATAATATTGTCCTCCACCTGTCAAGTCATTAATTCTAAGACATGAATTAATCTAAGATAATCCAAAAGACCGCACTGGGCCCGCGTGGTGGATTACGGCCCACTCCCTCTCACAGAGAGGAGGCCTGTGTCCCAACAGTGGGAACATTATAGGCTGATTATGATGAATCCAAAAGATTGCTAATGAACTCACGGAGGTTGGTATAGCTACTTATAGGTTTTTACAAGAAAGTAGAATTTTAGAAGACGCTTAGGTATTTATTTATTAACTAGCTGCGCCCCGCGGTTTCACCCGCGTAAATGTCGTTCCCGTAGGAATATCGGGACAACAAAATATAACAAACAACAACAACATAACACATAAAAGGTTACACTTTGATTCTGTATCTGTTAAATTTAGAAGTGTTTTTCTTTTAAAACAGTTTTAATAAACAGTGTTAAAAACTCTTATTACGGTTTCAGTTTGAGTACCTAGAACTAGATTCTAAACAGAAAATAATTAGGTTTCACCACGGGTTTCAACTTTTTAAATATTTTTACATAATTATGCAGCTTTCAAAACTAATAATTTCACGAACAATTTTAATTGTGCTCTGATACGATTCAAAAACTTAATTTACATACTAACTCACGCAATAATAAAAGAAAATTACACGTGTTACTTTGAAAAGATTTAAGTACAACTTAATTTAAGTTCTTTTATAATAAGGCACCCTTAAGAAATTCTTTTCAAAGTTTAACATTTATTACTGCGCAGATATCACGTTGTGAGCATTTTAATAAAAACACA
Organism: Oligia strigilis; assembly: GCA_951800025.1. Classification (NCBI taxonomy): domain Eukaryota; kingdom Metazoa; phylum Arthropoda; class Insecta; order Lepidoptera; family Noctuidae; genus Oligia; species Oligia strigilis. The sequence continues at coordinate 19,992,724 of OX637546.1, read as the reverse complement.
TTCAGTGCAAACCCGCAGGTGTGTGACGCGCTTTAATTGCAGCGCTCATTATTAACTTTGCGCCAGTGTGTGACGCGCCTTTACGAGATTTGGTAAATTGCACTGCGGGGTATGTGAGTACTCCCGCCGGGGTCGCGGGTTGTTCGAAAGAGATACCGTGGCCCCTGGAACAGGCAAGTGAAGGAACACGGGTGGGTCTTAGTCAGTAAGAGTCTGACACTCCCTTCCGCTCCGACCAGAGCGGGAGGGGTCATTTGATGATATACCAAAAAAAAAAAAAAAAATAGGGTAAGTATGTGAGTACTGAGTATGTTGTGTCTTTATCCTTGTATGTGGGGTGAGTAGAGTTTAAACCTGTGTCACTAGTTGCTACATAAGTTCAAAAAGAGCTATTTTATACCCGGGTTCTGAATTGAGAACTATACTTTTGCATAAGCCCGAGAAATTCAATATTTCTTTGCAAAAAAAAAAAAACGAATTTCATGGGTCAGAGTGAAGTTTGACAAGGTGACTTTGACTTTGACACTTTGATTTTGACAGTGATGCAAATTCAAAGGTAAAATACTGGTAAAACTGCAGGAAATGTGCGGAAGTTACGTGCAATAAATAGCGATGGATTCAAAATTAGTATTGAATAATTCTATGGGGATGCTATTGCTACTTTTATGCAATTTATTTCAGAAGAATTCCAATAATATCCCTGTTGAATATACCTAATTTGCAAGATCAATTTCTAACCTCATTTTTTTAGGGTTCCGTACCTACCTACCTCAGGAGGAAGAAAGCACAAAATCGTGGAATTTGGAAGGGTCTTTTGAGCAAGACAAACCAACCGATATTTGCTATTCACAAAGAAATATGTAAAATTGTTTTAAGTTTGTTAATAAAAGCTATTTGAACTGAATTGAATTTAAATTGACCTACCTGAATAGAAAAACGGAACCCTTATAAGATCCCTTCGTTGTCCGTCTGTCTATCCGTCGGTCAAGACCCTTTTTCTCAGGAACGCTTGGAGTTATCACCTTGAAATTAATATGAAATACTCAGGGCTGCAATCCCTTGAAGCAGTGAAAAAATCAAACTTCTAAGTCAACGCAATCAAAAGATACGGGCGTTTATGTTCCGGAATCAAAACCTGTTGACCTCATCATCATCATTTCAGCCGAAATACGTTCACTGCTGGACATAGGCCTCCCCCAAGCACCTCCACTCCGACCGGTTCTGGGCTTCTCGCATCCACCGGGTTCCTGCGGCCTTCACGAGGTTGTCGGTCCACCTTGTGGTCCCGTTGACCTAGAATCATGAAAATTGGCAAGTAGCAGTGTCATTTAACACAAGTAAAGAAAGAAATCTGAAAACCGTAACCGTGATAAACTATTTATATACGGAACCTTCAGTGCGCGAGTCCGACCCGTTTTTTTTATTAATTAATTGCCATGTAATTCCAAAGGAAGGTTTTGAGAAGAAGAACGAAAGTTAATACACCCAAATAATATAGATACCACACAATCAATCATAATGTCCAAGAAATAGTTTAAATAATTGAGTAAATTACTGTGTTAAGATAATTGAAGGGAATTATCGAAATATTCCTTAAACGGATCCTGCCCCGGGGGCTAAAACGGTCATTATACGGGCATTTGATGTAGATGCGTCATTTTTAGGAATTTTGTATTAAACTGACCGATTACTTTGGTCCTTACCATGTTATTAACAAGATCCAATGTTATCTATTTCCTTAAAATACTCAGGATTTCAATTTCATTCATGTAAATTGCATTAGTGAATGATACAACTAGCGCCATCTGTCGCCATACCCACGTATGGCGACAGATGGCGCTAGTTGTATCATTGTTATTGATTTCTTAGTAGGTATTATTATAATCTATTTAAAGTCTGGCCTGATGCTGCAGCCAGGATTATCAGCATCTAATCTAAAAACTAATAAAAGGAGAACTCAACAATTAACGTCCCTGCATCGAGAAAAGGAATATTTTATAAAAAGGCGATGGGCAAGTTGACATTAGGCTATTGTAACTTAGATAAATTATAAATATACCTACTAAAAAGCGAGAAATAAAAACTTTTTAACAAAAAAAAAAACCGACTTCCAAAAAAAACACTACAAACTGAAAAATAACTTTAATTTCGGAAGTCGGTGGCAAAAACTAAAATACTGATCCCTAAGACACCGACTTCCGAAATTAAAGTTATTTTTCAGTTTGTAGTGTTTTTTTGGAAGTCGGTTTTTTTTTGTTAAAAAGTGTTTTACCCCGATATTCCCACGGCATCGAAACTTATAAACTCATTCGCCTGATGACCCTGTTTTTTAATTAATAAGATACTATTGTATTATAACAAGGCCTTTTATGAAGGCTAAAAGTCACCCAAAGGGCAATGGAGAGGGCTATGCTTGGAGTTTTCCTGCGTGATCGAATCAGGAATGAGGAGATCCGCAGGAGAACCACGGTAACCGACATAGCCCGAAGAATTGCCAAACTTAAGTGGCAGAGGGTAGGGCACATTGCTCGCAGAACAGATGGCCGATGGGGCCGACAGGTTCTAGAGTGGCGACCGCGTACCGGAAGACGTAGCGTTGGAAGGCCTCCCACAAGGTGGACCGACGACCTTGTGAAGGCCGCAGGAACCCGTTCGATGCGAGAAGCACAGAACCGCTCGAAGTGGAGGTGCTTGGGGGAGGCCTATGTCCAGCAGTGGACGTCTTTCGGCTGAAATGATGATGATGATTTATATTCCAACAATTAGCTTTTAATACAAAAATATAAATCAACATCTGAAAGTTACGAGTCAATTTCCAATTTATTGTTTATAATTCCAATTTCAAGCTTTATTAAGACGTAATTGTCTGAATTTAGGTCTAGACTTCCAACAAAATACTGTCTCTAAATTGCCTCCTTTGAAATTGTAAAATGACTGGCAGCCAGAATAATATGGAAATAATGGAACAATTGAAATACCAAATGTCTGCGATTTGTTCAGGTTTAATAACTCTATTATCTTTGTTTTCATTAAATATTTTAACTTTAATTAAATTTAATGTCGACTGGAAAGAGGCGAAGGATGTCAAAGCTTATTTATATCTTCTAATAAATAAAAATCTCGTGTCACAGTGTTTGTTATCGAACTCCTCCGAAACGGTTTGACCGATTTTTATGAAATTTTTTGTGTATATTTATTTACGGTAGGTCTAAGAATAGGTCATAGGCTATTTTTTTTTTCCAAACAACGTTAGCGGGGTCTGCTAGTTTCCTTACACTAAGCTTATTTCCACTTAAAAAAGTTAGATACAACATCATCAAAAAGGTCCAAAAAAATCCATCAGTCATTTTAGGGTCTTGGTTGAGTAACATAATTATTAATAAAAATAAAATATGTTGCAGGTATAAAACCTCCCGAAAAAAATTAAAGCATCATACCAGTAACCCCCGAAAGGTAAGTCAGAGTTGTAAGTACCCACATTTCGCAAGTTACGTTTAAGTTCCAAGTAAAGCGGGTTGCAGACCAAATGCTAAGCTAAGTTAGTCTAGCTTAGCTCGCACAGCTGAGGTAATTTTTCATACTTCTGAACCCTAATTGACTTTTGCACACTAGAATCTGAATTATTTTGAAGCAAATTGCTAATCTAACTTCATAAGTTCGCAAAATGTGTCAGTTCAACACGTAAATAACGCAATGAATGTTGTTGAACTGTCAAAATGAAACCGATTCCGATTGATTATGTGTTATGCAATTGCCTCGCCGTTCATAGTTTGCGGTCTGTAGGTACACAAGTATGAAAAATTCCATCAGTAATGCGAGCTAAGCTAGAGTAAGTTAGCTTAGCTCTTGGTCTGCAACACGCTTAATAGTGACGAGCCTATTGCCATCAAGCCTCCAGACTGCGACAGAGAAATTCCTAATGGAAAATCCAATAACACTTCAATAACCTTCAAAAGTTCAAATTTAAAAATAAAAGTCAAAACATTTTTATCAGAAACGGCACACGCATCCCGGTTCTGCTATCCTTTGCATAAAAAATGTCATAGCATGCAGCCAGTATTTTTCTTTTACTAATGGTAGGCATCGTACACAGCCACAAATGTCAAACATAAATTCTTTAAAAACACGCATTAATAAAGGTAAAAACTATAAAAGGGATGTCGCCTGCTGTTTATACTTTTTTTAATTCAAAATAATTTACGTTTTGCGAACATTTCGTTATCTGTGGCAGGATCGGATTGGGATCGTGTAAACGTCATTTGGTATTTAAAACTTTTTTTGTAGATGAGTGAATTAAAGTAGGTTTATTAATTAGAAGTTAATTTTATTATACTCTTTTTATGCTTTGTTGCGTGTTTTCCATATTTATGACGATTTTTTTTTAAGAATTATTGATTGTAGGCATGTAGGCACCTATTTTTGTTTGTTTTTTTGCGCGTAATAAGCAGGTTTACTGAATAAATAGATCGCTAGATTTTATAATGTTAGTAGAATGTGTTTTTTTTAATAAAACAAAATTACCTACCTCAAAAATTTGATGAATAATTATTTTTTCATTGGCTAATTTCAGTTCAGCAATGGTTTTTTTTTTTTGCTCTGGCCAAAATTTAAGAGAACATCTATATGCCATTGTCTAATTTAGCTGGAATTTAATATGTATTTGCAATGCCAACATTTGCATACGCAATCGCCCTTTCAATTTTAATAAAAATCTATCTCTGTTTTGATTGGGTAATCTAATTTATTTTTTAATTAGATTGAAAAAACTTTCTGATTCATTTATTTTTATACGTATTTTACTATTTTTATAAAAAAAACAATTTGGTTATTAACTTCTGAACCCGCAGGGCGTAGATTCAGCTTAGTTATTAGCAACTCGAAATACAAAGTAAATACGCCGACAGGCTAAAACGCATGATCAATGGTAGACATTTGAACTACGAACTTATGTAAGTAAATCAGTGGATATATTAGGTATATACAGCTCTGATATATATTATAATATATTGTGAGAGGACTTCATTGGTACAGTCGCCAGCACATCAAGTTACTACAATCTGTCAAATTTATTTAATAGATTTTCAACCTTATCGCTACAGCATAAGGTTCAAGGTTGATTGGGAAAAGTTGACAGTTTCGAGTAGCTTGATGTACTGGCGTCTGTACATGCTGCGGATTTTAATCTGCAAGACAGCTGTAAGGGTTTAGTCCAAGTCACAGAAATTCGGAGCCTGGTTAACTGAGGCTGAGCTGCTGGCTGCATCTGGTACACCCGAGGTATACCCGAGTCGCTTTAGCATGTCTTTAGCGGTCATTACCCTTTCCCTAATATCTCTCGTTAGAAACTCAAACAATAAACTACGTATGGTTTTTCGTTATTGGAACATGTTTAAGACCACAATAGATTCTCGGCGTTAACGGACTATATTCAGTTTTTGCAATAAATAATGTTAGAAAATATAAGGTCAATGACTGGTATTGCTGTGGTAATACCGGTCATTTAGCGTGCTAAAGCGACTTGGGTATAGTAAGGGCTAGTACCTCGAACGAAAATTGTCGCAAAATAATAATATGTTTACTGTACAAAGAGAACACACAAGATGGACATACACTAAACATGATTGTAGAAGCAGTGGGCAGTGGTAAGTTGAACAGTTAGCTCCTGAACTAAGTAAAAGGACACTGGTATCTCAAAAAAAAATTTAATTCGACACATTCTAATAAGGCCTGTTAAACTGCTGTTATTGGTTAAATGAGTTATAAACAGCCAATCGCAGCATTTTATCGCAATATTACGATCATTTTCTTTCGAGAAACAGGCCCTATGCCTCGTTACCTGTTCACTAGATGTTGCATGACCTATTTTTGGATTGTTTGTGTCAGAAAACAAGAAAACTATCCATACTTCCATACCATAGATATCAGAGTCATTAAGCAGTGATCCACACTTAGGAAACCTTAGCTCTAACTGTGTCAGTAAGCAGTGATCTACAATTAAGAAACCCTAGCTTTTAACTGTGTCAGTAAGCAGTGATCCACACTTAAGAAACCCTAGCTTTAACTGTGTCAGTAAGCAGTGATCCACACTTAGGAAACCCTAGCTTTAACTGTGTCAGTAGCAGTGATCCACACTTAGGAAACCCTAGCTTTAACTGTGTCAGTAAGCAGTGATCCACACTTAGGAAACCCTAGCTTTAACTGTATCAGTAAGCAGTGATCAAAACTTAGGAAACCCTAGCTTTAACTGTGTCAGTAAGCAGTGATCCACCCTTAGGAAACCCTAGCTTTAACTGTGTCAGTAAGCAGTGATCCACACCTAGGAAACCCTAGCTTTAACTGTATCAGTAAGCAGTGATCCACCCTTAGGAAACCCTAGCTTTAACTGTGTCAGTTAGCAGTGATCCACACTTAGGAAACCCTAGCTCTAAATGTGTCAGTAAGCAGTAATCCACACTTAGGAAACCCTAGCTTTAACTGTCTCAGTAAGCAGTGATCAACACTTAGGAAACCCTAGCTTTAACTGTGTCAGTAAGCAGTGATCCAAACATAGGAAACCCTAGCTTTAACTGTATCTACTGACACAGTTAAAGCTAGGGCAGCAGTGTTCCAAACTTCTCCTCAAATCGTGACATCTAGTTTCCCGCTACCTCTCATGCCTCATACAGCTCCACATAGACGCTCCTATGGCGAAAGTAGACGATAAATCTTACCATTGTCACAAGCAGATGGCGTTCGTGTCCAGGTTTTTACCGCTATAACTTTGTAACAAAGAGCGTCCGCTTTTTGTGCCACCTGTCTTTATGGACTGCTTCGGCTATTTTAGGTTTTGGTTTTAGTTTTGATCTGGTTTCCGTGCAGTTACTGGGTTCTGTCTGTGACATAAATACTACGCTCTTTTGTTTTTAATAATCAATTATGCGTATAAATTGCTTATGAAAACTGGTAGAAATGTAGTGTAAAGTTAATTTTTTGTTTATTAATAAACTTGATTAATTTCACATGATTGACGGTGAAGGAAAACATTGTGAGAAAACCGGCATCTCCTAGAACCAAAAATTCGAAGATGACGAAGATTTTGACGAGTTATACGAACATAAATGTAGGAAACAGCTGATTTTTTTTTTCGCGATTTCAGGTATTTTTTCACAAACCTTTTTTTTTTATTTGGCCAACGCACGTTTTACTTTATCATACAGTCTGTTACTTGTTCATTCAATTTTCGTGATTGATCTCTTTGATGATTGGAACTTTTACTAAAAAAAAACCACATTCCAAATTCAAATCACTTTTAGTCCCTAGGGATTAAAGAGCTATTTTAGTCCCTGTTTACAAACAATACACTAGCTCTTTTTGAATAGATGTGATAAAAATAATATAAACAAATTCCAGACACATTCAGATTTACGTGCGTCCATATAAATTAATCAGTAAAACTTTAATCTTGATCTCAAATAAGTTAAGTAATTAAGTACCGTATCAACGGGTGGTCCAATTAGTAACTCTATAAACTATTTCCATCTCTTTCTGTCTTCTTTAAAAAGAAAAGGACACAGCTATGTCACACAGTCCTGGGGCTAATATAGCGGGTAGCTTAAATAATTAGAAGTCGTTTGAGCCGCCATATTGATTATAGTAGAGGTATAAATTAGTTGTTTTATCTCTGGCAGGCTATTATAATAATTAAATAAAAAGAGCAGTGGTAGCCAAGTGGTAACGGCCGCGACTTACGAGTTGTATGGTCGTGGGTTCGAACCTCGACAGACGAATTACTTTGTATAAATTATTTCATCACAACTGCTCCCAAAACGGTATAGGAAAACAACGTGAGGAAACTGGCATGTCCGAAACCAAAAAATGTTAAGACATGTGACATCTACCAACCCGCACTGGGCCCGCGTTGTGGATTACGGCCCACTCCCTCTCACAGAGAGGAGGCCTGTGTCCCAGCAGTGGGAACATTATAGGCTGATTATACGGTCAGTTTTGATTACAAGATTTTACGTTACCTGAAGGATGATGTGAATCTCAACTTATTAACCACAGAAGTGTTGTTTTTAGAGTTTCCAAAAACAGCATTTCATTAGTTTTTAGGGTTCCGTAGCCAAAATAATGGCAAAAACGAAACCCTTATAATTTCGTCGAGTCAGTCTCTCTGTCCGTCCGTCCGACCGTCCGTCTGTCCTTGCTTCCGGATTGTAACAGCCTAACTAAAACCTAATTTGACTGGAAGGCTATTTTAATTTGCACTGTATCGATGAAAATTGGAAAAGTGTGGTTTTGTGCAGGGCTAAACAATCATCATCTGCCAAGCCTTTTCCCAACCATGTTGGGGTCGATCCGCAACCGTTCTCCAAGACCGATTCGCCATTGGACGGTTCGTCGACAGGATCATTCATTTATTTCCGTTTCCCCAGCAGAGTCTTTCACCTACGGACATTTCGCCGACGGAACCTTTCGGTTGTGTCGGATTGCCGTTCCATCGGCCTATGAGAGTAAAGGAACAGAGAGTGCATATGTGATTACGCACACACTTGTGCACTGTAATATCTATTGCATACTTGGCTAATCTCCGTTGAGATTGGCCACCGTGACCGAAATCGGTCGGGAGGCTATTATTATTATCTACTCCTTATGTGTGCTCGTATGAGTTGGACAATGGACATCATTGGATGGCATAACAAATGTGGGCAGATCGTTAAGATGTCCGTTATATTGTTGGAAAAGAAATGACCCACTGCATGTCATTCCCCTGTCAATTTACACCATGAGAAACGCCCTTGGCAAGTTACCAAAACAGAACCATGAAAAATATCCAACCATACAATGTAAGTCTGATCAAAGGAGTCCAAATAATATAATTCTGGAAAATTATTTCAAGCTTTAACGTTACTCTTGTATATCCAGCCAGTGGTAAGCAACATTTTTACAAAATACACAGCGTAAGGCGGGCGAGACCTAGTTCCCGTGAAAGCCGTAATGAACACATTCAAAAGGTTCGCAACCCCACCTAGTTTCCCCCATTTGTAGGTATTATAAGAGAAATAATTATTTTATATTTTTATTTACTAGTGGTCAGTGACTATGACTGCTATGCCGGAGGTCGTGGGTTCGATTCCCACCCAGGACAAATGTTTGTGTGATGAGCATGATCATTTGTTCTGTGTCTGGGTGTAATTTATCTATATATGTATGTATTTAGAAATATATAAGTATGTTTATCAGTTGTCTAGTACTCATAACACAAGCTCTGCTTAGCTTGAGACTAGACGGCGTTGTGTGATAGTTGTGGAATATTATTATTATTTCCTTTATTTCATTAAATCACATATAAATTATATTTTTAAATATTAGAATATAAAAAATATAAAAACATTTAAAAATATAAAAAATAGTAGCCCACCGGTATCGGGAACAGGGTCCAAGCTACCGGCAGTCAGGGCTCCAGAGAGAGGAACCTCCTAACAATGCGGGCCGTGTCCAGAAGTATCGCTTTCTGAATCAAGCCCTTGATCCAGCTGCCCAACGAGAGCCTCCTTAGGTGTTGGTCGAGGCTCTTGGCTATTAACCCATTGGCTGTCACGACTATCGGCACAATGGTTGCTGAGTCCACATCCCACATGTCGACAACCTCGCGAACCAAGTCAAGATACTTGATCTGTTTATCTTTCTCGGCTTTCACGAGGTTCTCATCATGCGGGACGGTTATGTCAACAATCATTGCGCGCCGCTCTGATCGATCCACCACCACTATATCAGGCTTATTGGCAACAATAGTCCTGTCAGTGATGATGGATCGATCCCAGTACAATGTGATATTACCATTTTCGAGAACTGGGTCGGGCACATACCTGTAGTACGGCACCTCCGATTCCACAAGGCTGTATTTCAAAGCAAGCTTACACCGGCCGCGGCAGTTGCGTCGAGCTCGAGCGACGAGTATTTCTCCCCGCCCACGACGCCACCACCTGCTCGTCGACGGGGAGGACGCCGGCCGCCGGACAGCTTAGGAATTCGAGGCCCACCGGCCTCTGATAGGGTCCCAGCTCCCGGCGGTAGTGTGCAGCGCATGAGATGGACACGATCCATCAATGAAAATGTCATGCGCTCATACTATGGGGCTACAGAGGGGGGAAACATTCTGACCGCGTACCGTTATTATTATTATTATCTCCTTTATTCAAATAAATTCTTATAAATTATATTTTTAAATATTAGTATAAAGAAATATAAAAACATTTAAAAATATAAAAAATAGTAGCCCACCGGTATCGGGAACAGGGTCCAAGCTACCGGCGGTCAGGGCTCCAGAGAGAGGAACCTCCTAACTATTCGGGCCGTGTCCAGAAGTACCGCTTTCTGGATCAAGCCCTTGATCCAGCTGCCCAACGAGAGCCTCCTCAGGTGTTGGTCGAGGCTCTTGGCTATTAGACCATTGGCTGTCACGACTATCGGCACAATGATCGCTGAGTCCACATCCCACATGTCGACAACCTCGTGAGCCAAGTCAAGATACTTGATTTGTTTATCTTTCTCGGCTTTCACGAGGTTCCCATCATGCGGGACGGTTATGTCAACAATCATTGCGCGCCGCTCTGATCGATCCACCACCACTATATCAGGCTTATTGGCAACAATAGTCCTGTCAGTGATGATGGATCGATCCCAATATAATGTGATATTACCATTTTCGAGAACTGGGTCGGGCACATACCTGTAGTACGGCACCTCCGATTCCACAAGGTTGTATTTCAGAGCAAGTTGCTGATGGATTATCCTGGCTACAAGGTTGTGTCTATGCAAGTACTCTTCGTTAGCTAGACGAGAACACCCGGAGATAATATGCCTGATTGATTCTCCCGGCCGGTGGCATGCCCGACAGATGTCAACCGTGCCGTCTTTCACAATAAATCTCCGGTAATTGTTCGTCATCATAACTTCGTCCATAATTGCACAGACAAAACCTTCGGTTTCCCCAAAGAGGTCACCGAAACGCAGCCAGGCTACGGACGCTAGTAGATCAACATCGGGTCCATGTAGGGCCCGGAAAAAGCGTCCGTGAAGCTCCTTACTCTGCCATACCTCCATGCGATCATTAGTGTCAAGCACTACTGGCTTGCGCCAGTTCTCTTTAGCCAAGGAGAGCGGGGTGAGGCCCTTGTCCACGGCGACTACATCTCGATGCATCCCCACGTCGGTTTCTAGAAAATATTCCCTGAGACTGCATATCTCGCGATTGTGGAGGGTCTTAGCGTTTAAAAACCCTCGACCTCCACACTTTCGCGGGATATACAGCCTCATTACCGATGACCGTGGGTGATGCATTCGATTTGCAGTCAGCAACGTACGGACCCTCCTATCCAGGGCGTCGAGTTCGGTCTGAGTCCATTTGAGTATGCCAAAAGAGTACATCAAAACCGGCATGACCCAACCGTTGAAGGCGCGCACCTTGTTTCCGCCTGATAGAAGACTATTAAGTACTTTTTTCAGGCGGCCAAAGAAGCGCTCCTTCAACGATTGCTTCATGTCAGTAACATTGATGCCTAACGCTTCCGACATACCCAAATACTTATAGGTTTCGGATGCGGAGAGGGTTCTAAGGTTTGTGGAATCCGAGAGTTGGGTTCCCACGGATTCAACAATCTCCCCTCGCTTTACATGCATGACCGCACATTTGTCCACACCAAATTCCATCCTGATGGCGCTACTGAAAGTTTGAGTTACTTTCAGTAGCTCCATCAGTTGCAAATTGTTGGGGGCAAAGAGTTTTAGGTCATCCATGTAGAGGAGGTGCGATATAACCTGACCACCTCTCCTCAGCCGATAGCCTAGACCTGAATCCTCCAGCAGCGTGCTTAGAGGATTCAAGGCTAAGCAGAACCAAAGCGGACTCAAACTATCACCCTGAAATATGCCTCGCTCGATCCTTATCGGTTCGCTATTCCTCTGAATATTTCGACATCCTGGATATCGAAGGACCGTCCTCCATTGCCCCATACACGACATCAGGAAGGTGCGCAGAGTTGCATCTACTTTGTACAACTCCAACACCCTCATGAGCCATGTATGTGGCACCGAGTCATAGGCCTTCTTATAATCTATCCAGCATGTCGACAGATCCTTTCGGGAACGACGAACCTGTTGGCTAATGGCCATATCAATGAGGAGTAGCTCCTTAGTACCCCGGGACCCGTTCTTACATCCATTTTGAGAGATAGAAATGATGGAGTTGGTGTCTATATGTTTGTTAATTTTAGTTCTCAAAATGGATGTAAGAACTTTATAGACCGTCGGTAAACAAGTGATCGGTCTATAATTTTTGGGATCCGCGGTACTACCTGATTTATGGAGCAGGTGGGTTATTCCTGTCGTTAGGAACTGGGGCAGCGACCCTGACTCTAAGGCTGACTGGAACTGGGATGCCAAGCAGGCGTGCGACCCTTGGAACCATTTTATCCAAAAGTTGTGCAGCCCGTCCGGCCCTGGAGATTTCCAGTTAGGCAACGGTTGGACTGCACGAGCAACATCTTGGGGGCTGATGGTAAGTACCCCCATTTCTGGTATTAGATCACACGCTCGCTCAATCTTCCCAGTCCAATCACCCTCGGTGTGACTGACAGGCACCGACCAGATGTTTCGCCAGAACGAGCACATGGCGTCATCATCCGGTAGGCACGTGTCAGTAACACCTTGGTCCGGTCGCTCCCAAGCCCTATAAACCCACCTTTCATCACTCTGGAATGTGCGATTCTGAGTGTATCGCTCCACTCGCCGCCTGTACCGACGAATACGGTTCGCCCATGCATACACTTTCTGCTTCAGGAAGTCGATGCGCTCCGTGACACAAGACATATAGTCTTGAGGACTGATATCAGTCCCCAAGAATGCCCGTCTCACAAAGCGCATCACTCTAGGGCGAGTATTGCCCTCCCTGAAGCAGATTAGTTTGCCAATGAGCGCTCTGGCCCCACCAATACGGCGTTCAATTCTGCACTGCCAAGCTGGTACGGCTGGTTTCGGTCGTGTAGCTCTAGACTCATTGGCAAATTTGACGTGAGCTACACGACATGCCGCTGTAGCCGCGCAGTACAGAATCGAATGAGCATCGATGAGGTCTTCGCAGCCATCAAAATAGTTTGACAACTGCGAATCCAGAACCGCCACCAGCGCCCTATTTTTGTTATGCATGGGCAAACGAGGTAAGCGTGGCCTAAGTTCGGGTGACATGAAGCGATATTCCTGAATCGCATCCTCCAAAGCACTCCTCAATTCCTCATTACATTGGGTACTTACGTTTGTAGCCCTGTCATTACTCCCCTCGTCAGCATGACTTGTATCAGACTGCGGTAGTAGTACAGCAGTCTGCGACTGGGGAGTGATGACATGGCTACTCTGCATTTCACTTCGCAGGCGATCAAGTACAGTGTCATCCAACATATGGTTACGCTGAATGACACGCACCTGATCCGATAATCGTTGTGCCGAAACGTTGACAGCTGGTTCAAGCACCTGAAACAGAGAGAGCATCCGAACACGGTACGCGGTCAGATTGTTTCCCCCCTCTGTAGCCCCATAGTATGAGCGCACGACATTTTCATTGATGGATCGTGTCCATCTCATGCGCTGCACACTTCCGCCGGGAGCTGGGACCCTATCAGAGGCCGGTGGGCCTCGAGGTCCTAAGCCGTCCGGCGGCCGGCGTCCTCCCCGTCGACGAGCAGGTGGTGGCGTCGTGGGCGGAGAGAAATACTCGTCGCTCGAGCTCGACGCAACTGCCGCGGTCGGTGTCGTCACAGCGCTCACAGTGGGGCTGGATACCGGCGGCGGCGAGGCGGAGCTGAGCGAAGAGTCCGGAGGTGGAAGGCGTGCGAGACGTCTAGCGGCGGCAGATCTTGTCAACATTTTCGTATTTTCTATTTTCCTTCTTCGTTTTTATCGGAGGTGACATGACAAATGTCACCTCCTCTGGTTCGGCAATTTTTGATTTAAATTTATCATTATGGTCATTGTAAGTACTATTTTATGGTATGGTATTATATGGTATTTGGGCTATGGCTGTAGTATTTTAAAATACTTCTAAAAACTGCTTTTATAAATTGATTTCGGAAAATGGTTCAAAATGACGACTCGTTGACATTGGTGTTATTATTATTATTATTTAGGTTTATTATGATAGTAAGAAGAGTATATGCACTGTTTATTATTAGATTAATTAGGATAATTTAGCTCCCTTTAAATGGTTGACCATGCTCACAAAGCCGACAGAGGGCGCCTTCAAAGTCAAAGTCAAAGTATTTAATAGTGTGATTTTTGGTGATACAGTAGGTCTTATAGTTAGGTTATGGTAACTCAAAAAACTACCCATTAGGGCATTCACTATTTCAATTCAATTCAATTCATTTATTAAGTCAGACAAAAAATATCCATATTCACAAATTCAACAAAAATAACATAAAATTCAAACAAAGTCAAAATACATACTTAACAAATAAAATAAAAATTTATAATAAAAAAAAAAAAAAAAAAATTAACACAAAAAAAACACAAACACTGGTATTCAGCTGCATCCGATTAGACTGGAAGCCGACCCCAACATAGTTGGGAAAAGGCTAGGCAGATGATGAATACAATTAATTATTATAATACATTATTCAGAACACAATTAATAAGTCAAGTTTTTGAATTTTCTAGCATAAAATACGTAATATCATTTAATTTATTTCATTTTGTCAAGAAGGAATTCGTCAATGGTATAGTGGCATATTTCAATTAAAAAATTACCTATTTAGTCTCCGTTCAAATTATGTCATTTAGTATTTTATTGAATATTTTCGGAGCCATGCAGAGGATGCTTTTGTGCATTTCTGTGGTCTCTCTGTGGTCTTTGAGGCTCTTAGACATAATTCGTGAAGATATTCTTATCTTGTCGATCTATAAGCGTTACTCAGAAGACAGTTTACTATTTTTTTTGACGAATAATGCATGCTCGTATAAACGTCGGTCGCTCGCATGACTAAAATTCCCTCCTAGATCTAACTTTTTAGCTGATCTGAGTCAGGACAACTACACTCTTCTATTCGTCATTCTTTACATTTTGTTGCCTTTCAAAATGATTATATTTTGAGATCCAAATAACATAGAGGTACGAAGGTTAGTGAAAAGTGTAAAGAATCACGAATGGAAGAGTGTAGTTGTCCTGAATCACACCTGCTAAAAAATTTGAAACTTGAGATAAGACTTTTAGTCATGCGAGCGACGATATGTAAAGACAAGGTAATGTTAATATTTTAAGAGATTTAAAATGCGGTTTGCAACCTTCCGGTTTTTCCAACAAAAATATATGAACGCGACGGTCAAAAACTCGTGCGACTATCGCTATTATATAGGTTAGGACGCGGTCTAATGCTCTTTCATTGATCGCTTAGGTACTTGTTGACTTCTGCAAAAATGTTAAAAGCTAGGAGTAGATATAAATCACTGACGAAAAAATCTTGGATTTCCTTGTTTATTAGCATGTTACCTAAATCAATGTATGCTGCAATGCAACGATAAGTAAGCCCTTATCTCTCGACGTCCAGCTAGGTTGCTGCGATTTCAAACACAAACCACTTGTTACACGTGCTAACACGAAATAGATAACTGTTTGTACGAAGTTTGAGGCCTTAGAGTATAGCTCAAATTCTACAGGATTCAGTTACCTAGAAAATGTTAGAAAACTTTACTGTGATGACATGAATAATATGCATTTATTTAAAGTACAAGAAACAACAAAATTTAAAAGATTTTAAATTACATTAGATTCTGATTGTCCTTAGAAAAATATCAAAAAGAGACCGCCCCCGGGTGGGCTCGAACCACCAACCTTTCGGTTAACAGCCGAACGCGCTAGCCAATTGCGCCACGGAGGCGATGGTGGGGCGAGCGAAATAGTCGACTCATATCTAAAGCAACAATATAGATGACTAGTAATCGTGACGTCATCGCTGGGAGTCGTAAGGTTATCAACACAAGTGATTATGTGTGAAGAAATGTGATTAGAAATCGTGGAACATTTGTTAATTTTATTGAAACACGTGTTCGAACAAATAAACTATAGTCACAAATTGAAATTGTCACCAGCGCGTTAAAAATCTCACTGTGAAAACTTAGGTGTAGTGAGCGTGGAGTGAGCTGTCAATAATGTCAATTCCTAGCAAAAACAAACTCACTTCACCTAAGTTTTCACGGTGAGATTTTTACAGAATCGACCGGCTGTACTTAAACACACATTTCGAACATTATTTTAGTTCCAATTTTTTCATCCTTTTAGGCAAGTTACTCAACTCAAAGTAAGTATCATTTATTTAATGAGTTTCTATTAAATAAAATAATTATACTAGTTTTTATTCTATAAAAATAAAACAAAGTCGGCTTAGTTTCACCATTTAGAACACAAGAACGGCTGGACCAATTTCTATGATCTTTGATTTGATGGATTTGTCTCCGCCCCAAATATCAGAATAACTATTAAAACATTTTTTTTTTTTTTTCGTTTTAATTAATTTTCTCGTACAATTTGTAGGTAGGTATGTACTTTTCTGATGATATCTCGAGAATGGATTGACTGATTTCGATAAATTTTTGTTTCGTTCATCGAATTTTTTGAATTTTGGACACGATAATGTCTGTCGGGTCAGCTATTTAGCTATAAAACAGTAACGTATAAAAGACGTAATTTATGTTAAAATAACAAATAGTTCCTCAAAACAGTGACTTTTATACCAAAGCTGCTGACAACAGCTGTTTATAATCAAAATATGAACGACGCGGGAGTGTCGCAACTATCTACTAATTATAAAGTTTTAATGTGGGTAGTAAAATTTAACACCGGTGCAGCTATTAAGTATGCATGTAACGGGCGTAGGTACTATTGAACGATAATTAACTGACAATTCATTTAGATAAATCTTGTTTTTTTTAATGACATATGATGACCTAGTGACTCTTTCATTGGATATATTTCTGAGAATTTCTGCAACCATGTTAGTATTGTCAGCATTCTGAACCTCTTTGTCTTTTGTGGCGACTTATATTTTGCTTTCACAACTTTTACAAAGAATTTATATTTTTATCATCATCCTCTATCCCTTATCCCAATTTAGTTGAGACTGCTGCAGCTAAATTTAAATTCATTTACTCAAATTAGGCTGAGAATCAGCACTTTTTGAACGTCAAAATTACATAAGATAGTCCCCCAAAACGCCCCCCCTTCACCACTTCCTACTGCTTTCGCAGCGCATCACCCTCCAGCTCCTATCCCGATTTATTCGGGGTTAGCGGAGCATGTATATCTTCTCCCTCCATTGATGTCATCTCTGTAGTGCGACTACCTACAGAAGAATCTTCAGTTCAAATTAGGGTAGTTTGTTTTTTACTTCGATTTTGTTCCGTTGGGTATATTTCTGAGATTCTTTGCAATATGTTACTTGGTTGTGTCAGCATTTTGAATCTCTTTATTTTTTGTGAAATAAATATACAGTGTGAGTCTTCATAATGTGCACATAACGAAATGAGGGAAACATAGCTTAATTTTATCGACGGAAAAATTATTAGAAAAAATAAAAAAATATTTAAAAGGATCTTTACCTGCTAAAGTATGGTGATTGCAAGGCCTTTCTTTAACAGTTGATAGAAAATGTTGTGATTGAGTTATAAACATGTTATTTTTACGTTTAGAAATCTGATACGATGGAGAATAATTTAAAGTAGTTAATAAAAAAGGGTAGGTAATCGGGGCTTTTATTGAGTAATTTTACAATTATTGTAAATATTTATGAAAAAATATCAGATTTTTGTTAAAAAAAAACCATAATTCTCAATTGAGGGCGATTGTTTACACAGGGGTCACAGAAAAATATGCTACAAATTTTTTTTTTTTAGATTTTTTTAAATATTTTTTCCGTCGATAAAATTAAGCTTAGTTTCCCTCATTTCGATATGTACACATTATGAAGACTCACACTGTATATTGACTTGCACGACTTTTACAAAGATTTTAACATCAGCATCAGCCTCTTGCTCCTATCTCAATGTATTCAGAGTCAGAGGAGCATGTCTTCTCTTTCCGTTGATTTTTATTAGCGTTCATCTCTGTAATGACACTACCTACAGACGAATCTTCAGTTCAGGGGTAGATTTTTTTGTCTATCACTGTTATTGCTTCTCCAACTCTCTCTGTTTCTTCTTCTATTAGGTCAACATGCTTTGTGTAATTTAATTCATCACCACTGCTCTCAAAACAATGAAGGAAAACGTCGTCAGTAAACCGGCATGTCCTAGAACCAAAAATTCGAAGACATGTCGTCATCTCTGTAATGAGACTACCTACAGACGAATCTTCAGTTCAGGGGTAGCTTTTTTCGTTTATCACTACAACTTCTTCTTATTCTTTCTTCTCTTCTTCTTTTTCTTCTTTTTTCTTGCTTCTCCAACTCTCTCTGTTTCTTCTTCTATTAGGTCTACATGCTTTGTGTAATTTATTTAATCACCACTACTCTCAAAACAATGAAGGAAAACATCGTCAGGAAACCGGCATGTCCTAGAACCAAAAATTCGAAGACATTGTGACATAATCTACGCATTAGGCCATCTTGGTGGATTATACTCCACTCCCTCTCACAGAGAGGAAGCCTGTGTCTCACTAGTAGGAACATTATAGGCTGATTATGCTGTTGGGAAATCCCATTAGCCACGCGACTTGTACCTATTCTATAATCTATTACCTCAGTCTGGTGATGGGATTCCCGTATTATTTTCCTCAACTTCGCTTTTAAAAATCAGCGTACAAATTCGCCGAATCGCCATATATCAGTCCAAGATCTGACCTGACTTTATATTAGCATACCTAGTAATTAAACAATAAATCTTAATCGCCTCTCAATGAGTCAGTTAGCACTATTTTCACTATGTCTCATACATTCTGTGTGTTCTTGGAACCATAAACGACCAATGACTGTCCATTTTGTTTATTGCTTCGTGAATGAGCCTCTAAATCATCTGTGAGTAAGCACCTTGTAAAAGATTTACCGTGGATTTGTTGTGCTGGACTGGTTAGTATGGACATAAGGGATTTTTTTTAAAAGAGTAACTGGAGTTTCTTACTTCATAGGAAACGACCAATTACTTTTATTGAAGTGAAAACTTGTTTGGGTGTGTTGGAATTTTTTTAAGATGGGGAAAAAACCATTGAACTCGCGCCACGTTACCGTAAGCGACACCGCACGTGTTTTGTTTATAAGACGATTAAAAAAAATACCTACCCGCTTCGGATGTCTTCGGCTGTCCTCGGGATTTAAGTACTCGGTTTCCGATATGTCAGTAAGTGATGGCAAACTATTCTGTTTGTTTTGTTTTCATTTCTGTCGGCACTCCCGGAGTGCCACTGTTTTTTTTTTTATAAATTACAAGTTCCTTACACTTAAACAAAGCACACAATTAGACCTCTGAGGTCTGTCTTAGCCCTTTGGGCGCATTATGTCCAATTCGCAAAATGTCCAACTGTCCAATTCTCAAATGGCCTGAGATTTGACCAACGTGATAATAATAAATAACAGTTACAATCGAGTTAATGTATGTACTTGAAATTTCACGCGGACGAAGTTGCGGGCGAAAGCTAGTTTATTTATAATATTTATGAATGTACCTAAATGGGACAATTTTTGAAAAGTACAGTTTTAATCTCCGTTAAATTATCTATATAAGATTATAATGTTCTTTCAGTTTATGTACGCTGTATCTTTTTACTATTCATTGAGTCTCTAATATCTACGGGTATTTTATTTTAGTAGATTGGGAATAGGAACCGTGCACCTAAAGTAAAAGTAGGCAGTGCTGCACACCACTACCCTATTTCAAGTTAAACAAATATCAACTTTATTTCAATGACAATTAAGTTGATTTCAGAGTGACTAGCACTATTGACAAAGTTATAAAAATGTTTGAAGTTGTAGTGTAAAGTGAACTTTATTTTGTGGGAATTAAAGTTATTTTCCTTTAATTCATATTTGTTTACATTTTTGGCTACTAAATCGCGATTGCACGGTAGCTTCTGACGCTCATAAGAGTCCATGTTCGTTTATGTGAAATAAAATATTTTAATTGTGATTGATTCCGTTCGCGGCTTCACCCGCAAGATGTTGGAAAATATCTTACCACGGAAACATGCAACCGGAACAAACAGTAGTCTATATAAGGACAGACTACTGTTTGTTCCGGTTGCATGTCGCCAAATTTTATCGAAATCCATTCAGTATTTTAGGCGTGAAAACGAACATACAGACAGAGATACTTTCAAATTTATAACATTAGTATGGATTTAAACGTTACAACACCTAATTAACATAAAAACAATTAGTACGTTGACAATAATTATGTTGTATATTATTTATAACTAACATAAAACAGTGGTATAAATTCCGTATGGCAATAAATTCCACGATGACAATAATTCTGATTCCCAGACGTAGGTGAATCTTTATTATCTTTTTCCGTTCTTAAATGCCTAAATGATTAGGTCACTAACGAATCCCACATGTAATTAATTAATACTCATTTAAAATCAGACTAAGATACCTACATACGTGCCGTAAAATGCTAATGGCAGCAATATTTTATGTCTGCTTGCAATCGAATAATAGTGAATTTATGTTTATTTCTAACCAAAACCATCCATCGCTTTCCATCAGGCATGATCAAGGTCAAGAGCGGGCCCATTCAGCAATAAAAAAAGTACCTATACTGTGGTGAGCTCATTTCCATAATCTGTAGATATTATACCACCTCAGACATCAACCTGACCAAGATTATGTCTGGACTTTAAAAGAGACTGTGACCTCTGAGTTTGTTTCGGCCTTTCTTCTCAGAGTAGTCAGATAGGAAACGCCGACTTCATCTAGTTTAAAAAAAAAACATGATTGACGTATATAAGTGTTTGTACAAACCTACTTACAAAAAATAAAATCATTTCATTTCATTTATTGCCGGGAGTTATTTATTTTATAATTAATGTACACACAGTAAAATACACAGGGATATGACATAATTATAATTTGAGTACAAATTATAATTATTTTATAGTTATATATAATATTTAACAAAAAATAACATCACACATATTTTTCGCCTGAAAGGTTAAGTTAGTCCCATGTAATAGTGGGCGAGCCTACGGGCTGCTACTGAGAAATTCCTGATGGAAAAAACCAATAAAACTTTGCCCAAACTGGGAATCGAACCTAGTACCTCATGTTAAGCAACAGCGCTCGCCATCACTAGAGCAACGAGACAGTAGCATAGAATAGAATACTCTTTATTATGTACACCATATAAATAAAGTAATAATAAGTAATGGTAGTAATAATAGTAGTAGTAGTAAATATTATGTATGGTAACAATAGTCTGTGTTTTTTAAACAAACTAATAAACTCATCTAATCTGCATTCGTGATTTATTTGCCAAAAATATAAACAAATATGAGTTTATGGAAAAATAACTTTGAATGCTACAAAATAAAGTTCAGTTTACGCTACAACTTTAAATATTTTTATAACTTTTTCAATAGTGCTAGTCACTCTGAAATCAACTTAATTACCATTAAAATAAAGTTGATATTTGTTTAACTTGAAATAATATTAATTTGAAACATACGTTTCAATAGAGTTTAGGTAGGATATCCACACAGCTACGATACCTGTACCAAGGTACTTAAAAAAAAAATAGAAACATCCGAATTGAGAACCTCCTCCTTTTTAGAAGTCTGTTAAAAAATACCTTCCAGGTTTCTCTTAAAAGTAATTATTTCCAACTTTCTTATCCTCTCTCAAACATTCCAAGCACACTCCTTACCTGTGATTTGCGCAAATCATTGTCCGTTGATTTATTTGAAACACCCACGTTGATCGTTGATTCATATTTGTGTTTATTCAAGCTCTTAGAACCGACTAGACTGAAGGGTTTTGAGGTTTTGAGCCTGAAAAGGAAGTATTTATTCATGTGAAATTGTTTCTTCGCGCGGTCATAATATATGAACTTAGCCTAACACGGCGTGCCTACACACGGCGTAGCTGCGTAGGTATAAATTGTAGTTTTTCACTGCAAAAAAAGGGCGTAAAGCTACTAAATCTAAACTCCGTACCCACTTCACCGGTCGAATTAAATCACAATTTAAAATCGCTTTTATCTTTAAACGTAATCGAAATCAAATTATCGCGTGACCCACCCTACATAAGTTCACTTTGACGATTAGTGCAGGATCATTACACGTATTCTTTTTTACAAGCTTTTTTTTAATTTATGTAAACGTTAAAAGTTGCCAGTCACTTTATTAAAACACATCGTATTGCCTGCCCGCGCTGTTACTTCGTTTTCGCTTAGCGCGATGATAAAAAGCATATAGCCTTCAAGAATACAACTATTGGTCTAAAATATTTGGGATACCTACCAAATGCATAAAGATTTTTTCAAATCCGACTGGCAGTTCCGAAGATTAGCGTGTTCAAACAAAAAGACACTTTAGACCTTTTATATCTACAATAGCTGCGCCCCGCGGTTTCACCCGTATAAGTTTCGATCCCGTGGAAATATCGGGATAAAAACTAGCCTATATGTTAATCCAGAGTGTCAGCTACCACCACACAACATTTTATCAAAATTGGTCTAGCCGTTTGAGCGTGAAGAAGTAACAAACATATAAACACACACACAAAAATTTTCGCCTTTATAATATTAGTGTGATAATGTGACTAATAATAATATTAGTGTAGATATAAAACCTCTTCTACAAACTTCAGCCCATCGATCTTACCAATTCTTAGGTAAACGGCAAAAATATGTTCAAACAAATATTGCAAATTGAGCAAGAAGGTATGCAATCAAACCGGCTCCAAACTTGGATTGCTCCCAACTTGGCTGAGTTATAGTCAGCTTCCGTTGGTCCCCAATAAAGTAGTTGGAATCCCTCTCAAATCCGTTCACTCCAGACCTCTATGATTTTCCAGTTTTTGACGTTCCCATACAAGTTTACGAACCTCTAACCTACGTAATGCATGAGCTGGATTTCAATTTGACTTGCAGTTACTCGTACTTCTGGAAGTTTTGGAAGTTCTAAGTTCTGTTTCGATTACCATTTTAGATTTCGTGATGCGACGAGTATTCGTAGTTTAAACCTTTGCAATTTTATCATCATGAAACGTTTATTTTCTCTTGGCAGTACTTACCTGTCAAAAAGAGTAACCTAGATAAAGTGGATAAGACAGCGAACTAGCAGGGGATCGAGAGGGGGGGTGGAGGGGGGTTCAGGGGATCAGATCGGAATAAATCTTATCTTGAAGTAATCTTGAGCTAAGGCTACTTTAGATTAGTAGGTTATGCAGCTACCAGCTGCCAAGCGTGAGTTCCTGGACTCATGAACAGTTTGGGTAAAAAGTACGATGAAATGTTAGAATGTAAATGCAGTACTTTCAAAAGTTTTGTGAAACGGATCTAATCCTAGTTTATATCTACAAAATACTTTGTCTAAGCTGAGATCAGTGAGAAGTGTGTTAGTTTATCGCCGACTGCCATGATTGAGGTCCTGGGTTTTTTATCTAGGTAGGTAGGTATCCAAGGCGTTAGACGAATGGAATATTAAACTGCTACTGCAGTACCTACTTACGCATGCCTAATCCATACTATAAATTATAAATTCGAAAGTAACTCTGTCTGTCTGTCTATAAGTTACCTTTTCACGACTAAACCACTAAACGGATTTCGATAGAATTTGACAGAGAGATAGATTGCATCCCGGGGAAGGACATAGGATTAATAGGATTATTTCAGTTTTTCATTAATCACAATAAAACACACACACATGTATGTCGGAACATTTTATTTGATTTTGTTAATTTATTTTAACGGACACACACATCTCTATGTGTTTGTTATTCCAGCGTATGGCACTCGTGGGTTGCAGCTGAAAATCAGCGTCAGGTGGTACACCTTGTGTTGTCATCTAACATTATGCTGAGCTGAGGCCCTTTTGGCATTATAATCTTTGTTTTCTGCTTTTATAGTTTTAAGGTGTATTTATTTTGATGTAATGCCAATAAACGCATGTTTCTTTCTTTTCTTTTCTTTAGGATAGTTTTTATCGACATACCTAGCGGGCGAAGCCGCGAGCGGAAGCTAGTATCAAATAAAGCACATATACACTAAACAATGTTGTTACCCACAACATTGTACCATGTGGTTAAACATTAGTTGAGAAAGAAACTCATCTATAATTATGTACTAATTATAGTTTTTATATAGGGGTAATCTTTGGAACTCCTGCGGGGTAATTGCGTAACACACTATCAGTAGGTAGCAATGGGTTTCATTTTGACAGTTCAACAACATTCATTGCGTTATTTACGTTGTTGAGCTGACACATTTTTCGAACATAAAAAGCAATGGATTATCAATATCCTTCAAAATGATTCAGATTGAGATTGATAATGTGTTACACAATAAGGGTGCTGATCGGTAAGCTACAGTATTGCCGAGTGTCGTAGAATATATTTTATAAATTTTATGATAAACAAACAAAAAAATTCACGCGGTTGAAGTCGCGGGCAAAATCTAGTAACGATAAAGTGCAAAATAAGGCAATAACTTAAACATTTTTGATTAATCATTTAAGTAAGTTTTTATACTTTGGTTATGGAGACTGACAACTTTAACTTTGAAATTTGAAACAACGCTGGAATTTTTTGATATAACAACCATTTATTATATTCAAAAGACATAGTCACATATTAATTTCTACATGTCAAATATGTTCAGTGTTACTCGGTTTTAAAGATACTTTCTGAAATTTCATCTGTCACTTCTAGGGATCATTTGTTATTTCGTTACAAACACTGACCTCTATCACACATACTTGTATCAGGTCAGTGGTTACAAGTGACAATTCTATACTTGACTTTAAATAAGGTTTTAATATTTACAAGGTATTTCGACTTAGGTCTCGTCTCGAATTTGTTGTTTGATAAAACAGCATCCATGAATTTTGTTTTGTTCGATAGGCCGTGAGTTGATAGAGTGATTTCAAAATTTAGGACTTGTGCTGCCACCTATATTGTGTGTAACTAGGTCGTCATGGTCAGCCCATAATGTTCCCAATCCTGGGACACAGGCCTCCTCTCTGTGGGAGGTTATCATTTCAGCCGAAAGACGTTCATTGCTGGAAATAGGCCTCCGCCAAGCACCTCCACTTCGACAGGTTTTGCGCTTCTCGCATCCAACGAGTTCCTGCGGCCTTCACAAGGTCGTCGGTCCACCTTGTGGGAGGCCTTCCAACGCTACGTCTTCCGGTACACGGTCGCCACTCCAGAACCTTTCGGACCCATCGGCCAACTGTTCTGCGAGCAATGTGTCCTGCCCACTGCCACTTAAGTTTGGCAATTCTTAGGGCTATGTCGGTTACCTTGGTTCTCCTGCGGATCTCTTCATTTCTGATTCTGTGAGAGGTAATAGGCCAGAATCCACTACGCGGGCCCAATGCGGGTTGATGGATGTCACATGTCTTCGAATTTTTAGTTGTAAGACATGCCGGTTTCGGTGTAACTATAGTAAAAGTGCGCAGTGCTACATACCTCCACCCTATTTCAAGTTAAACAAATTAATATCAATTTTATTTCAATGAAAAGTAAGTTTATTTCAGAGTGAGTAGCACTCATGATAAAGTTATAAAAATGTTTGGAGTTGTAGCGTAAACTGAACTTTATTGTGTAGGAATTAATAGTAGACTGTTGCATCGAGCGCAAAGTGAGTTATTAATGCAGGAGTGTTATGTTGGTGCCCGAGCGCAAGCGACGTGTGCAACACAAGTGCAGTTTAGCAAGGTGCGTAATCTACTTTTCTTTCAACTACCAATCTACCTACCATAATAAAATAAACCTAATCATAATAAAAATTCAAATTAATGCAAACAAAGTTTTCTTATGCTTTTAAATATTTATCCCGCGACTTTTGCGGCAAAAGGTTATTAACAACTTCATTTGTAGCTGTTTTTATACTTTTTGGACTTGAATTCATATCGCTATCGCTGTCTATTTCCATTTTTTTTACTTTTTTTATTAAACATAAATCAAAGTTTTACAATGAGCAAGGTACAAAATGAGCGCCATTTGTTTTTTTTTTCCACCAAGTCGGTTTTATTCACTCGATTTTTATTTTCAACCAGTATATTTTTGATCTAATACATACATTTTATATTAAACGTAATGGGAGACATTTTGTGGTAAATAAAAAATAAAAAACACTGTAACCTACCCTACCCCACGTGCACCGTGCACCACGCAAACGAAGTAGCGCCGGGCAGCTAGAAATAATTTATATGGCAAAACAATGTTTGCCGGGTCAGCTAGTCTACTATAAAATCCTCAACCCATAACATGGACACACCAAAGAGGGCCACTATAACAACAAAGCACCCGTCACTCGATTAAGGCCATTCTTTCCTCAGACGTCCGATAAAATAAATATGAACAATAACAAAAAAGGGGAAATATATTACGGCCTCGTTTTAGGCCCATCGCGTTATGACAGGTGACGGGGCCTAAAGCCGAAAAACGGCCAGTCATCGCCAAATGATTATCGGCCTCTTTGGATGTCAGATCACTTTTCGTTATTGGCCGCGATTGAAAAAAGAATTTCTTTTTAACTTTTTTTTTTCTTATTTTTTTGGAGGGATTTTTGTTAAAGTTTGCAGGTTGTTTGTGATTTTGGTTGAATTTTAAAAAAAGCTTGTAATAACAAGTTTTTTACGTGTGGCTAAAATGTGATGACTCTTCCACAAAAACCACTGATTAACAGTTAAAGTGTCATCAATATCACGTCACTTTTCAACTATGTTGGGGTCGGCTTCCAGTCTAACTGGGTTCAGCTGAATACTATAATATGGAGCGATTGCCTATCTGACCTCCACAACACGAGTAACACGATACCCCTTGGTAAAACTGGTTGCCAGACTAACTAACTACACGTAACGACTGTCAAAGATCTACGAATGACAGCCGGGACCTACGGCTTAACCTGCTTTCCGAGGCATGGAGAGGTCTTGATATGTAAAGATGGTCACCCATCCATGGACCAACCGCGGCAAGCGTAGCTTAACCTTATCAATCGACCCGTGCGGCTGTTATTACTTAGCCACAAGCCTCTCTTTTACAGTAAGGTTCTAAAGTTATCAGTCTAAATGCTTAACGTGCTATTCGAGGCACGGAAGGGTCTCGGTATGTTAGGGTTGGTCACCCATCCACGGATCGACCTCGGCAACCGTTACTTAACCTTGAAAATCTATCCGTTAAGCTGTTTGTACGGTACCTTGCCAATTCATTTATGAAAATATTATGTATGTAAGAAAAAATCAACATCTTTTTAATAAAATAAGTGATAGGCATAATTTTAATACTAGAAATAAAGATAAATTAGATCAACCTTTTTTTAGATTATCTAAAGTACATACATCTTTTATGGGGTACTGTGTTAAATGCTACAACAAAATACCTTGTGACATATTGCAATTAAATGAAAGAAAATTTAAAACTCATATTAAAAGTACACTTTGTAAACAAGGATATTACAAATTAGAGGATTATTCCAAGATAAGAATGTTTGGAAACATGCTGGTCCTGCTCCATAGGACAATCTAAAAGTCTAGACAAAATCAAACTTTTTCCTAATTTAATTTATACAGCATGTAACAAAAACCCTGTCCGATCCTTAAGAGTATTATTCGGCATCGTACTGCGTACATATATACGTAACCATTTATTGAATTTGAGATTATTAATTTTCCCCAGTGAATTTAATTAAATAAAAATAAAAAATAAAGACTGATTAAAGGCAACACTGATCGCTCGACAAAGTTCACGTGTAACTACCTACAGTTTTGTGTCAAAGACGCCGCCTGAGCGAGACGGTTTGTATGATCCTTTGTCATGAACCTCCTTTGTCGCGCGCCGCCAAACAAATTTATAACGAAAGAAACCTACGCTACGTCATACATACCTTATGCCTACGCTTAGGCAGGCCTATCAGCTGATATTGTTTTGTAGGCATAGTGATACGAATTTCAGACACAAGAAACAATTAATTGAATTAAATGTAGCCCTGTTATGGGCTTTTTTTAAATGTGATGTGCTTTTGGCAATGTACTTACCGACTGCAGGTATCAGTTCATTAAAACATCAACTTGTTGTTGTTGCATAGTTCGGCGATCGTGCTCCACATGTCCACCTCCAATACTAATACACATTCGACACCTTTTCGCTAAATTTGCACGTACTTCGTGGTTCGTAATCAGTGGCACAAGGGATTTGTCGCATGTGGTTTGTCTCTAATTGTGCATTGCGTGGGATCCGCGGCAAACATAATCTAGCACTTGTTCCTCGATTTCCGCGTTGCGCTCTCGTGGTCTTCCAGCATCAGCGGCCTGCGACTCGTGCCCATGAACACTGCCTGTGGTGTACACACGGTTATGCAGGCGTTGGAACGCACACTCCGACGCGGTACTGTCACACCTGGGCCTGGCCTATTAGCGTAGCGCACCTCATACCTTCTACGCGCAGCTGCATAATTACAGTCGGTCTTGCCTAAGCACATCCACATATTAAAATATTCCTGATTGGAATACGACATGTTCGCGAAAGGTTAGCGGCACGTGATACGTACGGACGTCCGATCGAAAGCTATCTCCACGAAAGACTGGCAACAAGTAGCGCGCCGGTAGGCAACCAGTCGGCGGCATCAAAGAGTCGGCGACTCGAGCGGCGAGTTGAAAGAGTGCCTACAATGCGGTAGTGTAGGGCGGTGTTCTTTGAAATAAAAGTAGGTAAAAATAAAAAGATTTTGCCGGCGGGTGGAGTGTTGTCAACTTATGAAAATTTGCCATATTCAGTGTTAAATTTTGCATGGATTACAAAAATAAAAAATCAGTAACTTTTGGTTTTTATGAGTTACATTTTTATAACAATTTTTTCTAGTACGTATGTTGAACCAGGAATACGCCTTTAATGGATCGGACAGGGTTTTTGTTACATATTGTATATATATTTTTAATTATGACATCTTATTCTAATTCATTTTTACAATCTGCGACTACAGTGGCTCACACACTTGTTAAAGTTCAACTACTTTTGCATTTTTTTTTTTTTTTTTAAATAACTTGTAAATATGTGAGCACCATGTATCTATCACTTATTTGATTTACCTGTCATTGCTTAATTTTTAATTCTTTTTACCTTTTGTGGTAGACTAATTTTATTATGGGTGCATCGTGTTCACATATAATTTTTATTATGTATACAAGACCTTGTAAAACATTTTTAAAAGAGTAACGGTGGAGTTTCTTGCCCATTCTTCTCCATACGAAAACTACCTTTTCGAATGGGCGACTAGAATCATTTCTATTTAGTTTTTTTTTTGACGTTCAAAAGTGCCTTTAATGTGCCTATTTGAAATAAATGATTTGACTTTGACTTTGACTTTGTTTATTAAGCCAGGAGTCGTTAAAGTGTGAAGGAATAATAATAATAAAATAATATTAATAAAAATAATAATAATATATTTTATTTATTATTTTAATAATATTTATAATAATATAATATTCTTGATAACTCCAATTAGTTTTACGCAATATTCATAAATCAAACCAAGTTCAAATTAGTACAAAGCAAAACATTTTAGTTAATGATCATAACTGATTGTAACAAAATGATTACGCTTAATTAAAATCCGGTAGGTAGCCTTACAAAATTTTCCTTTGTGAGCGCGTATTTACACCTCAAGAAAACGTTATTAAGGCACCTTGCTGACTGCGATAAAACCTTTATAGAACCCCCCATTGTCCTACCGACCCCCTGAATCTTTAGAGGCGTAATAGAAAATATTGTTCGCAAAATTAAGTTATTCTCCGTTAAAAGGATAATTTTGAGAACTTTTCGTTGTTATATTAAAATTAATGATTTTTGTCGTCATGAAATTGAAAAATTGCAGCCCCTTAGAATTGATAGGGTTCAACTTTGTTTTTGTAAAAGAAGTTTAGATGAAACTTGTAATTAGGTATAGTTTGAAGTTAGATTTTTTTTTGAAATTTTGAGCTTAAGTGGTTTTCGTACAATTTTGATGCAAATTTTATTCATTTTAGTTTTATGTTTTAGTTAAACTTTGGTACTTTGTGTCTCTATCTAGTCTCCGAGTATTTATGACTTGAAATTACAAACATTTTTGAACTCATTTACATGTTGCAAACTTTTGAATGCATTTTTTTAAATAAATTAAACATGTAAAATCAGTTTAAGGGGACTGCATAGAAAAGAAAGAGAAGCGCGATGACACAACGCTGGTAATTTATTGCAAACTATGAAGCATTTATCTATTTACAAAAAGTCTTCTGATTGGACAAAAAAATTAAAACACTAGTTGTATGTTGCTTGTAAAATAATCTGACAAAAATCAGAATGATTGTACATTATGTATAATTGTATGGTTTTTATTGTTTTAAGAAAGTTTTTAGAGGTATTTTCATGATTTTTTCTGTCGTATCAAATTATGTTTTCAACAGACTATCTACCTAGCATATATCCTGAAGAACATCATATATTTTTCTAATTTTGTTTACTGTAGTCGATCATATACTTTTAGGCATTCTAAAACTTGCGTTTTTTTGCGTTTAGGTCCTGTAGTCCCCTTAACTAGAATGAGTAGAGGTGTCCCTCTATAGGTACAGTCACGAGCAAAAGTATGTATACACTTGGCTTTATTCAAAGGCGATTTTCTCCTAGATTTTTGAATAAAATTTTATATCGGTAGGAACATAGTAATTTTCGAACCTATAGGTATATGTAAAGTGTCGTATTTCAACGTTGCATTCGTTATTTCGTAAAAAAAATCGTAATTTAAAGTTGCCAAGTGTTGACATATTGGTGCTCGTGACTGTACACCTGGGAGGGTGTACTGTTAAAATTGAATCTTTAAGAAAGTAGTACCTAAGTAAGGTACCGAATAACCTCGATAATAAGTTAGATGTATCATCTAATTTTGAAATCAGCATATAAAAAATCTTGCTGCCTTGTTACTAATGAGCATGAGGTCCAGGGTTCAATTCCCAGGTCGGTCAAAGTGTTATTGGGTTTTCCATCAGGAATTTCTCAGTTTTGTTTTTATTACTGAATGGAACCGCTCTTGACATCACGCCTGATGGAAAGCGATGGATGATTTCTATGATGAAACGAGCGTGTCCAGATGATGCCTAAGGCACTGGAACTCCCACGTATCGACGAAACGCAGCAGGCTGCGTGACTCCGGTGGGAGGGTGGTCGCAAACCAGGCGGGTGTTAGCCCTACCATCGCAAGGGAAGAATTGGTCAGTCAAATAAGGTGTTGGCAGTGCCGGATTAAGGCTACTTGATGCCCTAAGCAATCCACGCCTGTAGGCCCTCCTATCCACTAGTCACCTCGTATTTTTTCAAAACAACGACGAGGGATTTGTAAAGATTGGCACACATCTCTCGCTAGAGTGATTTTTGGGTCTTGTAATATCTTGCTGATAAACAGTGTTGCCTTTCATGTGCTAGCAAATACTGTTTCGGTGCTGTTTCTGTCTTATGGTGCCCCCCGAGACGTGATGCCCTAAGCAATTGCTTAATTTGCTTATGGGTTAATCCGGCACTGGGTGTTAGGTGTGAGAGTCCAGGATACGCCGAGCGCTCGGTTCAGTTGAGTAACTGGCGGAACAAACTGCGCTACACGAGGAGGCTTCTTCACGCATCCCAAAAGTATCAAACAGTAGCAGCTCCGAGTATGCACTTGTGCCCGGTGGATGGCTGTAGGCTCGCCCCCTATTCACATCACATCATTTCAGCCAAAAGACGTCCACTGCTGGACATAGGCCTCCCCCAAGCACTTCCACTTCGACCGGTTCTGTGCTTCTCGCATCCAACGGGTTCCTGCAGCCTTCACAAGGTCGTCGGTCCACCTTGTGGGAGGCCTTCCAACGCTACGTCTTCCGGTACGTGGTCGCCACTCCAGAACCTTTCGGCCCCATCGACCATCTGTTCTGCGAGCAATGTGCCCTGCCCACTGCCCCCCTATTACGTGGTAATTAAACATAACTGGCGAAATGTGAAGGTGTAATGTACACACGTACACCTCTGCTAAAATATTCAGGGAAAATAGTCGTGATGTCATATTATGTGTTCTAGCTTCCAACCGCGGCTTCACCCGCATGAAATTTCTTTTCGCAAGAATTGGGCCATCAAATGCAAGAAGAACTTTTCAAATCCGACTGCTTGTTCCAGAGGTTAGCACGTTCAAACAAACATTATAAAAAACTAACATGATAAAATAATTATTAATTCCTGAAAACTCAAACATTCAGACTAAAAAGAATTCTCTTCAATGAAAATTCAGAAGTTACATTTCAAGTATGCCAGTGAACTTGGGTCCTCCGTACGATTCCGTGCGATTCGGTACGGATAGTTCGGACGATCCTTATTGGAAAACTTTTCGCTTTCCGATGTTATCCGAACGAATCAGATATTATTATAATAGTAATCGTTTTTCTTGAACGTACTTTGATTTTCATTCAATATTGTCTTTAGAAGTTGCTGTTTCTCTTAGACCAGAGTGTATCTCTTGATTTTTTAAGAACTTCGGTATTAAGCTTATTATTTACTAGCTGCGCCCCGCGGTTTCACCCGCATAAGTGTCGATCCCGTGGGAATATCGGGATAAAAAGTAGCCTATATGTTAATCCAGGGTGTCGGCTACCTACATACAAAATTTTATCAAAATTGGTCCAGCCGTTTGAGCGTGAAGTAGTAACAAACATATAAACACACACACACTCACAAATTTTCGCCATTATAATATTAGTGTGATTATCATAACTAGGGGCTCGTGGCTAAGTGATAACAGCCGCACGCATCAGGTCAAGCTACGGTTGCTGCGGTTGGTCCGTGGATGGGTGACCATCTTTATATACCGAGACCCCTCCGTGCCCCAGAAAGCACGTTAAGCCGTTGGTCCCGGCTGTCATTCTAGGATCTTCGACCGTTGTTACGGGTCGTCAGCCCGCAACTCTGAAATCGGTTAAAAAGTCACATCACATAGCCATCGACTAACTAAATAACATTGCACAAAAATAATTTGGTGGAAAACGATTTTTATTTTTCGTGTGAAAATTTGCTGTTAGCGGTAGTGCGTAATGTAGGTAACGCACGCAAAACATTGTGTTTAT
Source organism: Oligia strigilis (assembly GCA_951800025.1). Lineage (NCBI taxonomy): Eukaryota > Metazoa > Arthropoda > Insecta > Lepidoptera > Noctuidae > Oligia > Oligia strigilis. Next base: position 19,959,432 of record OX637546.1, on the reverse strand, counting down.
GGGTGCATGCAACAGTACAGGGGTCGGGGGTGTTTAAAGTGGTGTTAAAACATCAAATCTAGTTTTCGTAAAAAAACGTACAAACAAATGATTACTTACAATGTCGGGGAGTACAAGACGTGACTCTTCGTTATGTCTTTTTACACCAGTTATAATTATGTCACCACTTTTTTCAAAAGACGGCTAGCAAAGTGCTGAGACCTGCTGTCGAGTGTCTCTGACCTCTAATTCTAATATCAATAGATCAAATGCTGGATGAAACAGGTGCATTTCAAATTCCAATGTCTGTAACAAACTCGACGGTATTTGATCTAAGTAAACGATAAGATTAACTATATCTTTATAAACAATGATAGATGCATGATGTTGCGTTTCTTTGCCGACACACGACTTTCGTTGGACATGTCAAATTATTTTGATCAATAAATCAAATGATTTTATTTGTTGTTCAGGCTGTTTTTTATGGCGACATATTGTAGATTTTTTAATTATGCACTTCAGGTACTTACCTACTGATTTTTTTTTTGAGAAGAAAAATCGAGGGGTACTTTGAAATTATGGTCTTTTTCAAACTCTAGAGGCCATGGCAAAATTATGTTGTAATCTATACTAATATTATAAAGAGGTTAAAGTTTGTTTGTTTGTAGGGGGTAATCTCTGGAACTACCAGTCGGATTTGAAAAAATCTTTTTGCATTTGATAGCGCAATTCTTGAAGAACGTTATGGGTTATTTAACGTCACCCTTAGGAGCCAAGCAAAACGACAAAAAGTCAGAAAGAACCATAGACGAAAACGAAGTGACAGCGCGGGCAGGCGTTGTGATGCGGCGGGGTGGGTCAGGGGATCAAGAAATTTCACGCGGACGACGTCGCGGGCAGAACCTAGTACAGACGCCAGCACATCAAGCTACTACAATCTCTCAAATTTCTTTAATATATTTTCAACTTTATCGCTAAAGCATAAAGTTCAAAGTTGATTGGGAAAATGTTACAGTATCGGGTAGCTTGGTATGCTGGCGTCTGTACATAATATATAGGGCAATATATGTATGTATATATATAAAAATAGCATTTTGGGAAAAGAGACAGTCCATCAATTAGCTCTCGAGTGCCTATATTTTAATTGTCAAACATAAAGAAGGCTAGATTTCTTTTTATTTGAGAACATTTGTAATTCACAATAACTACTGATACTACTATTTACATAGGTTTATGTTGGTGTTCTTTGTTATTTCAGGGTAACATTATTCATATTTCAAGACCATTAAAATAAATGCAAATAGATGTGACGTCGGCACCTATTGCTTTAGTGACGTAATCTGGCCACCCCACACAGCTAAACAGGCTGAAGATAAATGATATTAAAATGATGAAAGTCATTGTCGTGTGACATCTTGATGTTCCGAGACGGGGTGGGTTGACATTTTGTTTTAATAGGGTTCCGTATGATTAATTTATTCGCGTCGCGTCCGCGTGGATAAATGAATATAGGTTTAAGCTATTTAAAGGACAAAATTTATGTACAAACGTATGCGCAAATAAAATAAATAAACACGAATTCATTTCCGGTGTAACATAATAATCATATTGTTTTTAATTTGTTGTTTCATCCGTGCTTAGTTAGATGCTCTACAATTCTACATAATATGACATCAGCATCTGCCTAGCCTTTTCCCAACTAAGTTGGGGTCAGTTTCAGTCAGTCAGTTTCGGTTCCCTACAAAATGGTTGAGCTGGATGGTGCTGATCCACGCGTCATATTCGTGAACGGGCGCCGTCGGTTGAAACTGGTCATCTCATAACTGCCAAGGCTTATTTTTAATCTTATGTCTTGAATTGTTTCTTCATTTCTGTCTTTTTTACATTGTTCTCACATATAGAAGCAACAAGAATAATGTACCCAGGATTTTGTAATATCTTGATTTAAAAGAGTGTCCAAGGAGTTTCTTGCCCGTTCTTCTCCATAGAGATCTACGCTTTGGAATGGGCAACTAGCTTCAACTTTCTGACTAACTGACAGACTATTTAATTTTGACAATTCAAAAGTGCCTGTACAAGGTTTAATTGAAATAAATGATTTGAGTGTGAGTTTTGAGTTTGAGTCTAATCGGATGCGGATCCACTACATAATATGTGGGCACCTAAAATTAATATTGTTTTTAAAAATAATTTTGTTAAAAAAATATTATCATAACCTTATTTTCTTCAATAGTTTAAAGTTAATCGTTAACTCTTATCCAAATAATTTTCAAAGTTCAATCAGCTGGGGGCCTAAGAAGGCCGCTTTGGCAGAATCATAAACATTATGAATCATAATAAAATATGGCGAAGACAGTCCGTGGTTTTTCTTTTTTTTTTCGCTGCACTACGTAGGTATAATCAAAGAGATTGGGAATGGATTGGATTTATTGGTATTTTAACACAGACAAAAAAAATACCTATCTGAAAAATTCTTCACCAATGGGATTTGATACGATTAACTTAACAGTTAACTGTCCATTATGATTCATAATGTTATGCTGTTATGATTCTGCCAAAGTGGCCTTTTTAGGCCCCCAGGAAAGGGATGTTGAAGATACGGTCTCGGTTTTGATTCTGCTTCATCATTATGTTTTCATTAGAGGTCTGACCTCTTTGGTTCGGCAGCTGACTATCATAAGATCTGATTTCTGATGGTTTTTGAACAATTATTATTCGTCTCTAGTTGTTTTTGAAAGCAAACAGGTCAAAACAATGCTGTAAATTATACTTAGGTACTTACTATATATACCTCCAGTGGTCCACAACGTATATTAGAAATAGCTGCCTATTGTAATATCACTACTATGCACTTGCACTATCTTTTTCAAAAAGTGCTGATGTTCAGCCTAGTTTGAATAAAGGACTTTGATTTCGATTTTTATTAGTCCACTCTTGGACATAGGCCTTTCCCAAGCTGCGCCACAGCACCCTGTCTTCCGCCTTCCGCATCCAGCCTCGTCGTCAGTCCATCTGCCTATAGGCGTCCCACACCAAGTTTACCGATACGCGGTCTCCACTCCAGGACTCGTCTGCTCCACCGGCCATCGGTCCTTCGACAAACATGGCCGGCCCACTGCCACTAACTTTTAGAATGAAATCTCATATAATAGCCCTAATGACTATAAAAGTAATCTAGATAACAAAAAAAAAACGATTTAGTGCGAGTCGGACTCGCCTAACAAGGGCTCCGTACAAAGTAGGTATGTAAAGTTTATCAGGGGATTTTTTTTAAATAATATATCTAAAAGTTTAGGGTTTTCAGATTTTTTACTTTATTTGTGCTACATGACATTGCTTCTTGCCAAATTTCATGAGTCTAGGTCAACAGGAAGTACCCTATAGGTTTTGATTCCCTTGCGAGTGTCAAAATATGTGGCATAAACGGAACATAAACACCCGTATCTTTTGATTGCGTTGACTTAGAAGTTTGATTTTTTCACAGTTTCAAAGGATTACAGCCCTGAGTACCTATTTGATATTAATTTCAACTTAAAAACTCCACGTGGTCCTGAGAAAAAGGGTCGTAGCAGACGGACAACCAAGTGATCTTATAAGGGTTCCGTCTTTCCTTTTGAGTTACGGAACCCTAAAAATGCAAATTCTTTTCTAACTCATTACGAAATCCTGCCAAGAAAAACTCCACCCCTATACACTCAAAAATATTTCCATTTCGTAACCTACATGACTTTTAAAACCCTTCAAAATGAGTTGTATTAGATCCCCTTTATGATAACAACGAGATACAGTTACTGATAACGTCCCATACCCTACTGGACCCACTTAATAGACTCCGTGAGTAATCAAATTCTTTTAACTTTGTAGATGACTACTTGATTGGGAGCTATAACATTTGTTTTTTGATTAAAATTATTTGGTTAGGGTGACGGGGGTGTCCCTATTGTAGGTAGGTACTTGATAATGGCTATGGTTTTCATTTGTTTTAATTAAGGGAGTTGTATTTTGTGCGTGTATAAGACGTTATCTACATTGTGTGTTTGATACATTAGTGTGGAATCGCGCTTTTTAGTCATGCCGATTTTGTACAATAAATTACGTTAAATTACATACTAACAAGGCAAGTTATACAGGTTCAATTTTGTAAATCATGAAACTTTTATTTTCTTTTGACTGTACTTACCTGTCAAAAAGAGTAAACTTACATAATGTGGAGAAGACAGAGATTAAAACAGAAGACGATCTTGCAGGGGATCAAGGAGGGGGGTGGACGGGGGGTTCAGGGGATCAGACTGGAATAAATCAAATTAAATTAGGTACTGATTATTTTCTTTTGTTTTATCATGTTAGGATATCGATCGATACTTGCGAAGTATACACAAAAAGAAATGAGTTATTAACATTAACACTAACTGCGGTGAATGACCTCGCAAAAAATTCATCAAATTAGCTTTTTTTGTTTTGTCATTTTTAGATATCGACGAAATGGGTATCCATTTCATCTGCGGAGGTTCGCTAGTTAATTATATTTGACACTGTATGAAAGCTTTATAAAAAAACCGCTGTTTCATACAAAAGTGCAATATACAGGGTTATTGGTAAAACATTAACAACCTCTTAAGAGGTCATTGTACTCATCATTATGGACAACTTTTACTATGGGACCAACCTGAAATCAAGAAAAAAAATTAGCTTTTCCCTTCATGTTTTCTAATTACTTGATTTTTTTATAATTTTATTCGAGAACATCCATCGGTTTCTTACTAAACTTCAACTATATCCGACGATCCTGCATACTTATCTATTTTGTTGACTGTACTAAACAGTTTGCACGTCGATGAGGAACACCGTGTAGGTATGTTTGAATCCTCAAAGCTTTTCTTTGGAATATATCCTACCTATTATATGGGATTTCATCTACCACTTTCTTAATAACAGGTAACTCGAAACTACAATGTATAACTAAGTTTTATTTTTATTTTTGGTAGTCTACATAATTATTAACACAATCATAATTTATTATGACATCATAATACAGGAAATGCTATTAAGTAATACCCCATAGTCCCCACATAAGCCGGTATTTCAGAGGAATCACCAACACCGTATCTCAGCCACCCCAGAGCATCTTTTAACAAAACAAACACTGCGAAGTGGTAAATAAACGACATCCCCATTGTTGTTAGGCCACAATGTGACTTAAGCGCTTGATGCTGCATAATCCCCAATGAAAGCAGACTTCCTACTCCGCTCTTTATTTTATTTGATACGGATTGCGCTGTAAATGTTCAAGCGCTGTATGCTGTATTTTGATTTGACGTAGAATATTTGGAACCAATAAGGTTTATTTTTGAGGTTTTATTTGAGAAGGATCTTTGGATTTGTTCTAAGACTTATCTGAGCTGGTTTTGTTCGAATGTATTTCTTGTTCTGGATGAATATGGAAAGTTTCTTGGAACGAAATAGATTGGAGCGATATTCTTTTTGGGTCAGTCGTCTTTTACTATAAATCCTAAATCATTTGTGTGACGACAACTTTATATTAAGTATTACCGGTTAAACTGCTGCATATGGTGGCTCAATCGGTAGCTCAACCTGTGACTTCGGAGATGATAGTTAAGAGGCTTACAGGACCTAAACACAAAAAACGCAAATTTTAGTAACAATAAAAGTATGATCGACTACAGTAAACAAAATCAGAAAAAATATATGATATTCTTCAAGATATATGCCAGGTTGTACTATGTTTTAAACACACTATCTGTGTGTTTAAAACATAATACAACTAGTTTTGATACGATAGAAAAAAATCATGAAGGTACCTTTAAAAACATTCTTTTTACAATAAAAACCATAGTAATATTCCATGACCGCCACTTTCGTGCTTAGTTCTGTAGTACTGCTGGATGGGTGAGCGTGAGCGCTGGCGGTAGGCTCCGGGGGTGGGGCGAGACGGGTGCCGCACGTGGCGGTGTCTTTGAATCGACTTCATTTTCCCATCACTAAATAGTGTTTGTGACGTCATAGTAGGTAGTCAAAAAATGACACGCTTGGTTTTCATACAGATCGTGATACTTGCGTTATCTTGGTCTATCTATATCTGTGGTAGTACTCCTTACCTTTTATAATGCAGGCTGGTTATAATTCAGCGCGTGTTCCATTCGAACGTTCAAGCAAGTGTCAAAAATATTTTTAATAAGTATTTTTGTTTAGTGGAACTGACTGCTAGTTTTACCGTGGTAATCAATATTATATTCTGAAGAAATCCTATGGCTCTTCTTCTAGAATCTCTATAGTACATCTGCGTGTGTTGCTTTTTTGGTTATGGCTGGCACATGTGCGTTTGGTACAATAAAATAGAGGCTTATGCTCTGTAGTTAGGAGGTGTTATCGGTACCCAGTGGTATCGGCTCCAACTTACTAGTCGTAGGTCGTGGGTTCGAACATAGGCAGGCGCTTTACGCTCTCCAAACGGTGAAGGAAAACGTCGTGAGAAAACTATCATGTCCTAGAACCAAAAATTAGAAGACATGTGGCATCTGCCAACCCGGACTGGGCTCGCGTGGTAGATTATAGCCAACTCCCTCTCGCAGAGAGTAGGCCTGTGTCCCAGCAGTGGGAACTAGGAACCTTATAGGCTGATTATGCTATGTTTATGCTAAATGAAGGTTGTTTCAGTGAAAGTCCTTTTGGAAAAACCCAGTAACACCTTTCTTTTAATAGGGTTCCGTACCAAAATAGTAAAACGGAAACCTTATGGTGAGACTCAGTCTGTCTGTCTGTCACAGCTGGATATCTAAAAAACTACTAATGCTATCAACTTGAAATTTAGAATAGTTTTAGATGACGTTTGCCCAACTATTTTGCAAATAAGAAAGAAATAAAAATATATGAATATATTTTGCAACAGGGACTGAAAGGGGAAAATCAGGGTCTGAAAAATTCGAAGTGGGGCTACTAGGGCATGTGGGGTATCATATGAAAGAGCGCAGTTTGCACATTCTCATTTTGTTCTTTTTTTTTAGGCCGCTTAGTTTTCGACTTTTGATGAAAAATGTAAAAGTTTGCAAAGAGAAAAATCTGAAATAATTCTATGTGATAGAAGTTTATGTAAAGATTACAGGAAAAATAAAAGAAAGTCTCTTAATAGCCCACTTTTTCAGAAATCATCAACAAAAGTTACATTAGTTCCACTATCGGTCAAGAGATGGCGCTGACATAAAACTGCAATATTCTACACCGCAGTGCACAGTGTTAAAATTCTCTGACGAATATAGGCCTCGCTGATGAAAATTTAAAAACATAATGGTACGGAACCCTCGGTGCGGGAGTCCGACTCGCTCTTGCCCGGTTTTTTTAATTTTTTTTGTTTCAACTTCAATCCTAAATAACTTTTTTAAATGGGAAACCATATTATAACACTCTAAAAAGTTCGTCCCTCCAGCAAGTATTCCTGTGTGGAAGTTAGCGACCCCTCGTGCAATAAATCATTATAAATTATTTCCAATATTAATGCGTGCTAGTTGGCGTGTTTAGCGTGCGACGTGCTAAGCAAACGTGTTTGTGTTGTGTAATAAGTGTAGTTAGTTGTTACTTGTTTGTAAAGAGGGATGGGTTCCTCCTCTTTGAGCGTTTTATTGGGTGTTTCGCTTTAAGGGGCTTACAGGACCTAAACACAAAAAACGCAAGTTTTAGAAACAATAAAAGTGATCGACAACAATAAATAAAATCAGAAAAATATATGATATTCTTCAGAATATATGCTAGGTAGATCGTGTGTTGAAAACATAATACAACTAATTTGATACGTTAAAAAAAATCATGATATCTCTAAAATCTTTCTTTTTACAATAAAAACCATACTAATTGATATACAATCATTCTGATTTTTTGTCAGATTATTCTACGAATAATCCTGAAATTTTGCATATACGTTATCAGGTGTACAGAAAAAAGTGCTGTCCCCGAGGAAAACCACAATATCGTTATTATGATAATAGATGGCGCCACGTGTCTTTCAAAAGGAATTGATTGTCAAATTCTAAATTAACGCGAGCGAAGCCGCGAGCAAAAGCTAGTAGATCATAAAGCTGGTATTGTACAAGGACTATCAAATGATAGAGGCTTCTCTCTATTGTGCCGAAATGTCCGCGCACTACATAGTTATTGCTCGTCAAAACCCACAATAGTGCTTGTGGAGCTACGGCCTTATTCTGATTGCGTTTATTCGTTGGGTGTTTAGTTATTAATTAAGGGGCTTACAGGACCTAAACGCTAATTTTAGAAACAATAAAAGTATATGATTCGACTACAGTAAACAAAACCAGAAAAATATATGATACTAGCTTCCGTCCGCGGCTTCGCCCGCAAGGTATGTCGATAAAAACTATCCTATGTCCTTCCCCGGGATGCACTCTATCTCTCTGCCAAATTTTATCGAGATCCGTTTAGTGGTTTAGGCATGAAAAGGTAACATACAGACAGACAGACATACAGTTAGAGTTACTTTCGAATTTATAATATTAGTATGGATTCTTCAGGATATATGCTAGGTAGATGTGTGTTGAAAACATAATACAACTAATTTGATACGATAGAAAAAAATCATGAAGATACCTCTAAAAACTTTCTTTTTACAATAAAAACCATACTATACACACAATCATTCTGATTTTTTGTCAGTCTTACAAGCAACATACTAAAGCACTACTGTTTTAATTTTTTAGTTCAAATAATAGATTTCTTGTAAATAGTAAATTGCTTCATATTTTGCAATAAATAACCAGCGTTGTGTCATCGCGCTTCTCTTTCTTTTCTATGCAGTCCGACAAAGACCGCGCTTTAGGGCATGTAGTCGCCTTAAGAGAGTTCATTCTAAAAGTAGGCAACGTCGCAAAATGGCTATAAAATATTTTGTTGTTTTGATTAATTTTTCAATAAGAAATATTTATTTATATAAACTTTTATAGAAATAGAAATAATTAATGTCGTAACACGTAATTAGTTTAAAGCTTTCTAAACGACACACCACCTTATTCAAGCTCATCTTCTAGCAGCATCCTACATAAAAAAAGCTTTTAAAATGTGTCCTTAGATTTAAATTTTCGATCAATCAAATGCTTTTGTGCTGTGTGACCTAAACCCGCATTTAAGTCACGTTTTTTTGTGACTTAAGTTGTCCGTTTTTACACAGAAAAGCTTCAACTGCGGATTTAGGTCAGCGAGCTATAAAATAGTATACGATACGTGTAAATCGAGAGGAAATGCGGTCGGAGAGACTTTTGAAAAAGCCTAAGTAAAAAGTCATAATTCGAGGTTTGGCTCTCGCCTATTTCTTCTTCCATTATTGGACCAATTTAAAAAAATATTTCATAAACTGATTAAGAAGGATATATACTGTGTCCCTATGTTTTTCTTTTTTCATTAATAGTTGTCAAATCTGTACACTAGGCCACTGTTGAGAGCGGTTTCAATCGGCATTTTTTCGGGGTTCTAGTGGTTATAAAAATAATGTATCATCAAAAATGAAAACTCAGGGACATACAAGTAGTTAATATTTATTATTCTTTAAAAATTCAGTGCTTTATCAGAAATAAAACAGGCGAGAGCGTTTCTATAGAGAAACGACCACCCGAATTTCCTCATTTCAGTCTATTAATGGACGGCGCTTAGCAATTATTTTCACCGCGTGCAATAATGGACTACATAAGTCACACGTATCGTAATGTACAATACCGTTTAATCTTTAACGTTTCGATACAATATAATTCTCCCATCAATTTCCCGGAATACGGCTTTAGGTTTCTGTTTAGGATCTGGCCCATGTCCGGCGTGTTAGCCCGAGGCATCGCTTTTGCGGACAACGCTGTGTCGCCGGCGCACATAATACAATACAGCTTAAAGGAATTTGTGTCGTCGATAACGATCGATAAAATGTCCGACGTTAACATCACGTTGTTAGGATTGTTTGGATTTAGAATATTTGATTTATTAGCTTCGGCTCGGATATATTTTGCACTGATTTGTGGGTTGTGGTGGGTCTTAAAGCCAATGGTCTGAGCACGGGTTTATAATATGAGTTGGTATATGCCTACCCTAGTAGTATTGTATTACCCAGTAACTGGGTTGTGGAGGTCAGATAGGCAGTCGCTTCATGTAAAATACTAATATTCAGCTGCATCCGGTAAGACTGGAAGCCGACCTCAACGTAGTTGGGAAAAGGCTATGCAGATGATGACTCTTTTTGACAGGTAAGTACAGTCAAGAGAAAATAAAAGTTTCATGTTTTACAAAATTAAATAAAGCGGTGATTATAATAATATTTATTACTAATAAAATTGCATTTATTCTCTCATAACTCTCAGTAATAATAATTATAAAAAGCTGTCAAAAACTTCAGCAGCTGGTTTAATTAACAATCAGGAAACTCAAAAATTTATTAACAATCATTTATTGCTTATAGCTACTGTTGTTATCCATTTACCTGTGTTAATTTCACAATTTACATTATGACAGTTAATTTACTTTACATTTCACTCCACAGTTTGGCGAAAACAATTAGTTATTTCTAACTTTACAAAATAAGAAACCATTCATCAACAACAAAATCCGGAGAAAAGTGTTGGAGACTTGAAATTAAAGTTTCAGCTAAGGATAAAAGAGAACTTGATAATTTCCCGGTAAACGACTTTGGAGCAACAGTGGGTTTTTTGTTTGTCCGTTTGTGTATACCGGAAAATAGATTAAAATGGCCTCGAGCTGAAAGGAGCTACGTTGTGAAGGCATGCAGATTAAAAACTGTGGAAAAACTTGTATTTTTTTAACAGAACAAAAGTACACAATCTGGTAGAGCGCCTTTTAGGTCGGAATCATAGGCTTCATTTATCCTTTGAAACGTATAATGAGAATGCAGTTTTGTTATTTCGGCAAAAGAGCTGTATTTGAGAAATGAAAAAACGTGGAAGAATTACTTAATGAGAAGCAGAAGTTTATTGTGTGTAAACATTTTCTACAGTCTACGTTTAGCGTAATGAAAACATCAAACGTATTCCAACTTTAACGGAAAACTGACTGCTTTGCAGATTTCTGCTGCTCATTTCCACAAACTGTAAACCACTTGCAGTCACGACCTCTTTTTCTGCATCACCATAAAAAAACTGGGCTAGAGCGAGTCGGACTCGCGCACCGAGGGTTCCGTACCATCATGTTTTTAAACTTTCACCGGCGAGCTACTTACTAGATCTCGTTCAAACCAATTTTCGGTGGAAGTTTACATGGTAATATATTTTTTTAGTTTTATCATTCTCTTATTTTAGAAGTTACAGGGGGGGGCACACATTTTACCACTTTGGAAGTGTCTCTCGCGCAAACTATTCAGTTTAGAACAAAAATGATATTAGAAACCTCAATATCATGTTTGAAGAAATATCCATAGATAGCCCACACGTATGGGTGCGATAAAAAAAAAATTTTTGAGTTTGCCTCAAAATTTGTTTTTTTTTTTTCTATTTTTGTGTGAAAATCTTAATGCGGTTCACAGAATACATCTACTTACCAGGTTTCAACAGTATAGTTCTTATAGTTTCGGAAAAAAGTGGCTGTGGCATACGGACGGACAGACAGACATGACGAATCCATAAGGGTTCCGTTTTTTGCCATTTGACTACGGAACCCTAAAAACCATCCAAGAAAACTCTAACCCGTCGAGCATCGATTTCACCAGCGATGCTACCAAATTGTCCACTGGGGTCAAAGAGGCCATCGATTTCGCACCATCGCAGGGTTAACACGGGTTAACCGAAACGCTACGTGGGAATGGGTTAACCGATCTTATTCTCACGACACTAAGGTATATGCATTCATTTGCATTGGCTCGGGCAACAATAATATCGGCCGATCTCCATAGTACACTGTTTTAAGAGTTATTCAAATTAAGTAACGGTTTCTGGTTTAGCTCTAAAAGGATGCCTGGATCTGGAGCGAGGGGGTAATGAATTCGTGTCTGGTTTGGTGAAAGGACAATTCTTGGTGTATCGACCGCACATGCCAAGCGTTACGTATGATTCAGTGACTCATATTTAGCTGTTTCATATTCATTAGTACGAATAAAAAATTAGTGCTTAAAAAACTAGGTCTCCTGTTATCTTGACCCAATCGTAAGATATGCTGTGGTGGCAAAGAGGAAAGATGATAAATACTTGTCAATTTTCATGTATAAGTAGGTACGTGGCTAAGCAATGACAGCTGCACAGGTCGATACTATATAATAAGCTATAAGCTACGCTTGCCACGATCGGTCCGTGGTTGGGTGACCATCTTTACATACCGGGCTCCTTGCCTCGGAAAGCACGTTAAGCTGTTGGTCCTGGCTATCATTCATGGATCTTTGACAGTAGTTATGGGTCGTCAGAAGCCCGAAAGTCTGACAACCAGTCTTACTAAGGGGTTTCGTGTTACCCAGTAACTGGGTTGTGGAGGTCAGATAAGCATTCGCTCCACGTAGAATACTGGTATTCAGCTGTATCTGATTAGACTGGAAGAAGACCATGAAAATATTTGGCAAAAGGCTAGGCAGATGATGATAAGGTGTGCAGGAACTGTACCAGAGGAGACAAATATTTACTTTTCGGACATAGAAGTAAAAACTACAAAAGGATTGTAGGCTTTTCCTTTCACCAAAGTCATCCATTACTTTCTATTTTTACTGTTAAAAAATCAAACTCGGCAAGTGTCATCAGCAAGTGAACCGGGTCCAGGCCGACATTTTGTATTCATCCCGCGGGCACAGGCGCGTCACCTTGCCTGCGACAAAGACAAGATTTATTGAGTCGAAGATAGGACAGTGATATCATGTGGGGATATTCATTTGGGTAAAATGTATTAATTATAATTTTTGGCTACGTATCTTTGGAGACTCACGCCTACTTCCCACGGGGGCAAGCAGAAACTACGGATCCTTAACATAGAACCCGAATCTCTTCAAAGTAAGAGTGAACAGGCTTCTTCTGGGTAAGCTCACTCCATCGTCGACTTTGTCTCTGTCACCTCTGACCTAGACTAGAGTCAAGAGCAAACCCATTTCAAATAAAAATAAAAAATACTCCTTTTTACCGACTTCAAAAAAAAGGAGGTTATCAATTCGATACGTATGTATGTAATATTATTGGAATTGCATTATATTCACATATGACAATCTACTAAGGCTTCCAAACAAATATACAAAATTTCATAGACGTATGTATGTATGTATGTATGTATGTATGTATGTATGTTTGTCCACGCATTTCTCAGCAACTATTAATCGGATCGTGACCATTTTTTTTGTATTAGCTTACATTTACTTCAACTTAGGGAACAGTGCAAGTTTCATCAAAATCGGTTCAGTAATTTTCAAGATATGGACTAATACGTGTAAGTGTGACGGCCTGGCGTATTGATACGAGCTACGGGTGTAGTGTCACAGGGAAAACATCTCAAAACCTTGGTCAAATTCTAGTGCAGAAACTAAAAATTACGAAATAAAAAGTAATTTAAAAAAATTAAACCGACTTCAAAAAGAAATCAACTCAAAATTATGAAATAACTTTAATTTCGGAAGTCGGTGGCAAAAAACTAAAATACAGATCCCAAGACACCGACTTCCGAAATTAAAGTTATTTCATAATTTTGAGTTGATTTCTTTTTGAAGTCGGTTTAATTTTTTTAAATTACTTTTTATGTTTCGCTTACGTTCATACATCTACTAATTAGTTAGAAAGAGAAACTTAAGTCCGCTTGCACCACAAAGCACTCAATGCGTTTATAACTAATCATATTAAAAAAAAAAATGTCTCTGTCACGTTCAAACGATTTACAGAAATAGAAGTTGTTGCGTTCCATACTCGTTTTCCGAACGCGGCCTTTGTGACGTTTTGGGCAACTGTCACTGTCATGTCACTTGTAATTCGTTTTTTGTTCTAAGACATGGCTTTTTGTTAAAATTTGGGAAATCCAGTTTAATCCGTGTAGAACTTCGAACTATTGATAAAGATTTGTTACTATTTGGCCAAACACCCCGTTTGTGTGTTTATTCCCGGGATAGTTTGTGCATTTTGGGGCTAACCTGCCGTTCTAAGGTGAGCCACCCACCGCGCGTGCCGTGGCATAGTTTTGGAACAGACAATCGGTGCCGAGTGCGATCTGTTTAGTTCAGGCCCTAAGCCTACTTGTGAACAGTTGAACAATTGGTGTGGTGCATCCCGTGCCGTTGCTCGCCGTACGGACCGGCGTCCTTTGGAGCATCGTCGGATCTGACACCGACTCCACACACATTACACATTCAAAGACACTTACACACACACACAGAACCGGCGTGACCTGCAGGGCGGATCGTCACCAGCACAGGTAAGTGAAACCCATTTGGAACCGTGCACCTAGCTTCTGACGTTTCATAGGTGCCCATGTAGGTTATGTGAGACGGACAACTTAAATTGATTGAGGCAAGATAAGCTTCGCGATTCGCGAACCTTTCGACAGGCCAGAACTTGCCCTGGTTTGGCGTCGAACATCTGGTAGCAGAGCGTGGTTCCCGTTGAATATTTTAAATTGATTTGTTGCTGTGTCAGCCGGGCTCACAGTCAAATATTCAACTAAGTCAATTGTGACATATTTTTAACACCCTTGTGGTTGATACCAACAACGGTTTATACAACCCATTTGGAATTTTTATTGGTTTTGTTGTTGGAATTGTTGTTGTTGGTTTATTGTTATAATGCAATTATTGGTTAAGTACAGGGTCGGATTTGAGATTAGTATTAAAATTTAAGTTTAAATTTCACTGTAATAATCTATTAGGTACCCATTGTTTTGTTGTCTGGCTAGTATTAAAACTTTATTTTGATTTGATTGTCACAATGGCCTCACTGAAAGCAGTGAGGGAGGCAGCTGCTGGATTGACCTCACAACTGAGGTGGTTCACCTCAGCAGCAGCAACCACTGAGCGCTCTGAGCTTGAAGAGGCTACGCTCAGTCGGTCCGAGCAGTTGAACTCGAGACTCAGTGCTGTTGACGCGTTGCTCACACGCTTCAATGAGTTCATCGGTGACGTGGGCCTGGAGATGCTGGACCAGGCAGCCCGCGATAAGGTTGTTGGTGACTACGACCAGATTTTGTGCCTGGGGGATGTCATCAGCCAACGAGCTCGGGAAATTTTGAAGAGCCAGGTGCCTGTCCAGGCCAAGCCGGAGGCCTCAGTTGTTACAGGCCCCGGACTGTTGAGTAGACTGCCCACACTGGAACTGCCACATTTTGACGGTCGATTGGACCACTGGCTGGGCTTCCTGAATCTCTTTGAAAGCTTGGTTGATGCCCGCCCGGACCTCGGACCCGCCCAAAAGTTGGCCTATTTGTTGTCTGTCCTGGAAGGTGAGGCCAGAGCTTTGGTGCAGCACTTACCGGTGACTGACTCAGCCTACCCTACCGCTCTGGAGCTACTCTCCCGGCGGTACCAGAACAAACGTTGTTTGGCTGACGTTCAGATCGACCAGATTCTGGGATTACCGGTCATTACTAGAATGTCAGCATTGCGTACGGACTTGCTGAACCCGTTGGTCGCAGCGACCAACGCTTTGAGACGATTGCAGTTGCCGGTGGACCA
This sequence comes from Oligia strigilis, assembly GCA_951800025.1. Classification (NCBI taxonomy): domain Eukaryota; kingdom Metazoa; phylum Arthropoda; class Insecta; order Lepidoptera; family Noctuidae; genus Oligia; species Oligia strigilis. The sequence goes on along the minus strand of OX637546.1, from coordinate 19,943,822 downwards.
TTGGTCTTACCTGTTGGTGCACATAGTGCTGCAATTACTCCCCGCTGACTTGAGGTCTCGCTTTGAGCAGAAGTATGGTGGGGATAGTTCCACCCATCTTCCCCCCTTTGATGACCTCGTCAAATTTTTGGAAGACGAGTGCAGATTCCTAGACAACGCTCGGGGTGCCACGGGGTCACGCCAATCGCCTTCCCGGCCGAGAGACCAGGGACGGACTAAAGCCAAGGGGCCTGTTGATGGTCGAGCCGCCCCCCGTTTTGCTGGCACCCAGAGTCGTCCTGATTGCGACTTTTGCAAGGCCACGGGGCATGGTATCGCAAAATGCAAGGCGTTTTTGGAATTGCACGTAAGTGCCCGCCGCCGAATTGCCAACGCACGCCGCCTGTGCTTCTCGTGCTTGGGGGCTCACTTCCATCGGGACTGCCCAAAACCCCGACCATGCAAAATTTGTGAAGGGGCCCATCTTGAGGTTTTGTGCGCCAACGCGAACCGCTCGGGCAGATCAACGTCTGATGAGGGTTCGCGCAGGGGGGGGTATCATGGAGACGAGCACCGAGCTTCTGGCACGCTGATTCCGAACCAGGTAGAGGCCCGCAACTTTGACGACCGCACTCCACCCCCCGCGCACGTTCAACGGGAGCCGCGCGAGCGCCATTTGATCTCCCCTCGTAAGGGTAATCGCGCGGCTGCTGCTAGGCAACCCTGGCCAGATCAGCACCGCTATCTTTCCCCTCCGCTCGCGGAACGCCCCCGGTTGGAGCCGCGCCCCCCGCCTTTCAGGCACCCGGTGGGATATGCCCCTCCAGCGATGGCGAGCGGCTCGGGACACCGCGCGGACGAAGCGTTCGAGTGTTACCCTCGTCGTGAAAGACTGGAGCCTGGATGCGGCGAACGATCGCCGCCCAGGCATTGTTAGGAAATTGGCGCCTGCCCCGCCAAGGGACCTCCCCCGATCGAGACGGTTTTGTTGCCAACGGCCTCGGTCAAGGTCTGGGGACCCCGGGGTGACTCTGTTGTGGTCCGTGCCATTTTGGACACGGGAGCCCAGGGTTGCCTTTTGTCATCCTGGTTAGCGGGACAGGTGGGCCTGGATGTGAGTGACTTTCCAGGAAACATTCAAGGAGTGGGCGAAACAGCCGTCACCACTGTTGAAGGAAAGACTTGGTTTGAGATCACTCCTGTGAACTGTTTGTACCCTAAAATTGGCGCTCCGGCCCTTGTACTGCCGAATATTTTGGGTAGTCATCCCCAACGTCAGCTCTCTTTGGACTTGTTACGGTTGACGTCAGACCTGGATTTGGCTGACCCCCGGTTTGATTCCCCTTGCACAGCGCATTTGTTATTGGGTTCCGATGTGCTAGGGAGAATAATGTTGGGTAATACAAGGGTCTTGCAGCCGGAGACCCCATGGCGCCACTATCGAGGTTTGGTGGCTATCTCGACCATCTTTGGCTTTGTGGTGATGGGCCCAGTGTTGGAAGATGTCCCTCCACCTCAGCCTGATTTTGTGTTAGCGTCCGGCTCCGCTCTTTCTGACGCCGTTCAGAGGTTTTGGCAGGTTGAGGAGCCCCCTCAGGTAGCCCACTTGAACCCGGAACACGAGGAGTGCGAGTTGTTCTATCAGAATAACACTGGTCGACTCCGTTCCGGTCGGCTTGTGACACGGCTACCCTTTGTTGCGGTGCGACCACCTCTCGGCCAATCCAGATCCACGGCCGAGAGGAGATTGTTAGCGATGGAGCGCCGCATGGCCAGGGACCCGGTGCTACGCCAGAAATATTTGGACTTTATGCGCGAGTACGCAGACTTAGGACACATGTCGGTGTCAAATTTAGATTGGCGCTCAGTCGAGCATTACTTCCTGCCGCATCACGCGGTCCTTAAACCGTCCACAGGTAAATTGCGCACAGTGTTTGATGGGTCTGCGCAGACTTCTTCTGGTGTCTCTTTGAATGATTGCCTGCATTCCGGCCCCAAATTGTTGAGGGACCTTTGTGACGTCATCACGTGTTTTCGTCGTCATCAAGTAGTCTTTGTGGCCGACATCAAAATGATGTTCCGGCAAACGGTTATTCACCAGGACGACAGACGTTATCAGTTGATCCTGTGGCGAGAGAACCCTCAAGAACCCATGATTGTATACGAGCTCAACACGAATACGTACGGTCTTCGATCGAGCCCCTTTGTTGCTATTCGTTCGCTTTGGGAGCTCGCGGACCGAGAGCGCTTGAAGTTCCCTCGGGCGTCCGCCATCTTGAAGACAGACCTATACGTTGATGACGTCTGCACTGGAGCTCCCACAGTTGAAGAAGCTATCCTGCTGCGTGACGAGTTGGTCCAAATCCTGGCTTCCGCTGGCTATGAGTTGCGTAAATGGGTGTCCAACTCGCCGGCGTTATTGGAAGGCGTGTTGGAGGATCATAGGCAGGATCCTCATTTGTTCGAGAACCTTTGACCCGAATGGTTGGATATGCCCAGTATTGTTTTGGGCGAAATGCTTTCTTCAGCGCCTTTGGACCGCGGAACTCGGTTGGGACGAGCCACTTCGGGAAACCCTGTTGGAAGATTGGCTCCAATTTGTATCCTCACTCCCTGCGGTCAACGAGGTCGCGCTATCACGCGCTATCCTCCCTTCTGGGAGCTATACCGCCACCCTTCATGGGTTTTGTGACGCGTCTTCGCACGGTTATGCAGCCGTTGTTTATCTGCGCACAGTTAGCGCGACAGGCCAGGTGAAGTTGTCACTGCTCATGGCCAAGAGCAAGGTGGCCCCCCTCCGAACGGCATGGACCATCCCTAAGTTAGAGTTGTCAGGGGCGACGCTTCTCGTGCGTCTGTTAAACCACGTTGCTCACACCTTGGGTGGAACTGTGGACATTCGGGCTTCTTATGCCTGGACGGACAGTCAAATTGTTTTGTGTTGGTTGAAAACGTCCGTCCACTCTTTGGAGGTCTTTGTTGCAAACAGAGTGTCACAGATTCAGAATTCTGAAACGCCTTTGATTTGGAGGCACGTCCCTGGAGACTTGAACCCCGGCGACGTAGCCTCACGGGGTTGCATGGCCCCCCGCTTGATTGTTCACCCCCTCTGGTGGGGACCAGGCTGGCTGACTCGCCCCGAGGTTGATTGGCCTCGAACGCCAGTCTTGATGTCGGATCCTGTGCCCGGGCTTAAGGTGCTCGCTGTTGGGTCGAAGGACCCTCCGTTCGATCCTGATTTTTTGTTGAATCGATACAGCTCCCTCGACAAATTGTTGAAAGTTACCTCGTGGATCAGGCGTTTTGGTCACAATTCTAGAAATCCAGGGGACAAGCTCCTGTCACCGGTTCTCTCTCCTCAAGAACGACAGGAGTCACTCCTGCTTTGGGTCCGCTTTGTGCAGGCTGCACACTTTGAAAAGGAGATTGAGACCTTGAAGACTGGTAAGATTAAGTTGTCGGGAGCCGTTAGTAAGCTGAATCCCTTTTTGGATAAATCGGGCCTTTTGCGTGTTGGAGGACGGTTAAGGCACTCTAGCCTTCCTTATGGTGCCCGTCATCCCCTTTTGTTGCCCAAGGAAGGCCACTTGATACAATTGTTGGTGACTGATCGTCACATTGGGAACTCACATGCCGGTTGCAATGCGCTGTTGGCCATTCTGCAGCGAGAGTTTTGGATCCTGTCGGCTCGTCGTACTATTCGTAGCATCGTCTTCCGTTGCATGCCGTGCTATCGAACTAAGGCCTCCACTATGCAGCCCCTAATGGGTGATTTGCCGGCCGATCGTGTCAATGAGGCTAGGCCTTTTGCTGGCGTTGGAACGGATTTTGCTGGTCCCTTTTCAGTGAAGACGTCTACCCTTCGTAATAGTAAAATTGTTAAGGCGTATTTGTGTGTATTCGTCTGCCTGTCAACTAAGGCAGTGCATTTGGAATTGGTCACCTCCCTCTCGACAGAGGCTTTTGTGGCGACCTTGGATAGATTTGTGTCTCGCCGTGGGTTACCTTCTTTAATCAGGTCTGATTGCGGTACCAACTACAAGGGCACGAGTAACTATTTGAAGGAGGTATACGCCTTCCTTAATGAGAGCCAGGTTGACATTGGAAACAAATTGGCCCGCCGAGGTGTCACTTGGTTGTTTGACCCGCCAGCCTGCCCCCACTGGGGGGGTATTTTTGAGGCCGCGGTGAAAGCGGCAAAGGGACACTGGCGGAGATTGTTGGGAGACACCGTTCTCACCTTTGAGGAACTAGCTACGGTATTTTGCCGCATTGAAGCTGTACTAAATTCGCGTCCATTGTGCCCGCTTTCTTCAGACCCGAACGACTTGGAGGCTCTAACACCGGGCCATTTTTTGATTGGACAGCCACTTGTCGCCCTGCCGGAGTACCCTCTTGTCGATGTGAGCCATAATCGGCTCTCGCGGTTTCAGTTGGTGCAACAGCTCGCTCAGAGCTTTTGGCGGCGTTGGAGCTTAGAGTATCTGCACATCCTTCAGCAGCGCGTCAAGTGGACAGACAAATCTCATCCGCCCAAGATAGGAGACCTCGTCCTGATTAAGGATGCCAACCTTAAGCCTTTGCATTGGCGCAGGGGGCGCATTCTCAATTTGGTGACTGGCTCCGACGGGGTCCCTCGTTTCGCTGAAGTTTTGGTGGACGGATCGGTCATGAAGAGAGCGGTCGCAACTTTGTCAAGACTGCCAATTGATTAGCGGACGGGTAGGCCCGTCCGGGGGGGGTAGATGTTGCGTTCCATACTCGTTTTCCGAACGCGGCCTTTGTGACGTTTTGGGCAACTGTCACTGTCATGTCACTTGTAATTCGTTTTTTGTTCTAAGACATGGCTTTTTGTTAAAATTTGGGAAATCCAGTTTAATCCGTGTAGAACTTCGAACTATTGATAAAGATTTGTTACTATTTGGCCAAACACCCCGTTTGTGTGTTTATTCCCGGGATAGTTTGTGCATTTTGGGGCTAACCTGCCGTTCTAAGGTGAGCCACCCACCGCGCGTGCCGTGGCATAGTTTTGGAACAGACAATCGGTGCCGAGTGCGATCTGTTTAGTTCAGGCCCTAAGCCTACTTGTGAACAGTTGAACAATTGGTGTGGTGCATCCCGTGCCGTTGCTCGCCGTACGGACCGGCGTCCTTTGGAGCATCGTCGGATCTGACACCGACTCCACACACATTACACATTCAAAGACACTTACACACACACACAGAACCGGCGTGACCTGCAGGGCGGATCGTCACCAGCACAGGTAAGTGAAACCCATTTGGAACCGTGCACCTAGCTTCTGACGTTTCATAGGTGCCCATGTAGGTTATGTGAGACGGACAACTTAAATTGATTGAGGCAAGATAAGCTTCGCGATTCGCGAACCTTTCGACAGGCCAGAACTTGCCCTGGTTTGGCGTCGAACAGAAGTATTTAGTTATCTGTGATGTAATTAACTATAACAAAATCTCGGCTATAAACAAAGTAACCAAATTTTTTTTTTAATCAAACTCAGAACAGATTACCAAAACCTTAAAATCAGATAAAATTATTCAAAGATTAGAAATAAAATTAAAATCGAAACTCAAAAGGAAGTTTTTACCCAACGCCACATCTCTCCCATGGAATCTGTTTTCATCACGGCTCTTGATAACTTTGCGCCCTGAGGGCCAGGAAAGCCCTGCGAAGTTCTTACGAAATTATTTGAACAAGACTTCCTACCCTACTTTCTAAAGCGACCAAACTATAACAGACTCATACACAAAACTGGCCTCTAGGGACTTGGAGTTAAAGTTTTCCCCTATGATGAATTATATATATTACATATGATTGATAAAGACGACTTTCGCGTGAACAGGTTTAAGAATGCAAATAAAATAGAAGGTGGAATTACCAGTGCTTACTGTGACGGTGAAATATGTGAGACAAATACGAAATATAAAGTTGAAGTTGAAACTTTCGTTTTCTGGTACTGTTCTTGCTTAAAATTAAATGAAACCAATGGTACGTTAATATGTAGGTATTTCTTCTTTATTAGTGTTTTATGATTTTTAAGTCTAGCTTTTATTGTGTGGTCCATTGAATTTAAAATGCTACAGTAATCTTTATTACCTATCTATCTATCTTCTATACAAAAAAATAATGCTATAAAGCTGAAGTGTTTGTTTGTTTGAACACGATAATCTCTGGAGCTACGGGCCGACCCGTAGCTCCAGTATTTGTTTTAGCTAATGCTAATGCTAGCCTGCCTACGGGCAGGCGATGCATTGCGGCGGGGAACAAGAAATTTCACGCGGACGAAGTCGCGGGCTGAAGCTATGTTTTATAGAATGTTCTACTTTAGATTAGAACAATAGTAGTTTTAATATATAAGAGTATGCCAAAGTAATTAACATCTAAAATTACTCTTCACAATCTAACTAAAATATTCAAAGCAAAAATTCTCAGCTATTCTAACACGAAAAATATGACGACAATTTCAAATGATTTCACGTACATCTCGTTTATAAAATTCATTTGATTCAAGATTAAACTGAAGTGAGGGACGATATCATGTACTTATACCTCATATTATATTACATTGGACGTGTTGCTCTGGGAGATTGTCAAACGTGAGCTTTTTTAGGTGCCGACGAGATTAAAGGGAGGAATCTTGATAGTGTAGACGTAGTGCCTATAGATGCTGTCATGTGAAGGTGTTTTGCTTTGAAGTTATGAAGAAGTAGGTGGTGGGTGATTTTATCGTATTAGTACTCATTCCTACTCAGTTTTCCACTCACGTATAATTTTCTTGATAATATTATATTACACAGGCTACATTCAAGCTATTTTTAACATAATTATAAAAAAACACTAACGCAATTTTTTTTTGTTGTGACAATGCGCAACTCTTGGCTTAGAGTATCGAATACATTACTACTTCTAGACTAGACCAGCAGCTAATCCATTAATAACAAAAACAGTTCAGCATAAACAACACTCATCTCCTCATTACTATTAATATATTCCATCTAATCATACAAGAAACATTCAATGATCATTGAGGTAAGAAATCCTAATTTCCATACCTCTATTACAACCCAAAAATATATCATAACACCAATATACAACACCAATTACAAACGCCCAAACATGGTTTAACTAAATATCTGATTATCGCTTAACCTTTCGATAACGCTGAACATAAACAAAAAAGGACATACAAAAACCTCAGTAACAAATTCATTACGGACGCAACACGATACCAATTCCATTCACAGCTGGGCTATAACGAGGCTATTTACGTGCGTATATGTAAAAAGTCCCACCGTACGGTCCGGAGTCCCGCAGGGTTCTCTTCTCAGACCCCTGTTTTTTAATGTGAAAATATGGAGTAATGACACATAATAAAATTCCTTTTAGACCGGACACGGGCTCGTCGGTTTTATAAATTGGTCTAAAATTTTAAGCGTGCACCCCATTCTTTTTTATTGTATGTAATTTGTACGTTTTATTTAAGTGTGTTCTTGAATCAGTTGGAGCAGGTTTTTCTTCATTTTGAGAAATGACTGGTAATTAATGTTTTGCGATTTTAAGCCAAGATTCTTTGTGATTTTAGGAATAAAATAAATTGCTTTGCGATCCTTTTCAACCTTTAAAAGCTGGGTCATAGCAAAGTTAAAATGAAATTTAGATGGTACTAATGCATTGTTGTTACTAATTAATTAAGAAATAACAATGTTTTATGATACTATTACTAGCTAATGAATCTTAAAATAATAACAGTGATGGAGGTTATTAAAATAGATGCAACAATTGGTAGTTTCTGGGAGTTAATCACGCAAGTAGATAGAGAAATATGAATGATGCCCCTCCTTTGTCGTGTATGCTCCCATGTGGTGTTAATTAGGCGTTGGACACAAAAACACCGGTAGTATGCGTGTGTGTACTGATACTAGGAATATTATTTCGTGCCAATAATGTATCGGTTCGAGTTAGTTTTAATTTTCTCTGTTATATTGAAAAGACAAAAGAAACGTCATAATATTCACATTCGCATGTCAAACATTATTTGAAACGTTTTGTTGCGTTCTATTTTTAATAAGTAATTCCAAAATAACAATATTTTTGAGAATATGTAGAAACTCATATTAAAAAGATATACATAAAGCAAAAGATTTTTATATTCAAATTCGTTGGTGTAATATTCAGGACAAAAGATGTCCAAGAGATTTATCGTACTTACAATAAAATGTACTTAAGTAAAATGTTTTAGTAAAAGAAAATATATTAGTCACCGAAATAAAATTGTTTCGGAGAAAGTTTCGAAATAAATTAAGTTGCCGACATTAAAGCTTAACCATATTATAATTTATGCATGAAGAAAGAGATGTATATTTTTATGAAAATAAGACATTCAGTTTATATTTAAAGGTTTTCTTATTAGTGTTAAATGACATGTTCCTGATTTAATTAAGAGATAAGCACCTGTAGTTATTAATGGCTGATTTTTCGTAAAGCGAAATTCAAGTGGCGCAAATTGGATATGAGTAAAGTTAGGAATGTTAATTATACTTGTATATCAATTATAGTAGGTATGACTAGAGACTGTAGGAACATCGCAGCTTTTTCTATATATCAAAGGGAAATACATAACTGATCCCATAAAAACTGATTGAACGACTAATTAATATAATTATATATTTTTTTAATAATTACGGACACTTTTTTAAATTAATGATACTCTAAAAACTTTTGCACTTCTTGTGACACACACTTTTTCAAATAATGTAGCCTCTTTATTTTTCTGGCTTTTTCTTACAGTAAGCCAGGGCACCAAAGTAGTACCTATTATTTGAGGTCCACAAAAAGAGGCACAAACATTATATTAGTGTTCAATAATATTTTTAGGAGCGCAAAATGGGAATTATTAGAGGTTCAATTAAATACATGCCTTTTTTCAAAATTGTCAGAACTTCACACTCTCAGTAGTCAGCCATACTTGTCAACATCTCAAATTAGATACCGACAAATAGCGGAGATACCCTGTCTTACTAATTAGCGCTGCAGTGTTGATTAACACGAATAATATTTAATGTACACTGTATAGTTTTTGACAAAGGCTTTCGTGTCTTTGTCTTTAATTTTATTAAGATGGCTCAAATATTTGTACTTCGAGGGATATTTTGAAGGAGTCGGGTTTGGTAAATAGTTAGTTAGATATTGTGATTGTATTTGGAATGCATCGCTTTAATTGGTTGGTACATAATAAATAAAAAATAAAACAGTGGCACTCCGGGAGTGCCGTGTGTGTGTTTTATTTAAATTAAGGAATCTTCGTTTCATAAGTATTAATACGAGATAATGATTGTATCTACAGTGCACACTTTGCAACACAGGACTACGGATGAACTGTGTGAAAGATAATATGGCTAGAAAGTGAGTGACCACCGAGATGACGACTAACCGAGAAGTATGGAAGGAAAAGACATGTTGCGCCGACCACAAAGAAATTGGGCTAAGGACAAGAGAATGATGATAATGAATGATGACATATAATACCATCAACGACTTTCGTGCATAAACCCCATTAGGGCGCTTTTCGTATGCACGGGCCGGTGGCTACCCCCCCGCCTGCGTTGTTTTCGTCCACCAATAGTGCAATAATATAAAAACAAGACGCGACGCAATCATTAGAAGTTTAAGTTGCACTTGCAACTGAAGTAACTCAGCAATTAACGTTTAAGAAAAGGGACTTTGTTCATTTTAGGATCATCCTTCTTAGGAGACATTCTTCATTCAGGTCAAACAAAAAAAAGGCGTTGCAAACTAAAATTTCAACGTGCATCCGATAAACTTTTGCAAAGGGTCATCGTCAACGACCACCGATAAGTACCTAATACTTAAAAAAATAATTTTATAAGGTATCCAAGCTTCATAAAAGGAATACAGTTTACTTTTTTATATTCGATATATCTACCATTTTGTCACATAGCACCCACTCGAAATAAATCAAAGCTGTCTGAAGCAGGAACCGCTTGTCACCCAAGTTATCTATCTCAACCATTTTAATTAGCTGGCAAAGGGTTTACTATGCGACGACAATACGTTGACTGGACTGCTGTCCGCTTGTAACTACGTGATTAATGATGTTGATGATACAGTAGTGTCGGATGCATGTGATGTTAATGTAATTGTAGCAGTTAGAACAATCAATGATATCTCCAGAATTGAAGATTTAAGTAATAGAAAATTTACTTGACATAGACCTATGGTGCATGATATAAATAATAATGTTGCAAATAGGCCCAATGCAGTAAAAATCCCAAAACCATCAATTAGTAATGTACCTGATGATAGTTTAACCGTAGTTTCATCTTGGCCTTAAGTAGTGATAAGGATAATGATAATTCCTATCCTGAAGATAAGCTTCATCATAAACCCGTTCCTTTACCTGACTACCAGATTTGAATACGTTGCAACCTGTCTTCCAAATATAATCCTTAAGTAGCTCCCTTCTCCGCCCATAGGAAGAGGGGGATGGGATTCTAAGAAGGAAGTCACACGTTGAACGATTAAGCTAGCAACGCCTTAAAATGTTGACAATATAATGAATGGTGTATAATTAATGATGAGGAATACTAATACTAAATATAATAATATAAAAATCATTATGCAGAATGTGTGAGCTGATTCAGACTGAACCTGTATCAACTGAAATTGTGAAGGTACGCACAATGACATATCTAGTCATACATTTCCAGTATAAGCTGACTTTTCATTGTATGAAAAGCCACAATGCGAGATGAGCTTATACTAGAAATGTATAGCTTGATATATGTCGTCATGTATACCTTAGAATTTTATAAAGAGGAAAGTGTAAACAGGCAAAGCAGCAGTTGCGAAATAAATAGGTATTGCCTTATTATCTGGTCACCAACAGATGTTTGTGACTGCTCTAGAACTTCGATATGATATTAAAACCAATATGATTGATGATGTAGAGTATGATAATAACGTTGTTTCTAGTGTGAAATCTTTAGAATATATAAAGTGAGGGTAAAGTCTGTTTTACATTAAAGTACACATAGTCATACCCTGAATGATACTGCGTCTATTTTATTACTAGATAAAAGAAACTAGAAGGTGTTGGACTCGATCATTGAAATGTCATATTTACGGAAATAACCGCATACCTCAAAATTTTTAGGTCACGTATACTTTTATAAATAAATTTATCACTTCCTTTTATCCCTTTCTTTTTTTAGCCGTATTTTACTAATCAGTAGATAAATCCCAACATTCCTAATTTTAGAAGGGGACAATGTTTGCTCCTGGCGCCCCGTTGTGCAACGCGGCTTATTTACGGCACATCACTCTCCTACCAGATGCATATCTGTGAATAAATTAAGCCACGGACACATCGGCGGGATGACTTTTTAATGTGGAACTGATTGTCAGTGGAGTGTATAGAGGGGTACGATACCCCTGCAACGGGTACAATTTTCTTAATTATAGTATAATATATTATTAGGAGTCGATAGTGATTTTTTTTGTAGGTTTTAAAAACTAGTCTATGGCTCTAATCATGGGCAGGAACAGCAAAATGGGTAAGTAATGGCAATCTATAGAAATCGGCATATTATGTCGGTATTTTTAGTCGACTTTTACAGCTTTCTGTAGTACTTTAGAAGGAGAAGATCATCTACTACACTTATTGTTATAGTAACAACAGTTTATAGAATCCATGACGATACGTACGCCATCATAAATGGTATGCAGTATGTTGCCATTTTAAATATTATATTTATAATAAACATTTAGAACTAAGTATCATGTATTTATTTTATTTGTTGTTTTTATATCATTGTATGCTGTACCGGTTGACGTCATCACGTCAACGCCGACTGTCACTGAAAATCAGCGCTGAGGCTCTGTCTAGAATAGGGTCGCAACATTATGCTGAGCAGTGGCCGTGATGCATGGTTTTCCCCCAACTTTTTCTTTATTTGCGTCATATTTACCGCAAACGTATTTTCTTTCTTTTCTTTCATACGCATTAAGATTTTCGTTATGTGGTAACAACATCTCTATACCACTTCCGCTATCGTCAGCCATCCGCCATAGTTAGTCATAGACTATCAATATCATGTTAACCGAAGAGGTATGATAATACACCATGTACGAGTATTAACAGCCGCCATCATTTGTAACCCACATTAGTACCACAAAAAAAACATAATGAGAGGTATCGATATACGAATCGAGTTGGATTAATTTTTTGTTGAAGTTCAAATTGATATGGGAATCAAGGATCGTTCGTAGTCATAGAAAAAGTAAAGATTTGTTTATTTGTTAGAAAGCTAGCGATGGAATGATTTATTTGTCATAGGATCGATTAGGACTATTTAATAAGAAGCTGGTTTTTATAGGGTAAATATCGAACAGTCTGTCAGAACTGTATTTAACGTTAGTCTTTATATTTTTGAATAAATTTTATTATTATTTATATATTAGTCATGGACTCTCTAATTTCATCTTTGGGTGAAATAAGTAATGCAAGACACGTTACAGGGGTTTTTCTGTATATTTCAAATAAATTCTTTGTAAAATAGCGCTGTCAATCCTATACTGGCCGTCTTTTTTTCCCGTCTTGACAAAAACAGGGTTTTAAAAGGTGAACGGTGTAGAAATCTATGGCACAGATATCTCTTATATTTTTACAAAAAAAAAAACTAATAATTCGACGAATAATATAAAAATTCAACTTATAGGCATCGAAGGGTGCCTTTCAGTTCCGCCTGCCTCTGTGCAATTTATATAGAACATCGGTCAGGCAGGGTCTATAGTTTTCCCGTAGTCATAGATAACCAGTTTACTTTAGCCACCAAACCCGGGGGTTGACCTTGGGTGCACTTGCATAGTGCGAACAGAAATGAGCGCCGGTTGGTGCCTCATTTCATTGAAAACGTCTAACGAACTGCGAGTTGGCTTCGGCCCCTCGTACGCCTTCCAAAGGTCCGGGACCCCAGGGTCCCGAGATATGTCAAAGACAAAAGAAATAATGCGTCTACCTTCTTGCTTCACAGAAACAATACTTAACTGTGACGTTGTATTTTGATGTTCTTTTGTTACAATGTTCTAGAAATGTAACAATATTTCTATTTGATAACTTTTTATCGCAGTGGTTCTTAACCTTTTCAATATTGTTACCCCTAGATAACTGATTTTACCCCGACCTTAAAATGTTAAATGTGGTATTGTATTGCAAGTTTTTTTTATGTTAGGTTTAGTTTCGCTCATCTTCTGGCCTTTGTTTTCAGTGTAACCAAAGTTGAAAAACCACTCTCACATCTACAAAGGTATAAGTGTAAGTGGTGGTATAAGTGGTGGCAAAGGGTACCTATTAGCTTTTTTAAAGCTCTGTTAGCTATAACAGGATAAAACAGACATGGCGAGGCGACCGCGACAACAGCTTGAAAGAGAAGCCACGTGCGGTTCTTACTGGCGGCGATCTTTCATTTTTAGGGTTCCGCACCCAAAGGGTAGGTAAAAACGGGACCCTATTACAAAGACTCCACTGTCCGTCTGTCTGTCACCAGGTTGTATCTCATGAACCGTGATAGCTAGACAGTTGAAATTTTCACAGATGATGTATTTCTGTTGCCGCTATAGCAACAAATACTAAAAACAGGATAAAATAAATATTTAATGGGGCTCCCATACAACAAACGTGTTTTTTTCGGCGTTTTTGCCTTGTGGTACGGAACCCACGAAGGGTTCCGTACCGTGCGAGTCGGACGTGCCAAGTGCGAGTCCGACTCGCACTTGGCCAGTTTTTTTTTTTTAGCTAGGCATTTTATTAGATTAGGTCTTAATTATTAGGTTCTTTTTTACCCCCACAGAATTGCTGATTTTCCCGCGGGGAAATTACCCCCAGGTTCGGAACCACTGCCCTAACATAACTTCTACAGCCATTACTATTCCGCATACATTCTAGTACAATACTGAATTCAACATTACAACCACACAACAGACAACAGAATATATTCAACATACTCAGTCGTTAGAGTTTTTTATTGCCACTATAAAGCTCTAAGGATGGTTCACGTTTTCATAATACGGAGTAGATGAGAACAGAACAGAGACATAGGTTCATACTATCACGCTGTGAGCTGTGACCAGTCCCTGTGATTGGCACTGGTGAGTGTGCATCATGTTTTAGGAGGATATCACACTATAATCATATCTATGATCATAATAAATAATAATGAAAATCTTTATTGCAGACCGGATGATCCATTAAAAAACACGCGAGCGTCGGTATGTTTCTTAAAGGATAAAAGATATGATCCTAGGTTTATGATAGTTTAACATCCGCCTTAGAAAAAGTAATTCAACTTTGCAGTAATGTCTTCACTGTTACTTAGGTGTGAAAGTCTCTTTACGCCCGTGTAGATAATGTGTAGCAAGTGTTCAAGTGTGACCTCTCTCCACTACATCTCGGCTCCAACTCCAACACCTTTTGCTCACTTGTCGAAGTTTCGTCTCTGTATAGTTATCTACTCCATGCTCTCCCAACACAACATTGAGGCTAACACTGACTTTGTAACTTGTTACACATAAACTTACATTGTGACCATTTTAATGACTTTACGCTCTTTAAAGGTGTTATGAAAAGATTGCTGACGACGCTTTTATTCGGGATTAACGTGTAATAGGGTTTTATGATCTTCGACCCTTTTTATGGTTGTCATTCATGTTGACTATGTCAACCATTCTGCTAAGTTTATGGATAACGTGGAGCGATGTTGCTCCTTTTTTAGCGCATAGTATTGTGGCTTTATAGAACATTTTTTTTAGTATAATTATGCGAAACCTGAAACACGTGTCTAGTATTTTTATGTATAGAATCCAACAGGCAGATAAATGTTCTTATAGTAACATGTTGGTTGATGAGCATGTCCTCTCCCTCAATGAACATTGTGCATGGTAAAGGTTTTATAGGTAAATATCAGAATGTATCTTATACGTCATTTAGTTATGAATGACATAATATATACTGAAGTTCGCTACCGAGCACTCCACCATTCTATATTTCAACGTGCTCCACATTCTCATCCATTAAATCAGTCAAAAATGTTTCAAATACCCTCAAACTATACCGAGTACACATATCGCATCGTATCGCTCCGATTCGTTACCGTTCGTACAGTACACTTGATAGCAATTAAATTTTTTACTCAGTTCCCAGTATCCAAAGGATTTTTTTCACTACTGTCGAATGCGTGGACAAATATAAAGCAATTGGTTGAAAAGCCATTCCGCTATGGAACAAGGGAGAGAGTATTTCGTTTCGTTGGAAACATTCGATTTTGTACAGCAAATGTGATTTTTAGTAAAAATTGCACGTGAACGGAATAATGGTATCATTGTTAAATTGATTTTGTGTTGTTACGTTGTTTTAAATTGTGTGTGTTTTCTGTTTTGTTGATTGTAGCGTAAATTATTTTGGACGAGATTCGGGTGTATATGATTTTTTTTTTCCTTGTTTGACGTTTAATTTGATAAATAAGATCGCTTTATTAGGCTTGAGTTAGTTTTTCTTTCAGTAATAAACTTATTTGGATTATCTGCCCATAATTTAGATTTCTGTTCGCTCAATGCTCAATTAGCGGTCCTTTGACTTAATTTATTCTCTGGATATTATAGTCATCATCATCTGCCTAGCCTTTTCCCAACTATGTTGGGGTCGGCTTCCAGTCTAACCGGATGCAACCGAATACTGTACAGTATTTTACATGGAGCGGCTGCCTATCTGAGCTCCACAACCCAATTA
Organism: Oligia strigilis; assembly: GCA_951800025.1. Classification (NCBI taxonomy): domain Eukaryota; kingdom Metazoa; phylum Arthropoda; class Insecta; order Lepidoptera; family Noctuidae; genus Oligia; species Oligia strigilis. Next base: position 19,928,026 of record OX637546.1, on the reverse strand, counting down.
CTGGGTAATACGATATCCCTCGGTAAGACTGGTTGTCAGACTTTCGGGCTTCTGAATAGCCGTAACGACTGTCAAAGAATTACGAATGACAGCAATTTTAAATTCATACGCAAGGCTACAAAGGTCTAAAAAGTTACGAAATGTCTTATATTTAAAAGAAGATAACTGGAAATCTCTGTTTTTAAGGAATATTTAAAATCGGTCTAATTTGGCTGTACCATTTTCGAAAATGTTCTTAAGTAACTTTTTAGACCTTTGTATCCTGCTTATGCGTATGAAGTTTCATTAAAATCGGTTCATTCATTTCGAAAAACAAGGGTTTGAAAGTTTGTATGAAATGCCGTAAGGCGTAAACGCTCTTAAGAGATTATGGAAATATGATTATGGAAAAAAAACTTACCTAAGCTATAATCTATCCCACTGATTTATTTATATTAATACTTATGTACACACAATACAACAGATACAGATACGATATGTATTGAGTACAAAGGTACTGCTTATTTTTTAAGAACTTTCTTCCAGCAGACCTGCGAATGGAGAAATGTAGACAATAGTGTGTGAGAACAAGAAGAGAAGAATATGATTTGCGACGTCTTAAACGAAACTATTATTTGATGATATTTTTCCAAGCCATCTTTACCTACTCTTTTCCTTAAAGTTTTCAGCTACGTAATCTTAAATAAATAAAGCAGGTATAAACCCACCAAACACTAGACACAAATTGAAACCCTACACGTTCCAACCACATTAGAAATTCAAAACACAATATAACTAAAGTCGTGGCCAACGACTCAATTAAACACAGTTGTCCCGTGTGCGTCCGCCCTAACCGCTGCCATTCGTCCGAAACGGATGGCTCCCTTGGGTCGGGATCTATTTGCGCAGTGTACGCTGCCCTTGTCGTGAGACGGCTCTGACATCAACCCAAATATAGAACTTGTGTTTGTTTTAGTATAATAGATACCTAGGTTACGCACGCGATGTGTTGCTGTATTTTTTTTAAATGGCTTTGGTAGTTTTTATACCAAGCGAAACAATTACATTCGATAAAGACACAAACACATAAGTTAAGTATAATAACGAAAAATATACAACTATTCGACAGTCAGATCTAAAAGTATTGTGAGATGAGCGTAAGGGTCAGTTCACACCGAGACGCGACGCGACGCGCAGTTTTCAAGATAGAAATACAATTACAGACCTTATCTACTACACTAAAAGGTACACAATTCAATGTCTACCTACTACGTCGAGCTACGAAGCGCGGCACCGCCGCCGCGCGGCGTAGCTCACTGAATCGTGTACCTTTTTGTGTAGTAGATAAGGTCTGTAATTGTATTTCTATCTTGAAAACTGAGCGTCGCGTCGCGTCTCGGTGTGAACTGACCCTAATGTTGATTTTAAAGATAAGGTGTTTCGAAGGAAAAAATGAGATTTTAATTTTCACGCGCGGGTTATGGGGCTTACATGACCTAAAGCGCGGTCAGTGTCGGACTGCATAGAAAAGAAAGAGAAGCGCGATGACACAACACTGCTGGTAATTTATTGCAAAATATGAAGAAATTTTTTAATGACAAAAATCTATTGTTCGGACTAAAAAATTTAAACACTAGTATTTTAGTATGTTGCTTGTAGAATAATCTGACAAAAACAGAATGATTGTATGTTACATATTATGATTGTATCTATATAATTTGATAATAAGAATAGTGACTGTTTGTAAATTAGCTCCTTTAAAATATACTGTATTACAGGATAGATACTTTAAAAAAAATTGCATTTACCAAAAAATATAAGCAACCATTTATCCCTTCAAAGATAGTTGAAAACGGCAATAAAGACCCATGAATCTATAACCAAAATCCATTTTTACCATAACATCATAACCTGGTTTCCTAAAGGTCGCGAAGGATTACTCCCAGGAGTGCCACTCTATTTACGCAGGGTCGGCTGCCCTCAGTCCTCGTCGTGAGAAAACATGACGTAAAGGCAAATAGTTTGTGGAATTTGTTGGTTAGGCTGAAACGTTGCGTGGAAGTTTGGTTTAAAAAAAAAACTAGCGAGCTGAGAGTGCCTTAAACGGTTTTTACGACATGACGAAACATCGAGATTCATTAGTATATTTACAGTCACGAGCATAAGTATGTATATACTTGGCTTTATTCAAAGACGATTTTCTCCTTTAGTTTTAAATGAAATTTTATGTTATTACGAACAACGTATTTTCGAACCCATAGGTTTGTGTGAACGTACGTCGTATTTCAACATTGCATTCCTTAGTTCACGAAAAAATCGCAATTGAAAGTTGCCAAGTAGGTATTGACATATTAGTGCTCGTGACTGTATGTTTAATATAATAATGTATTGTACCCATAAACCATTTGGAATGAATTCTCTAAATTATGGTGAAAAATCGCATCAAAATCCGTTGCGTAGTTTAGAAGAACAAACCGGTCACACAGGCAGATACGAAACCTTGCTTCAATTTATACTAACTAGCTGTTAGCGCCTCTTACCCGCGACTTTGTCTGCGCTCCTGAATGAAAAGTAGTCTATGTCCAACTTCAGGTCATGGTCTACTCATGTACCAATTTTCATGCAAATCCGTTACACCGTTTTAGCGTGAAGGCGTAACAAACAAACTTACTTTTGCATTTATAATATTAGTTAGGATATACATACGTAAATAAACGAGGGTCCCTTGGCTAAATAATAACAGCCGCACAGGTCGATCGATCAGGTTAAGCTACGCTGGTCGCGGTTGGTCTGTGGATGGGTGACCATTTTTACATACCGAAACCCCTCCGTGACCCGCATAAGCCGTTGATCCCGCTTGTCATTCGAGGATCTTTGACAGTCGTTACGGATAGTCAGAAGCCCGAAAGTCTGACAACCAGTCTTACCAAGGGGTATCGTATTACCCAGTAACTGGGTTGTGGTGGTCAGGTAGGCAGTCGCTCCGTGTAAAATACTGGTATTCAGCTGCATCCGGTTAGACTGGAAGCCGACCCCAACATAGTTGGGAAAAGGCTAGGCAGAGGATGGTAAGTAAATAAACATAGATAGACATCGCATCACTGATGCGTCGGGTGCGCGACAGCCCCAACAGCCTCGTGGGTACTGTAGCCGGCAGGGTAGATGGCCAAATAATAGGTCACTGGATGGCGGCGCATAGACCGTCATTCAGATATGTGAGGTAGGTTTTTATTTTTTAGGTTTTGTTTTGTAGGTTTTAATTAGATTAGATTTTATTTTTTCTTGTTATATTAATTTTAACGTGTTTTTATGTGTAGGTACCTTATGGATCAATGGTCTGAAAATAAAGATTTATTATTATTATTATTATTATAGATAATGGTTTGACAGCCCTATTTATACAGGGTATAAGAACTGAACAGGTCAGTTTGTGTGATTACAAAATCTAACAAACCTCCTCCTTCTGGAACTCCTTCTTTTGTTTTATACCTTTGAAATAATTCGAAAACTTCAGACGGACAATTTCCGAAGAATTCGCATTCTATCTGTCACAATCTGTCAAAACAGTTAGTAAGTTTTTGACATTGATTGTTGCTCAGATTCGATTACGATTAATTAGTACCTAGTTATCTAGTAAGAAAAGGTCGTTGAAGAAGAATCGCATTGAAATTAATGAAATTCTGAGGGACTTTTTAAAACAAGTAGATACATAAGAATCAGCGGATCCGTGGCTAAATAATAACAGCCGCAAAGGTCAATCGCTCAGGGTAAGCTACGCTTGCCGCGGTTGGTTTGTGGATGGGTGACCATCTTTACATACCGAGATCCCTCCGTGGCTCCTGTCATTCGTGGATCTTAGACAGTCGTTACGGGTAATCAGAAACACGAAAGTCTGACAACCAGTCTTACCAAGGGGTACCGTATTACCCAGTAACTGGGTTGTGGAGGTCAGATAGGCAGTCGCATAGTTGGGAAAAGGCTAGCAGATGAGATACATAAGAATCGGGAACCTTCACATACCATTTAAATACGTACCAAACTTTTTTCAAGCTCTCTTTTTCGAGAAATAATTTAACACTTTATTTTAACGAACAAAAAATGGTGGTTATTACAAATTGCATCAATTTGATAAATACCCGATGTGATGGGTACCTACGATTGTCATTTCATTATCAACCAATTATTGTATGTATGGAATTAATTAATTTTGATATGCATTCCCATTTCGGTTTGGACAATTGATGGGATTCAGTGTATGTTGCTTGTAAACGGTGCTATTAATGAGTAGAATCAATTTAATTGGAATATTATAATTGCTATTATAGTCTATCTTTTTGTGGAGCATAAATATTATGGAATCTTTAAGAATCTACACAGAATGGGTAAAATATCGTGGATCAAACGAAACAGGGCGATAGTTGGGGTTATTTGTAGTAAAAAATATCTCTCTTTGATCTCCTTAAAAATTATGACAATTTGAGTGTTTTTTTTTAAGAAAATACCCAAATTTGTAATAAGTAAATAGGCAATTAAAATGGGTACCCAACTTATTTTTCGTGACACTTTTTCGCAAGTCTCACTAATATTATACAGGCGAAAGTTTGTGAGTGTGTTTGTAAGGTACTTCTCTTCACGCACAAACGGCTGAACGGATTTGGATGAAATTTGGCACACAGATAGTTTATAACCAGGATTAACACATAGGATATATTTTTATCCCGATATTCCCCACGGGTTCCAATCTTATGCGGGTGAAACCGCGGGGCGCTGCTAGTAATATACATACATAATAAAAATATCACGAGTAGTAGAACTCTTTATGAAGGAGCTTGCCTGTTGAAGTACCTACCTACTACCACGGTACCAATTACTGTAGCATTGTTGTTGTATTTCTGTCGCATTGTTGCTGTATTTCTGTCGCATTGTTGCTGTATTTCTGTCGCATCGTTGCTGTATTTCGGGAGTAGAGCTATTTTTTTTTTATGATCGACGAAATATTTTAACAGTGAATCCATGGTTCCTAACAGGATTACGTCGATTTTCCTGCCAACCCTGTATACAACACCAACATTACAAAAAAAAAACGTCCAAACTCAAACTCAAAGCATTAATTCAATTAAACCATTAACAGGCACTTTTGAATTGTCAAGAAGTCGGTCAGTCAGAATATATGAAGCTAGTTGCCCATTCCAAAGTGTAGGTACCTATCACGGATATATGGTACCTATGGAGAAGAACGGGCAAGACTCCATGGACACTCTTTTTTTAAATTATATTTTACAAAAATATTAGTTACTTACATCATTACTTTTGAATTTATAATTACCCAAAGTTGCATAGTGTTACAATAGACGCTCTTATCGCTAAAGCGACAGCTTCGTTACATGAAAAAATATCCACCAAAAACCTCACGCAAAATAATTACAATTTTATAGCTACAATAATTTACTGTAAATTACGCGGTACGGAACCACGTAAGTACAGGACTAGGAATATGAGGGAACACTTATCTTGCGGACGATGCGTGAATGTTAAATAGACATTTTTGCCTTTCTTTCGGGATTACATTTTATATTGGTCGTAAGGTGCTCAGGAGTTTTATGCTTTGAGTCGTGGAAGTGGCTGGCACGTGGCCATGGCTTTACAAACCTTAGTATAAAGCTTACGTGAAGCAAAATTTTTACTAGCTCGAAAAGGATGTTCTTTTGTAGCGGTATCTACAACGCCACATGCGAACAACGCGTCATATTGACGTCACGTAAAATCCTGCATCTCGCAAGCAGAGTTTACCGCGCAACTAGCATAGATATAAAGGCCTGACATGAATCATTGGGCAGTTGCCCGCCAGATACAACACCCGTCTGGTCGGAGTATCCTCCCTTTTCACAGAGTATGAGTGAACTTTACACCTTGTTTCTCACAGCTCTATACATTCAAATGGGCAGTTCATGTTGGATAGTTAGTGACAGTTCGGCTCTTTCTACACGACACGATTTCTTTACGCACATAAACCGTGCGCAGAAAAAACGTGTCTGTCAACAAGCTTCTCGAATAAACTGTAGTTTTTCATGGCAAGGAGAACGTGTGTCTACAAACGCTAGCCCATCAAGCTACTACAATCTCTCTTTCTGTAATAGATTTTCAACTCTATTGCTAAACGATAAGGTTCAAAGTTCATTGGGAAAATTTTACAGTTTCAGGTAGATTTATGTGCTGGCGTCTGTACAAAGAGCCTAAGGAATCCTGACGATCTGCTCTGTAAAAATCTCACCGTGAAAACTCAGCTTGAAGTGAGTTGTCATTCCACCTGATACTAACGATTGCCATCATTGGCAGCTCACTTCATATCTTTTTCACTTCTCATGCTCTAAAATTCGTCTTTATGTTGTGCGTAGGCGACATAAAGTCGCTTTTTATGCTCTAGTGCATAAAGTATTCTTTTTATAAGGCTAAGATAATCAGGTCCAACAGCCACACGCACAATAAAACGGCGCAGATTAAAGAAGTTATTTTATTTAATTTGCTCTATTTTCACTTCCTTGTTTTCCATCGTTAATTTAATACAACCAGCTAAAGTAGTAGTCATTTATTATTTATAAACGCAAATAAACCTTATTGTTATACTAGTAGTTAATATATAACTCGTATCGACAAGCGTAGCATGGGACGCCCCCACCCAGCTAGATGGTCCGATGACCTGCCGCAATGACCGATGAAAGTGGCTGGGACAGACTGAATGTGGAAGGCGGAGGACTGGGTATTGTGGCGCAGCGTGGGAGAGGCCTATGTCCAGCTGTGGACTGCGATGGGCTGAGTAGGCGATGTTATTAGATATTTTAACACCACACGCGCGGAGTAAGCACGGTTGTGATGAAAGCTCGTGATATCCTCACTTAAAAAAACCTTTGCCTTACGCATACCTACAGACTGCTTTTTTTATTGTAGCTAAGTACTTAACTTTCCCAATACAAGCGGGATAGGGGTTAAACGCAATTATAGGCGCCACACGCCACAATTACAAATATTATGGAATACAAAAAAAAAACCCTTTCCAATTCCCTCTCGCATGACGTTATTATAGTCCTCAATTCTTTGTATTCCAGTCTGTCTCATAAAAATTTAATACTAATTTAAAAAGCAAACAGTGGCGACCCTTAGGAACAATGTGCACCCTATTTCGAAAGGGGTTGATATTATTTCTGCCGGTCAATTTAAATTTTATATCACCCCTGATTAGGTAGTGTACTTGGCGATGTGTTAGAATGAATTGGCAAGGGAAGTTTTTTATCATAAACTAGCTGCGCCCCGCGGTTTCACCCGCTTAGGTCTATCCCGTGGGAATATTAGGTAAAGTACCTATGCTATGTCCTAATCCAGTTCATGGTCTACTCATGAGCCATCCATATCCGTTTTGACGTGAAAGCGTAACGCAAAAACTTTTAACCTTTTGACCGCCACGTCAATAACGAAAATCCGTGTTCTCTACGCCAAGCGACAAATTCCTTCTTTCATACCTACAAAATAATAGTCACGGCACATGTTTATTTTGAACTGTAAAAAAGGGTTATTTTCGACGTGCCATGCCGTCCGTGGCGTCGTGAGCACTTTTTGATTTGACGTCCATAGACGTCTGTGGCGGTCAAAAGGTTAATATTAGTTTAGATTGTGATAATGATTATTGTCAGTAAGCACTGATTTAGGTAAGATTTCAGTAGGTGCGAAAGGGTTATAAAATCTAGGGATGACTGCGCATTGAAGAGATTCGTTGGAGAGCCAAGGTAACCGAGAAAGCCTGAAGAATTGCCAAACTTAAGCGTCACTGGGCAGGGCGTTCTACGGGCACATTTCTCGCAGAACAATGGTCGATGGGGATGTAGCGTTGGTTCCCACAAGGTGGACCTATGACAGTGTGAAGGCCGCAGGAATCCGCTGGATGCTGATTTAGTGATTGAATATTTGGAATCGGATCACTAGTTCCGGAGACCAACTCACTTTTACCACACTTTGATAATTAGTACCTGTGCAAATCTTTTCTTCCTTTTGATATTTTACCTTTTTATCCTTTTTGTTTATGCTTTTTCTACCTTATGGTTTTACTTCTGATTGACATTATAAAATATACTTTTGTTTTACTACAACCAGCGCATTTTTATTAAAGTAGTTAATAGTACCTTTAGGTCGTTCGTCGCGATGACCACTTTCAATATTACAGAACGACCACTATTTATATACTCAAAAGAACCTACTATTACTGTCTGCTAACATGACAATTCTACTTGAAAAGATCCAGCAACTCTTCTAAATAGCAACTGGAACAAAGAGTCCAATGAGCAAAAACCATGTAATTGTGCCGCCTCGCCATTGCAATTAAACTTTTTGTCTCTCCCGCTGTGACAATTGTCGCCCATCTTCAGTTGAATGATTAAAAAAGTTTCAAGCGCTGAAGAAAGTGTGGAACACTGTAATGTTTATGTTGGGTCTTTTAAAAAGCGTGGATGTGGGAGTTGCTAGTTGAGAAATTAACTCATTTTATAGAGTTGCTGCCAATGGAGTTTGATGATTATGAAGAAATTGTTTAGCCACAAAATTGAGTAACTTTAATTTTTTTTTTTATTGAGACGGTATTACTCGATATCATGCTTTTCTAAGAGTTTGTTTTTTCAAAGTTGCATGATACAGATGCAATTTTTTAATTATTTTTCGAAAATATGAATGACTAGTAGCGTCCCGCGGGTGTGGATCCCGTTAGAATATCGGGATAAAAGCATCCTATGTATTAATACTGGTTATAAACTATCTGTATGCCAAATTTCATCGGAATACGTTCAACTGTTTGTGCGTGCGTTTGTCTACGGCCATCGTTAACGGGACGTCAAAGAGAACGAAATGACGATAGCGAAGTAGCGATACATATATTTACTATAGCCGTGTGTCCACCGACACACACACCGATATAGCCCGAAGAATTGCCAAACTTAAATTGCAGTACATTGCTCGCAGAACAGAAGGCCGATGGGGCCGAAAGGCTCTGAGGTGGCGACCGCGTACCGGAAGACGTAGCGTTGGAAAGCCTCCCACAAGGTGAAGGCCGCAGGAACCCGTTGGATGCTAGAAGCAGAGAACCGGTCGAAGTGGAGGTGCTTGAGGGAGGCCTATGTCCAGCAGTGGACGTCTTTAGGCTGAAATAATGAAATAATGTCAGTCACCCGAGCGCCGGGATCTCTGTCCCCGAATTTTCGAGAGTTCGTCTCACACTCGCGACCGAACACGTGTTTTCTTAAATTGACGTTGTTCAAACCAGCACCGTAATGGCGTAACACACTATTACTCTCAATTTGAATCATTTTCAAGAATATTTCTAATCCATTGCTCCATATGTTCGAAAAATGTGTCTGCCTAACAACTCAAATAACGCAATGAATGTTGTCGAACTGTCAAAATGAAACCCATTGCTACTGATAGTGTGTTACGAAATTACCCTGCTGGATAACACTCGATTTGCGTAATGGATGTATGATAACCTTCTCTTTTTGCGATGGTCAGCGATGTAATAGCATTAATTAGCTGATGGACGCTGGTGGAGGCGCCAAACAAGTGGCCGAATTCTGGGCCGAGTATATTTAGATTGCTATCGACACGCTAAGAAGAAGAAGAATTAACCTACAACAGATCTGATCTCGCTGCGAAACCTAAACAATAATAAACTCTATAAAAACTCCTCGAACGAAAAAGCTTTTAATTAAGGGCTGATTTTTCCAACGCCAGATAACTTTATCGGAGGAATAATTTTGAATTTTTGACAGTTCGTGCATAGTCTATCAAAAAGTACTCTGTGACAAAAACTGTCAGACGTCAATTTTATTCTACCAATAAAAAATATCGGTCGATTGAAAAATCAGCCCTTATATAAATAAAATATCCTATACTAATAAGATAGGATAGATACGAAAGATACAAAAAACCTAGTTAAAAAAAAAGAGTCCACGACCTACATTTAAATCATCTTAGCAAAGCCAGAATCCACGTTGAATGCAGAATACACATTGAAGAATAAGTGGAGCGAGCTCCCGAGAACCTGGACCATCACATAAATCAATATTTCAAGTTAATTTAAAATACTGCTAACGGACCCACACTGAATCGAAAGCTCACCCATTTAATGTACCGTTGACGTAAAAACTTTGCTTTTCAACCGACGAAAAACGAAGAGGTTATGGATGAAATGAGTTCTTTTTAAGATATGGAGGTCTTCAAAGAGTTTTCTTGTCTTTTGGAACAGAGTTGCTAGTTGCTAAATTGATGTTCAAATCAGAAATCAATTTTTGAAAACCATAGATAATATAATATTTGAAGTGATATATTTGTCATCATTATGGCTTATGTAAATAGTAAGCATAGTAATAATAATAAATAATAATAGCCTCCCCGACCGTTTTCGGTCACGCAGGAGATGCACAAGTGTGTACGCAAACACAGTTGCACTCTCTGTTCCTTTACTCTCATAGTCCGATGAGACGGCAAGACGACACGACCGCCCGGGGAGAGTTCAGGCGCAGGACCAACGGCTTTACGTGCTTTTCGAGGCACAGGGGTATTAAACCGCCAACTTCCAAACTTCGGAGTGTTCAAATCAAATCAAATCATTTATTTTTGCAGAAAACACTGTTTCAATTAAAAATGTATGTACAGTCAACAAAGGAGTTAAGTATACAGGAGCGTCGGATATTGTTGAAGTTTACTAAGAAACCGATGGATATTCTCGAATAAAATTTAATTTTATTAATAGAGAACAAACAGCTCATTTATTAAATTAAATTTCAGTCCAGAACATCCATCGGTTTCTTAGTAAACTTCAACTATATCCGACGCTCCTGTATACTTAACTCCTTTGTTGTCAAGAAATTCCTAATGGAAAACCCAATAACACTTTGTCCGACCCGGAAATCGAACCCAGGACCCCACGCTCAGCAGTCGCGCTTGCAACCACGAGACCAACCTGGGCAGTCAGTCAGGGCAGCATATTATTAATAGTAGTAGTGCTGCACTAGCTGACGTCATCACGGCAATGCCGGCTGTCGCTGAAAACCAGCGCTGGGGCTCTGTCTCGTATAAGGTTTTAGCATTATGCTGAGCGATGGCCGTTTTGCGAAGATGTGACGCATACTTTCTCCCAAATTTTTATTTTGGTTTTATTTTTCGTTTGCGTTTTTATTTTTATGCGTCATGTTTGCCGCAAATAAACGAATTTTCTTTCTTTCTTTCAAATATGTTAATCTAGAGAATGCATTCTTGACGCCTAATAGTTAGGAAAGGAAAAAGGAATACGTGTTTAGCGAATTTGATCTTTATTAGCTACTAGAATGGTCGCACTGACAGGTATCAAGAAACGCATTTTCTTGACGGCCGGACTGTAATAGACAAGAGAACAGGGGGCCTAAAAAGGCCACTTTGGCAGAATCATAAAAGGATAACATAATGGACAGTTAACCGTTAAGTTAATCGTATCAAATCCCATTGGTGAAGCATTTTTCAGTTATTTTTTTTTTGTCTGTGCTAAAATACCAATCAATCCGATCCAAATCCAATTCCAATCTCTTTGATTATACCTTACGTAGTGCTGCGAAAAAAAGAAAACCACGGACTGTCTTCGCCATATTACGGTACATAATGTTATCCTTTTATGATTCTCGAAAGTGGCCTTTTTAGGCCCCCTGTACAACTGTACAGTTTTAAATAAATCAAATCATTAAACTTCCGAACGTGTAACCCTAAACTGCAGAGCCATAATAATATTACATACATATAATGTGTCGAATTGATGATTTATTCCGGTCTGATCTCCTGCAGTGCGATTCTGTAACCATCACACCGTGAAAACTTTTTTTTTTTTTTTTAAACGTTGCCCCACACTAGGAACTTAGGTAAAGTGAGTTTGTTTTTGCTAGGAATTGACACTATTGACAGCTCACTCCACGCTCACTTCACCTAAGTTTTCACGGTGAGATTTTAACAGAATCGACCGGCTGAACCCCCTTCTACCCCCCTACCCCCCCTCCATCCCCTAAAATCTCCTTTTTTTGAAGTCGGTAAAAAACTTTAAATGTTTTTTTTTTATAAAGAAGAGTTTCTTCTGTCCCTACCTAAGCGTAAAGTCTCGACGTAATTCAATTTTATCATAGTGATATTAAGTGTCACGACACCTCGACACTCGCTCTATTCACAGCACGTCCACCGTATCTGAAACTTTTCTTTTAAACCAATTTTTAAGTAAAAAGAAGAGGTTTTAGTAAAAAAAAAAAGTAAAACTTCTGAAACTAATGTGCAAATGTACATAAATTCGGGATTCTGAAACATAATTCTTGATTCCAGATGTTGCTAGATGGATCACTGTAATTTGTTAGTGCTAACAAAAATATAATAATAAAAAAATAAAATGTTATGATACTTACAAGTTTTTGTTTACCAGAATTTTTGTAAAGCTTTGTAATTTTGGATTAAAACTTTTTTTTTCACACTAGCTTTTGCTCGCGGTTTCGCACGGGACTGTTCTACCGGGGCTAAAAGTATAATTACTAAAATAACTATGTTACTCCTCATAATACCAGCTATCTGCCAGTGAAAGTCCCGTCAAAATTGGTCCAGCCGTTTCGGAGATTAGCTGGAACAAACAGACAGAAAGGCAGATAGACCAAAAATTTTTTTTGTTGCAATTATTGTGTTTTTATTTTATTTTTGGTAGTAGTACCTATATACTTTTTTTATATGTTTGTTACTTCTTCACGCTCAAACAGCGGGACCAATTTTGATAAAATTTTGGTATGGAGGTAGCTGACACCCTGGATTAACATATGGGCTACTTTTTATCCCGTCGAAACTTATGCGGGTGAAACCGGGGGGCGCAGCTAGTTTGTATAATAAAGAATATTAAAGCTCCTCAATCATGGGCTTGTCAAGTTTTTTTTATATCATATTTTTCTCCTAATTCAAATATTTATTTTATTATAATTTTAGTATTTGTTGTTATAGCGGCAACAGAAATACATCATCTGTGAAAATTTCAACTGTCTAGCTATCACGGTTCTTGAGATACAGCCTGGTGACAGACAGACAGACGTACACTGAAGTCTTAGTAATAGGGTCCCGTTTTTACCCTTTGGGTACGGAACCCTAAAAACGAGCGGACATTAACCCGCTACTGCCGCGTCGCTTTTTAATTTGTACTACGAATGTTAAAACGTAGTTACGTTTCCCTCGCAAACGATACAAATAAAAATAAAAAAAAGGACGGAGAGGAGCAATATAGGAGTAATTAAATTAATTAAAGTAGACACGTCTGACGGACGCGTAGTGTGTCCTTTTCTTGTTTTAAGACGTCATTTTATTTAATTGCTGGGGTCTTTTTGACCCACGACCGCGGGGGGTGGGTTTTGATACGTTATTGATTGTCAAAGGAAGATTTTTATCTGCTAATGTAATTAGATAATTTATATTAGATAGATTTGATGTTTTGTAGTACTATTAGGGTTCCGTACCCAAAGGGTAAAAACGGAACCCTATTACTAAGACTTCGCTGTCCGTCCGTCCGTCCGTCCGTCTGTCTGTCACCAGGCTGTATCTCATGAACCGTGATAGCTAGACAGTTTAGTTTTCACAGATGATGTATTTCTGTTGCCGCTATAACAACAAATACTAAAAACAAAATAAAATAAATATTTAAGGGGGGCTCCCATACAACAAACGTGTTTTTTTCTGCGTTTTTCTCTTGTGGTACGGAACCCTTCGTGTGCGAGTCCGACTCGCACTTGCCAGTTTTTAATTGTACATGTTGGTTTAGAGTTGGAAGGATAGGAGCTTAGTATCGTGGTTTAGTGTGAAAGTACATAGTTGTTTTATTAATAACTAGCTGAACTTCGTACTGCCTCAGAATAAAAAAGCCGTTCCGTAGAAAATGTATGAGAGAATGAATTATCTTCATATTTTTTTGTGAATGTTTCCCATTTTTGAATAGTTATTCTGCTATTCGGGGCGGAGACAAATCCAACAAATCAAAAGATGATAAATATCCAGCCGTTCTTGAGTTATAAATGGTGTAACTAACCCGACTTTGTTTTATATATAGATTTAAAAATAATGCAACATAACTAGCCAAATATGTGGCAAATATCTAGTCGACAAAGCCACCTTGAATAACAGACACATACATTTTTTTTTTCCACATGAAAACTTTCCATTAAAAAAAAAGATCCTTACATACTGCTTTTGCCTCGTTTACGTTCGTACATTTATACATTTTATATGGGATAAAGTTATAGCGCCACCTGGTGGTCACTAGGAGAAACCTAATTTTCCTCACTAAATTCTAACGCGCTCGCAATTGAACGTGAGTCGAAAAAACTCACACTAAGGCTACAGGTCATACACGCACGCCGGTTGCGAGTAGTATGCACCAGAACTTTCTGAAGAACACCACCAAAAAGGTCACTATGTCCTCCTAGAGGCCCAGTAAAGATATGAACTGCAGTACGGAAACTACGTACTAACGTTCGAAACGGCACACTCACACAGACGCGCGCATCTACGGTACCCCTTAGCGGCACCCCATGACAGAGCACCGCGACCATCGCTACGGGTACCGTAGATGCGCGTGTCTGTGTGAGTGTGCCGTTTCGAAAGGTAGTACGTAGTTTCCGTACTGTTCATATCTTTACTGTGCTAGAGGTGACGCTCTCCCGGCGTTTCAACTCACATTTGCCTTGTAAATTCCCAAAAAAAAAAACTTGTCAAAGCAAAATCCTATAATTTAATCAAGCCATACAATATAAACCGCTCATTTTTTAACCGACTTCAAAAAAAGGAGGAGGTTTCTCAATTCGACCGTATATTTTTTTTTTTTTTTTATGTGTGTTCGCGGATAACTTCGTCGTTTATGAACCAATTTTGATTATTCTTTTTTTGTTGGAAAGGAGATATGCCAAGGGTGGTACCATGATAAGGAAACCAGGATCTGATGATGGCATCCCAGTGAAACCGAGGGGAACATTCGAAAATCGTAGGAGCGACTAGTGCGTTTGTTAATTTTTTCGTTAAGTATTTTAAAGCACTACAATTTAATGAAGGCCTGGAGTCGATCTGATGATGGAGCCGAAAGACAGTCGAGGGGACTCCTCAACGATTTAAAGCAGTTACC
Source organism: Oligia strigilis (assembly GCA_951800025.1). Lineage (NCBI taxonomy): Eukaryota > Metazoa > Arthropoda > Insecta > Lepidoptera > Noctuidae > Oligia > Oligia strigilis. The sequence goes on along the minus strand of OX637546.1, from coordinate 19,912,860 downwards.
TTGTGTTTGGGCTTGATTAATTTGTATTGATGTGAACTTTACACCTAGATGGGTTGTGACTGTCATTAGGGGTCTGATGATGAAGACGAAGGACAGTTAAGGGAACTCCTCAACAGTTTACAGTAGCTACCTTGTGTTTGGAATTAATTAATTTATATTTATGAGAACTGTAATGGCAAAGGAAAAACTTTGCACCCATATGGGTTATAAGTGCCATTACAGGTCTGATGATGGAGACCATAGACAGTCGAGGGAATTCCTCAACGATTTACAGCAGTTACCTTTTGTTGGGCTTACTTCATACGGTTCAATACGCCAAAATGTTCAGGTCGTACAAAAATAATACCTACCTAATTAAGATTGTAGTTTTACATAGGACGACCACTACCTACTAGTCATGCTGATGCGTCAATTTGAAACCGAATTTAAGTTGCGTAATCGCGTCATTTTTCGTCGTGTGGCCTACTCAATAATTAAAGTAACTTGAGCATTTGCTCTCGGAAATCATCATTTGGTAAAGTGGAGCTGATGATGAAGACCACAGATGGCTATCGGAACTACTCAATGACAAATATTTCACGGGTTGCGATTCGATTACTTTAATATGGTTGCTAAGCAATTTATGCTCGTTACAATGCGTATGGTGAAGTGGAGCTGATGGTGACTTCTCAATCAGCTTCAGTTCTCCTGGTTCTTACTAGGAGAACTCCTCAACAATTAACGTCCCTGCATCGGGAAAAGCAATATTTTGTAAAAGGTGATGATCCGTTGATATTAGGCTATTGTAACTTAAATAAATTACAAACTGACCCACTAAAAAGTGAAAAATAAAAACTTTTACAAAAAAAACAACCGACTTCCAAAAAACACTATAAAGTTAAAAATAACTTTAATTTCGGAAGTCGGTGGCAAAAAACTAAAATACAAATCCAAAGACACCGACTTCCGAAATTAAAGTTATTTTTAACTTTATAGTGTTTTTTGGAAGTCGGTTGTTTTTTTTGTAAAAGTTTTTATCTTAAACCAACAACACCGCAGCAGATTGTCTCCGAGAGTTTATAAAGCAATTTAGTAAAATAAAACAGTCTTGCAACAAATGGTCGTACAATGGCTTATAATTTACCATTTCTGCTGTCCCCCTTGTAATATTTCACGCTTCTCGAACAGGGTACAATTTGCGGTTTTAAATCATTCGTAACTGAACAGATGCGTTTGCGCACCTGTCGCAGTGAGAGGGTTAATTCGAATGGCTGATGACTGTGTGTAGCTTTATACGAAAGTACTTATTAGAACTAAATTAACGTCACTTAATGGGTAATATTATAGTATAAGTATGTACTTTCTTTTAAAACTCGCTTTGTCTTAACTTAGTATAAATAAAATTGAAATGTCTGTTTGTAATGTAAAAGTAACAGCTTTTTACGAAATGTTTAGAAAACTATATACGGAACTTACCTATGACAATTAAAAAAATTTTTTTTGTCTGTCTGTCTGTTTGTTCCGGCTAACCTCCAAAACTGCTGAAGCGATTTTGGTGAAATTTGGTACGGGGTTACTTTGAACCCTGTGGAATGACATAGGACATTACTGACATCGACAAACCACGCGGGCGAAGCCGTTGGCAAAAGCTAGTTTTAATAAATATAATTAAAAAAAAAACAAAGCTTAAACTAACCCCCATTTTTTTTTGTGGATGGGAAATCATCAAATGACCCCCCCTCCCGCTCTGGGTGGAGCGGAAGGGAGTGTCAGACTCTTACTGACTAAAACCCACCCGTATTCCTTCCTTAGCCCTTTATGTTCCGGGCCAGCGGTAACCCTTTCGGTCAATCCCGCTGAGGCATTTTACACTTAGGTAAAATTTGGGGGCCCCGGCGTGTACTGGCAACTAACCCCCCTTTAGAGCAAGGTATCCTCTTGCCAAAACATTCCTACTATTCTGGCATACGTATCCGATGTACCAGCACCCTAACATAAAGCGCCAGCCATCTGTCCTGCGCAAAAAAACGTCACCGACCGCTTTTCGTTTCACCGCTGCCGTCTAATTTGCATAAATATCGGTCTCCTTTATAATCGGCTCTCTTTAAATGACGGCACTTTTGGCGCAGTGGTTAAGCGATTGACTGCTGCTCTGCGTGTCGCGGGTTCGATTCCAGCACGGAAAAAATATTTGTATGACCTACAAGTAGTTGTTCCGGGTCTGGCTGTTTGTGTATGTGAGTTTAAATGTTTGTAAACGCACCCACAATACAGGAGAAATGAAATTCCTAGTGTGGGGCAAAGTTTAAAAAAAAAAAATCGGTTTTTGTGGTCCAAATTACATCTTCTGTGGTCTGAAATCTGTTTTGTTTCGAAAGTTGAAATAATATGTACTTTAATATGAAATGGGACCCCGAATCACTTTTGTAGTGATTGTTATTTTTGTCGCATTTTTTGTCTTTTATTTAATATCATGGGACTTTAATAATGCCATATTTATTTGAGGAAGAAAAGATTGACATAATATTTATGTTCTTTGGAAATGATTTTTGTACAAAATTCTGCGGGGTGATTGACACACAATGTCTGTTGCCATTTTATGTCATGAAATGGCTATTCATTTCATTTTGACAGTTGAGTCACGTTCATTGCGTTATTTACGTTGCTGAGCAGACGAATTTTTCAAACCTATGAAGCAATGTATTTTCTTCAAAACCGTGATTGAAAATGTGTTACACAATCAGAATGCAGGCATAGTAATTACTAAACTACTTTATTATACTGTGGTGCAGGGCTACTTACGATGTCTCCGTACTCTACTAACAGGTGAAGGACTCGTTCGTCATTATTGGTAAAACCAATCTCATACATATCGCTATATGTAATCATTCGTTATTAATGATTAATTATTTTATTTTTGTAAGTAGGTTTGCACAAAAATATACCTCCCAAAATAAGTTAAACAGTCCAAATAGCTCACGACCTCGTGACAGCGATCACCTACTTACGGAATACCCTTGCTTCCACAAAATCACATTTTATTCACTACAGTAACGTTTCTCCTGAGCTCGATAATGTACGCCTAAGGTTGGGACGACTCTCCCAGGACTTCGGATGACCATAAACTAGTACTGGTTCTGGGGGATTTGAAGTGGAGCTATTTATTGCGTACTGAGGATAAAAAGTGTGTCAGTGTTCTTGGAGCTGTATATGGTGCTAGGTACTTTGCCATGTTTTTTGTGTAATTAGATGCATATTCTTTTTAAAGTGTGAAAGCCCACACTATTGTTTTTAGAACGTTTTTTCACTTTTTTATTAAAAAATAAAGAAGTGTAAACTCCAATATTGATATTTTTTCATTCATCATCATCATTTCAGCCGAAAGACGTCCACTGCTGGCCATAGGCCACCTCCACTTCGACCGGTTCTGTGCTTCTCGCATCCAACGGGTTCCTGCGGCCTTCACAAGGTCGTCGGACCGCCTTGACCACCTCGAATCAGGAATGAGGAGAACCAAGGTAACCGACATAGCCCGAAGAATTGCCAAACTTAAGTGGCAGTGGGCAGAGCACATTGCTCGCAGAACAGATGGCCGATGGGGCCGAAAGGTTCTGGAGTGGCGACCGCATACCGAAAGTCGTAGGGTTGGAAGGCCTCCCATAAGTGAGACAATAATAGTCTGGAATACCTACATTATTATAAGAAAATACTGATCTTCAGCTGGCATCTAATTTTGATCGCCCCAACTATCCCCAAAATTACCCACCATTAATAGACCAATGTCTTTCATAGCCCTAAAATATAACAAACCAAAGCTTTATAGACCAAACGTTTAGTGTTGCAGTAAATTTTATTTATTGTTTAATGATTATATTGCCCAGATTAGTGGTGTTACCTGGTCCTTATCGATTTTATTGCTAAGTTTTACGATTTTATTTGTACTATCGTTTTATTTGAAAGGGTGACATGCAATGGTTGATTTAGTTTCTTGACATTTATAGTTTTTACAACCCCTTATTTAGGCACCTGCCCTATCGCCGGCGATGAACGAGAAGCGAGTAGAGCTAGTTACTAAAAGTTGGCGAGAATCGAGTGCGCGACGACAATGAACATTTTTACTCGCTGGATTGCGTATGTACAGACGCCAGCACAACGCGTCATGCTGACGTCACGCAAATCCTGTATCGCGCAAACAAAGTTTACCGCGCAACTAGCATAGATACAACGGCCCGACATAAATCATCGGGCAGTCGCCCGCCAAACACGACACCCGTCTGGTCGGAGGATCCTCCCTTTTCTATTGAGTATGAGTGAACTTTACACCCTCTTCCTCATACCTCTATATAATCTTAAACATTTATCAATTTTCAAACCAAATATCTACACGCAATACTTAAAGACTATAGTCCAATAACGCAATTTAAAAAATGCTAACGTAAATCATTCGCTAATAATAACTGACTGGCATTGTATTGCGTAGTAGCTCGTAGACGACACGCCTATGGGAATTAGCCCTTAAGGATCGCCGCAGGACTTAAGAGGGAGACTGAATTAATGCGTGAAATTGTGTCTTTATTTATTTAACCATTTATGCATTCACATATAAACAGCCAAGGCGAAAAAATATAAAAAATCATACAAATGTGTAACATTGACATTTCTTTTCATGTTTCAATTTGATAAAGGGTACAAGTTTTATTTAATTAAAGGCATTTAACAGTATTTATCTCGATCTTTCGTAGAGGTGGAAATCATTTTCCATTAATATTCATTCAGTTAATTTGCCAGGCCATACTCCGGAAAAGAACCGGAGGTATACCGACATAGCTTGCAGAGGATTCAACCTGAAGTGGCTGTGGTGACTGGGACAGAGTGCGGAAGGCCCCCCCGCCTTCCGCACTCTGTCCCACCGCCACAGGGTGTTATGGCGAAACCTGGGAGAGGCCTATGTTCAGCGGTAGACTGCGATACGTTGAGTTGATATTTTTTTATTTAATTATCAGCCATTTCTGTTTCACTGCAGGGCAAAGGCCTCCCTTCCCTCCTTCCACTTATCTCTATCCAGTGCTGTTATTTAAGAGCAGTGGTGGCCAAATGGTAACGGCCGCGACTTACGAGTTGTAGGTCATAGGTTCGAACCCAGACAGGCGCTTTACTTTGTGTAAATTATTTCATCGCCACTGCTCTCAAAACGGTGAAGGAAAACATCGTGAGGAAACCGGCATGTCCTAGAACCAAAAATTCGAAGACATGTGACATCTGCCAATCCGCACTAGGCCCGCGTGGTGGATTACGGCCCACTCCCTCTCACCGAGAGGAGGCCTGTGTCCCAGCAGTGGGAACATTATAGGCTGATTATGATGAGCGCTGTTATACGCAAATCCTTGTGGAAAGAGTCGAGTTCGTCCCGCCGTCTCATTCTGGGCCTGCCGCGTCGTTTGCTGCTGTTTGGGTCCCACACAAATATTTTGACAAAGTACGTCTTCGCGTGCTTCCCCTTAAAATACAACACTTTGTTCCACAGTCAACCTTCTGTAACCGTCTATTTATGGCACACGAATAGGGTAATTACCAATAATTGTCCGTTAGCCCAGTGGGACCGACCGACCGCAATTGACGGCATTTTTTTTTTGCTACATTCTCCACGATAATTTCTATACGATAGGACGATAATTATACAGATACCCTTAGAGTAATTGGTAAAATATACGTTAGAAAATTGTTGCAATTTTATTGTTTTGCTTATTTCTAAGTAAGTTTTTCTGGGAATTGTAATTTATTAAGGACGTGGAAAAATTAAATTGTGTTGTTTTGACAAACGAATTTTGTGAATGAAAGACCTCCTCTGTAGCTCTCCTATCTCTTTCCATTATAGTAATTAAAAAATAAAGTCCTCCAGACCGTATTTCGGCCACGGCGGCCAATCTCAATGGAGACTAGCCTTCGGCGCGGGAGATGTCATAGTGCACAAGTGTGCGCGCGGACACAGGTGCACTCCCTCTTCCCTCACTCTCATAGTCCGATGGGACGGCAATCCGACACGACGCGACCGGAGAGAGATCAGGCGCAGGACATACGGCTTAACGTGCTTTCCACTTGTTGTTGCTGCCCACTCCCTCTCACCGAGAGGAGGCCTGTGTCCCAGCAGTGGGAACATTATAGGCTGATTATGATGATGATGAATCCTGCATGCGGCTGATGTTGATGATGATGATCAATACTTAATAACATTTTTTTTAACTGCCGTCTATGTCATTTGAAATATGTTATTATACCAGTAGGATTATCTATAAAGGGTTTTTTTATATTTTGCGAATATGAGAACATTATAATAGGCTTTGTCCTTATAAAGGCTGTAGATTAGTAGACCTTTTTTCTATTTCGTTAGTATTGTTGTCAGGCCTACACTGTCCTCCCATTGCAAAAGCCAATTAGAAGAGTAAGCATGGAATTTCTAGCCGGGTCGTCTCCATGGGTAACGACCAATTGGAACCGTACACCTAGCTTCTGATGTTTCTTAGGTGCCCCAGGTTTATGTGAAACGATATATAATAATATATTTGATTTATATAGCGGTATATTTTATGCCATTTAATTATAGTTATTCTATGCCATTTAATTATAGTTATACGTAATACTTATTGCAACGGTCAGTGGAGTTTAATGTCTTCAAACTGTTCGTTGTAATTTCAAGCGGTTTGTCTAGGAAATGTTTATTTATTTGTTTAGGATCTCCAAAAAAGAGAAACACAACACATGACATATGGCCAACATATAGGCAAGTATTAAGTAGGGGTACTCCGTCACTTATAGCCGATTCCTATAATTTACGGACCGTACCTAATTGGTTGCCTTTGCCCAGGAGTGGAAAACGCAGGCTAGTTAAAAAAAAAATTAAGACTCTTGTATCGTTACCAATAATGAAGCAAAGGCCTCGTAGGATTGCATAGTAGAGTAGAGTTTGGCAATAAAAAAATGCTACCATTGATAAGCGAAACGATTCGTTTTTGTTTTAGGAACCGAGAATTTTATGAGACCACAGCAAGCACAATAAAGTTAACAACTATGTAATGGTTAATTAATTATCAGATTCGCATAATTTCTGTAGTATGTTAAGCACGATAAAATCATAGATAAACAAACTATTTATCCATAGACTAGACCACACATAACCACAACCAATCGATCATCCAAAATGAGAACTCCGCCCGCAAAGATGAATCGCCGTTCATAATTCCAATTTCGAACGCTGATAAACACAAAATGGCCGCTCGCAACCGGCATTTATTAACCCTACCAGATCCCGTGTCCGCCGTGATAAATACGGGGTGCTTCCCTTAACTTTTACCCGTGACTCATTATGGCATTTAAATAATTCGTGCCAGAGTTGGTTTTGATTTATGATACGGCTCGTGACACGGGTTTAATCTGTGCGTTCAACTTCTATGACAGTTGTGTGCGTGAGTTTATCTTGATCGCAAATGCGCATGAAGGGTTGGTTTTTGTCGCGTGTTATGTATATGTATTTAGGGGTATTTAATAAATAAGATATCACAGTAAACAAGAAAGTAAAGTGCAAAGGGCAAAGTGTTACCTACTTATTGGTGGTTGCCATTAGGAGTTCTTTAGTAGCATCCCGGTGTATGGTTATAATTTAAAAAAAAAAAACTGGTGGTCCGAGAGTGCCAACAGAAGTGAAAACAAAACACAAACAGAATACTTTGCCATCACTCACTGACATATCGGATATACTTATACAAGGTGTAACAGAATAAACGCAAGTCCTGAAAGTAGTTTGTTCATAATTGATTACTGAATCAATTTCGGTAACATTTAAGATAGGTTTTTTTTTTTAATTATGTATTTTGCCATACTGATCGCCGATTGAGCCAAAGAAAATTAAATCTTATGTCAAGGCAATAAGACTCAATTTTGAATGCATAAAGTAATGATAGGGTCAACACAATTTACTTAATAAAAATAGTTAGCTTTAAAAAAAAATTGTTTTGATCATTCTATTACGCTTTTAACTCAATACTCTAATTGGGGTGTATGAGGTCTTGCGTTCATTATGTTACGCATTGTATTAAATCCGAGTACCTACCCTACGTCCCGAGAATAGCCGAACACATCCGAAGCGGATATTTTTTTAATCGTCTTATAGTGTCCAAACACACTATGCCGAAGGTACGTGACCGTGCTCTCCTACTTTCTATCTTTTGTATTACTTTCAATAACCTAAAACGAATCCCGAAACTTACGATAGATGAAGAGAAACACAGAACTCGGAACCAAATTCTCAAAGAAACCACCTCTCTTCCCTACTCCATAAGAACTTCCTAACCCCAGCACCTGTTCCCATTGCCTGCCGAACATGAGCACCCACCTCACGTCCCACAAGATGTGTGGTGTAGCACACCTAGCCCCCGCGACACTATTTTTACCTAACAGTTGGTGGTACATCGGTATGTCCTGAATCTATTCGCAACGGGGATGCGATCGTGCGCTATGGACATAGAAAGGGGTGGAGTAGATGCGGTATATTTTAAAATAACGGTTACGGTTTGAATTCATTTATTTCTAAAATTCGATTATTGTATAAAATTTTGGAGACAATCTAACACTAAAATATATATAACTGGCTGCGCCCCGCGGTTTCACCCGCGTAAATGTCGATCCCGTGGGAATATCTGGATAAAAAGTAGCCTATATGTTAATCCAGTGTGTCAACTACCTCCGTACAAAATTTTATCAAAATTGGTCCAGCCGTTTGAGCGTGAAGAAGTAACAAACATATAAACACACCCCCACACTCAAACTTTCGCCTTTATAATATTAGTGTGATATTGTAAAGGAAAAAAAAGGAGCATCAAAAATTCGTCCTCATCGCTGTCAGTGGGAAAGTGCCCAAAAAGCTAGCAGAATTGACAAGTTGTATGGCAATGCTGATTCTTTTACCTAAAAATAAGCTTGGAAATGTCCCGAAATACTCGATGAGCACTTAAATTGTTTCAGACTTTATAATGTGCTTGGTTCATGCGCATGTGTACTGGTATGCAGCTGCATCCAGTCAGACTGGAAGCCGACCCCAACATAGTTGGGAAAAGACTAGGCAGATGATGACTTTGGAATGTGCATGGCAGGATAACTCCTAAGTTTTGTTTTTACTGGTAGGCAGTGGCGGAAATTCGATGCACCCATAAATGTAAACTCTCATACAGGTAGATTTCTAGAAGCTCATGGAGCCAGAATTATTGTGTGGTTAAATTCTACTATCACTTTATTTGTGCATAATGCTGCAAAGAGCCAACATTTTTATACGAAGTCCTGCTCGACCTATCACCGACTTGCTGTATAGAGGTGTGAGAAACAGGGTATAAAGTTCACTCATCCTCCATGCAAAAGGGAGGATCCTACGACCAGACGGGTGTTGTGTCTGGCGGGCACCTGCCCAATGATTCATGTCGGACCGTTGTATCTGTGCTAGTTGCGCGGTAAACTCTGCTTGCGCGATGCAGGATTTTGCGTGACGTGATATGACGCGATGTTCGATGTGGCGTTGTAGATATCGCTACAGCGGCTTTCTTCTTTTATTTGAGATCTAACTAAATGGATGGATCTGAAGACTACTACCTACCTTACTTAATTTACCTTTTATACCTTTATTATTCACGTTACTGTTACTGCCCCGTTGGTCTCGTGGTTGCATGCGCGACTGCTGAACCTGGGTTCTTGGGTTCGATACCCGGTTTGGACAAAGTGTTATTGGGTTTTCCATTAGGAATTTCTTGTTTGGAAGTTGGCGGTTTAATACCCCCCGTGCTTCGGAAAACACGTAAAGCCGTTGGTCCTGCGCCTGATCTCTCGGTTCGTGTCGGATTGCCGTCCCATCGGACTATGAGAGTAAAGGAACAGAGAGTGCACCTGTGTTTACGCACATACTTTTGCACTATAATATCTCCTGCGTACCTGGCTAATCCCCGTTGAGATTTAACCACTGTGACTGATATCGGTCGGGAGGCTATTATTATTTTATTCAAGTTAACACCTAGTTTTCTTTCTTTCTTTTCTTTACCTTATTAAATTCCCTTTATGCCATATAATCCATTGCCAAAAATCTTCATACATCTGGAAACAACAACACATTGTCACCTCCACGGTTTCGGCGCGCACTCGGTTGCACTGCAAAGGACTGCGGCGAGACGTGACCGCCATGTCTATTGCACTTATTTACCCGATACTTCTCGATTCCGCTTCTCGATTATCGATGTTCGGCGAAAGTGGGCGTGGTGCAGCACTAAAGGTCAGTTTGCAGGTTATGTTTTGGTTGAATTGTTGGTCGATTTTGGCAATAGATAGAAGCTGCAATCTTGACTTTGATGGGCAGTCAACTAAAGGGATTAAGGAGGAAAATCGGTATCAAAAGTATATAATATGCGGTAAGGACATCGACGCGTAAGCTGTAACCATGAATTCAGCAGATATGATTCTAAAACCCATAGCATAGTTTTTTTCGTAGGTTTTAAAAACTGGCCAAGTGCGAGTCGGACTCGCACACGAAGAGTTCCGTACCACAAGGCAAAAACGCCGAAAAAAACATGTTTGTTGTATGGGAGGCCCTTAAATATTTATTTTATTCTCTTTTTAGTATTTGTTGTTATAGCGGCAACAGAAATACAAAATGAAAATTTCAACGGTCTAGCTATCACGGTTTATGAGATACAGCCTGGTGACAGACAGACAGACGGATAGTAAATTGTCTTAGTAATAGGGTCCCGTTTTTACCCTTTGGGTACGGAACCCTAAATAATCATGATTCATAGAAAAGTGCAATTACATACCTAATATTATTATTATTTATAGTCTGTGATATGTGATGATCCCACTGCAGAACAAAGGCCTAGGCCTTTGCTCTGCAGTGGAGAAGTGAAACGAGACTAGTCTCGTTTCACTTCTCTCTGCCAATCACAATATTACGCGGTCAAAATTTATGGAAAAGCTATTTTTTTTTTAATAACCGACAAAAATATCAATGCTGAGATATGTGATAACTAGCTGCGCCCCGCGGTTTCACCCGCATAAGTGTCGATCCCGTGGGAATATCGGGATAAAAAGCCTATATGTTGATTCGTCTCAAGATTAAGTTGTTGCAGGTTTTTTTTGTTTAACTCTCATAACTTTTTTTATTTTATTATATTTTGTTGTATGTATGTATCTAAGTATTTATTCTTATATTCTAGTTATTCTCTAAGTTGTTTTCTGTATTTGCACCTACTGTGTATTGTCTCTGCATCACCCTAAGGTAGACTGGTAGAAAATGCCCAAGGCATTAAGTCCGCCTTTGTACAGTTTTTACTTGTGCATAAAGTTTAATAAATAAATAAATAAATAAATAATCCAGGGAGTCAATTACCTCCATACAAAATTTTATCAAAATTGGTCCAGCCGTTTGAGCGTGAAGAAGTAACAAACATATAAACACACCCCCACACGCCCAAACTTTCGCCTCTATAATATTAGTGTGATAAGACTGCAGAATCATGTAAGTACCTACTGAATCCATGGTTAGTTTGCGTGGCGATGATGCTATCATATAGGCAATTGTAATAGTTTAAGCATATAGGTATGTACCTAATAGAAAAAGTTAAATAAATCCCTTTACAATAACAGATTTATAGAACCTAGGACATAATGCCTTGGAAGGTTGGTAGGGCTTTGGTGTAGGATGCAACGTGTATCGACACCCTTGCGCCATCCCATCTTCCAAGCACGGTGAGCTGTGCTGGGGCGGCTGCTGCAGCTGCGGAAAACCTCAAACGGCGCAAATACTCCAATCTCTTTGGAACTTATAATTATGTTTGAGCGTTTTGGGGTTGAAACTCTAGGGCCATGGGGCACGAGTGCCCACTTAGTATTTCGAGACATCGCCAAGCGGTTGGTCGCCTCTTCACGTGACCAGAGGGTTGGCCTATTTTTTGGCCAATGAATCAGCATTGCCATACAACGTGGCAATGCTGCCAGTCTTTTGGGCACGTTTCCTGTTGACAGCGATGCGGATGAATTTTTTGATGCCCTTTGATTATTTCTTCTCCTTTTTATATACTCGTACTTGTACATATTATATTGTTTTAATACTGTTAGCTTTTAAAATTATGTTTTAATGTACCTTGATGTAAATAATAAAGAAATATGTAGATTATTATAAACCTAGGACATCATTTTAATAATTTACCTGCAGTAGGAAACTTTATCACAAGATCTTTCCAATTGCCGTGGGGGGTAAATTGGCTCATTAACTTCATGAGTTATCAAACGATCAAGTCGTATGTAACATTTTTAGTACAGCCATTTTATTGGCACTTCTATTCCCCTAATGAATATTGGGGCTGCAATCCTACAATATTAACTATAAAAATTACATAAAATAGCTTTAGGAGATACTATAGTCTCAAGTTAATCGCCCCTCCAAAAGTAATATTCAATAGATTTTATTTTCATAGTGCGTAATTCAAAAAACTTTTTCACATAAAATCAAGGTGGCGCTGGAATAACGCACGAAGTTTGTGTGTTTAAAAAAAATGGTTCACAAGCTGTGAACAGATAAATTTGCCTGACACACACAAAACTTTGCGGGGAGCATTTAAAATTTTATTTCACCATAAACTTTATAACGCCGCGGCCGCCTAAACAAACAGAACTCTAAATAAATTTATAAATCAAACAACCGACAATCGAACGGGTTGGGTTTAAAAAAAAAAGGCCTCAGAAAAAAAAATATTCGTGAAGCGGTTCGAACTGGTTTGTAACCCTCAAACGCTGGGCTTATTGAGATATCAAATAAAAAATCAGCAGTCACGGGCGGCTAACAAGACCCCCTTCAACAATGCTCCTTGATTTAGCTCAAGTTTATTGTGCAACTTTATTTATACGTCTGTGTTTCCCTACTAGACGCTATCCGATATTACCCTTCCCAAATCCTTACACCCCAACTCAAAACCACAACCAATCCAAATTCAACTTTAACTACTTTAAAATACAGTCCACATTTCCTGAACTATGTAACAAGACTTACGTCAAAATTTTGGAAACCTAAAATTTACCAACGCATTTTATTAAGAATCGTGAATGTGTATGTCGGTTTGTGTGCGGTTTGATTGGAAATATGCTTATGGTTGTTTCGGTGGGCGGCCATTGGATTACGTCTGCAGCGGCTGATTGCAGCTGAACATCGTTTAAGGAGTCTCTTTGAGGTACGGTACGGGGAACGTTTGAGAGGTCAGGGAAACAGGGGAACCGACGGTTTCACGAAGTGGGTAATACGATTGCTTGATTGTTTTAGTTATTTTATCTATTAATATTTATGATCCGATTGTATGAGGAGTTCGAAAGTTGTAAGCTGTGGCGATGGAACGTGAATTTGGTGTAATAATATTTGAGCCAAGGGATTTTATATGGTTTATGTTTACAATATTACCTCGGAGAAAATTATCTGGCGTTGAAAAATCAGCCTTTACTGTAATAATCTACTACATAAAAATAAGTCGGGTTTTCCTTCCTGACGCTATAACTCCAGAACGCACGAACCGATTTCCACGGTTTTGCATTCGTTGGAAAGGTCTCGGGCTCCGTGAGGTTTAGGGTAGGAGTAGGTTAGGAGTAGGGTAGGAGTAGGTTAGAAGTAGGGTAGGAGTAGGGTAGGAGTAGTGTAGGAGTAGGGTAGGAGTAGGGTAGGAGTAGGTTAGAAGTAGGGTAGGAGTAGGGTAGGAGTAGTGTAGGAGTAGGGTAGGAGTAGGGTAGGAGTAGTGTAGGAGTAGGTTAGAAGTAGGGTAGGAGTAGGGTACGAGTAGTGTAGGAGTAGGGTAGGAGTAGGGTAGGAGTAGTGTAGGAGTAGGGTAGGGTAAGGGGTAGGACACCACGCAAACGAAGTAGCGCCGGGCAGCTGGAAATAATTTATATGGCAAAACAACGTTTGCTGGGTCAGCTAGTATTCTATGGAATTCAAAGTCTGAATTAAAAAGTTTTATTTTTTTATTATGGTGTCAAAAGTGACCATGTGTCCGTTAACCGAATTCATGAAACCAAAGCTCTGCAACCGATATAATCGCATTACACTGTTGAAATTTGGTACTTATTTATAGATTTTCATTCTGTATTAATTTGTATTTTTATTTTCATCATGTGCCTCGGTTCCATATCACCGTTAATCAATGGTGTCCATCAATCAAATTGAAACAGTGGACAGCAGAACGAAATCAAATTAACTGCTTTTATGATATTTAAAAGCAACGACTTGCGAAGGGTTGTCACGTGACGATTTTTCCGCATTTTTTATTATTTTTTTTTTGCTGTTGAAGTGAAACTTTTTAGGTGGCGATTAGGTAATTGGACGAGAATTGAGATTGAAATTTGAATGAGCGTCACGTTAGACACATTTCTCAAGAAATGTATAACTCTCTCTGCCTCTCACACTAAATCTCAGTTATTCTTTTTTTTTTTAAGAAGTTTCACTTTTATGACGTATACGCTAATTCCTTGGTTTTTAACTGTACCTGTTTTATTTTATAATTTTTAAGTTTCGGAAAGTGTTGCTTTTTAGCCTACTTTTCGAATAAATGAATGTATATTTTGCTTATTGGCAATCAATGTTCTTAAATCGACAGGCGCTTTACTTTGTGTAAATTATTTCATCACCACTGCTCTCAAAACGGTGAAGGAAAACATTGTGATTAAACCGGCATGTCCTAGAACCAAAAATTCGACATGTGACATACACCAACCCGCACTGGGCCCGCGTGGTGGATTACGGCCCACTCCCTCTCATTGAGAGGAGGCCTGTGTCCCAGCAGTGGGAACATTATAGGTTGATTATGGTATGGTTCTTAAATTACCATCTCTAAGACGTAAATTGGTGATGTTTAATTCCACTTTACAGTTTATAATTCACTTGCTGCCCAATCCTACCTGGCGATTTTACCCAAACATATTTTATTTATATCCATAGCCAGCCCTAAGCTCTACAGCTTTTTGCAAACAACACTGGCTGTATCTGTACTCTATACTGTCACTAACAAAAGTGCTCACCGGCTCTGTGTCTATTATTAATTAAAAACCAAAAACGTTCCAGTTAAGCCCGCGAGTGTACCAAAATCGAATCAAAGGAGTAATTCGAATGGAATCGCTGAATGAATTGATCGAATCGGCGGTAGTGCAACACTGTTTACACGCAACCCATTTTAAACCTTAACTGACAGTGTTAAAGTTTAATTTTGATATGTTTTTTTGCAATGTGAATTTGGTAGTCGTTGTAAAGAATTTTGAACTTTATCTTGGTGTGGTAGAGTATAGTTTCTTTGTTTGTGTGTGTTATAAATTTTGATGTAGCAAACGAAGTTACGTGTGTAAAAGAGTCGTGTTCGCAGGATTGTCGTTCGATATAATTCGGTTAAGAGATGTTTTAGAGATGTCGATGTATTTTTTGATTGCCAAATATCCGTTCACTTTTATGTTTTGTTGTTCTACTACGTTTCCAGGCCGAACTGGATGGGATAACGCATCTGCGGTGCGATTCTGTAAAAATCTCATCGTGAAAACTTAGGTGAAGTGAGCGTGGAGTGAGCTGTCAATAGTGTCAATTCCTAGCAAAAACAAACTCACTTCACCTAAGTTTTCACGGTGAGATTTTTACAGAATCGATCGGCTGGAGTAGAGATGGAATATCCATAGGTAATTATTAAACGCTACAAAGATCAATAATTGCTTTATTGAATCAAACATTGGCCTAAAAAAATTAACATCTCATATAGGGTTTGTCTAGCTTGCCGCGGTTGGTCCGTGGATGGATGACCCTCTTCACATACCAAGACCCCTGCGTACCTCAGATAGCACGTTAAGCCGTTGGTCCCGGCTGTCATTCGTGGATCTTTGACAGTCGTTGCGGGTCCTCAGTAGCCCGAAAGTCTGACAACCAGTCTTACCAAGGGGTATCGTATTACCTAGTATTCTATTTTATTCTTGTACAAATTGTGATTAATAAATACTTTGAATTTGAACATAACTGGGTTGTGGAGGTCGGATAGGCAGTCGCTCCATGTAAAATACTGGTATTCAGCTGGATCCGGTTAGACTGGAAGCCGACCCCAACATAGTTGGGAAAAGGCTAGGCAGATGATGATAGGGTTTGTCTAGTAGCGGTACAAAAGAGAAACTTGTGCTCGAAAAATGGCAAAATAGTTTCATTTAGTTTTCCTTTTCCAATCACTATTTACTTATTAATCTCAATCTGATGTTATTCCAAAGGAACGCGTTACAAACTCAAATCATCCATGAGTTGCCAACTGAACTATAAGTATATCCATGGTGGGTAACACACTTTCACCCACAATCTGAATAATTTTTAGGGATATTGCTAATCCATTGCCTCATATGTTCGAAAAATGTGTCTTCTCAACAACCTAAATAACGCAATGGATATTGTTAAACTGTCAAAATGAAACCCATTGATACGGATAGTATGTTACGCGATTATCCTGCAGGTCCCTCTATCAATCCGTAACAAATACTTCTGTCCAAAAATATTTTGTTTTTTTTTACTCGACGTTATCATGGTATGTGTTCAGTTTTCGATTGGTATTCATGAACAGCAAATCTGTGAAGATACGTTCAGAATCTTATTTCGGCTTCGGATTTTTGTATAAAAGTCCGCGAGAACCGAGGAAATATTATGCGCATCTCTATAGTTTTGTCTTTTTATTGTTTTTGGGGGAGATTGGTGTTACCCGAAAGTGATACACTCCAGTGTTACTGTGAAAAGAATATGTGAAAGAAATTGTGTGAGTTCGTGCGTTGAGCAATTGTGAATCTTCTAAACGGAAATTCTTCGGAATTCTTGCTGATATTTATCTTGATTCACTGAAAATACGTTTTTTTTACTCTGCCTTCATTTACTCTAATTGCCAAGTAACTTTTTAATTGTCAAAGAGTCGATCTGTTAGACAGAAATATGAAGCTAGTTGCCCATTCCAAAATTTCAATCCTCTATGGGAAAGAACGGGCAAGAAAATCCAAGGACACTCTTTTAAATCACAACACACATAAAAAATAATTATATCCTACTAGCTGCGCCCCGCGGTTTCACCCGCGTCGATCCCGTGGGAATATCGGGATAAAAAGTAGCTGTTGTGAACTCTGACTCCACTTAAACACATAGCGACATCTCGAGGCAAAACCGACATCATAAGCTACGTCATAGTAACCTCTCGACCGTGATTGGTTTCCATTTAAAATATTGTTCCCTCACCCTTCTCCTTGAATGTTGTAAGATGGCGAATATACAATTTGATCGTTGAACCTAACGCATCGTCGTTTTAATTATAATAATCCTCAACACAATCACATATATCAAACCTGAGTTTTCACAAACCTCACCGCTGCTGCTACATTTTGGACCTTCGAGCCGAACGATTGGGATATTGATATCTACAAGATCGCCGAGCGACCTTTGGATGGTGACCCCTTGCACGTGGCGGATTGAGAAGAAAACGCAAAAGGTTTCATCGGAAAGCATACGCAATCGGTGGGGCCAATCCTTATTCTTTTCCATCACTTCCTGAGTTCTATTTGGTGCTATAGTGTGTCTGTGCTCTTATTTCAGTGAAATTGCCGCATTGTATTCTCGGAATATCAAACTTCCAGTCAATTACCAACCTGGTGACGTTGCTAGCATCAGTGCCGTGTGTGATTGATCTGACGATTATAAACCGTGAGTACTCCTCTTTTCACTGACCACCAAAATGCCTATTGACTCTGTTAAATCCCGTGACAAATCTCCTAATTTGCTAAGTGTAGAAAGTAGTGAGTTAGTTCGCGATTTAGTTAGGAAGCGTGGTATTATTAAGGGCAGGCTTACCAAATTTAACAGTTATTTAGAGTCTTTAAAAGATTGTCATCATGACTTTCCTAATCAAAAACGCATTGATTTAAAGTTGAGGATTCAAGGATGTACTACTTTATTTTCTGAATTTAACGACATTCAAACTAAAATAGAAGAAAGAGTGTCTGATAGTGAATTAGGTGAACAGTTAAATCAAAGAGAACACTTTGAAGATAGTTACTACAGTTTAATATCACTAGCTGAATCTATGATGAACACTGATGAGGTTGCTGACTGCTCCAAGTCATGTCATAGCCATAATAACAATCAAATACATGCTGTCAAGTTACCCACTATCTCTATGCCTACATTTGACGGTTCCTATGAGCACTGGCTGGAATTCAGAGACACATTTACCTCACTAGTTCATAATTCTAAAGATATTTCCAATATACAAAAGTTTCACTATCTCAAATCGTCCCTAAAAAACAGCGCAGAACTAGTTATACATTCCATAGAATTTTCTTCTGATAATTATCAGGTTGCATGGGACTTGTTACTCAACCGATATAATAATTGCGGACTTTTAGTTGATCACCATATTAAATCATTATTAAATATAACTGCAATAACTAAAGAGTCGCCTTCTTCGATCAGAATCTTAATAGACACTATTTTGAAAAATTTACGCGCCCTTAAGATCCTAGGTGAGCCTACAGACTACTGGGATAGCTTAATTATTAATATCATGGTGTCGAAATTAGATAAAATCACTGAAAGAGAATGGGGGTCTCATAAGTGCACATTGTTTCCGAATCCAAACGAGAATAATTCTAAGCGTTTATCGGTGGACGTCTTAATTAACTTTTTGCGCAATAAAGCAGACATGCTGGAGGCATTGCAGCGTTCACATAGCAAAGAAGCTCAAAGCACTGCCAACAAAAAACAACACTCAAAATGTCATAATGTGTCACACTGCAATGTTTCTAGCGGACCGAGTAAATCAAATAAACAACGCGGTAAGTTAACATGCGCAAAATGTAACGCGAATCATCCACTGTATACGTGTAAAGAGTTTATCGAATGCGACTTAGACACAAAGCTTAAACTGGTACGCGAGCACAACATATGTGAGAATTGTTTACATTCGAGACACTCAGTAAATAGTTGTAGGTTTGGGCCTTGTCGACACTGCAATCAAAAACATAACTCATTATTGCACAATTATAACGCTAATAGTTCGGTTACTTTGCATACTACAACGAACACCGAGGCGTCGCATGCTAATGTGAGGGAAGCGCCTGCGCACCTCCCCGCGGCCGCCGCCGCCGCACCAGCCGCCTCGGACTCCGCTGTCCCTATTCAAGTAAACAAGGCACACATGCAAACTCAATCAATTAAATCTATAGGTGTGCAGTCCGTGTTATTGTCAACAGCTGTCGTTGAAGTAGCAGATGTACACGGTAGATACCATAAAGCGCGTGCACTCCTTGATAATGGAAGCCAGCGCTGTTTCATTTCTAAATCTTTATGTCAAGTCTTAAACGTATCATTAATACAGTCCACAAACGAAGTTCGAGGCGTAGGTGATTCGATAGTACATTGTTCGCAAGCTTGTAATATCGTTATCAAATCCTGCGTCGATAATTCATTTACTACGCGCATTAATTGTTATGTGCTGTCTAGGATTACGGCTTCGATGCCTGCCGTGTGTAAATTAAGCGCGCAAGTCTGTATTCCAGACAACATACGGTTAGCTGATCCGGAGTTTCTAGATTATAAAAATATTGACATTTTAATTGGCGCAGATAGGTTTTGGGATCTGTTAGAAGACGGTAAGATTCGTTTGTCTAGTGGTCCGTTTCTACAGAATACCAAACTAGGCTGGATTATTTCCGGACCTATAGTTAATTATACGCGAAAAAATACGCCAATTCATTGCAATATTATTAATTCTTTAGATACGCAACTTCGATTGTTCTGGGAGATTGAGGAACTGTCTAAGGTCAGAGACGCACAGACTGAGGAAGAACGTGCATGCGAAGATCACTTTGTTCGCACCACTACTCGCAATAGCGAGGGGAGATTCTGCGTGCACATTCCACTCCATCAGTCACCTGATACCTTGGGGGATTCTTATACACAAGCAGAACGTCGATTTCTTGCGCTAGAAAAACGTCTGCAGCGTTCGCCTGAATATAAAATTCTTTATTCCGACTTTTTAAAGGAGTATCTTAGTTTAGGCCATATGACACAGGTAGATTCCTATGAATCCCCGTGTTATTTCATGCCGCATCATGGCGTGTTCCGCGAGCTCAGCACCACCACCAAGTTGCGCGTGGTGTTTGACGCAAGCGCACCATCGAGCTCGGGTAAGTCACTGAATGATTTGCAACTAGTTGGCCCTCCTATTCAGGGTGATCTCATTGCAATTCTTCTCCGCTTCCGGCAGCATAAGTACGTCGCGTGCGCCGACGTGGAGAAGATGTACCGGCAATGTCTAGTAGATGAGGGTCAGCGCAGCTTGCAGATGATTCTGTGGCGTGACCATCCTTCAAAGCCATTAGGTATATTTAAATTAAATACCGTGACGTATGGAACCGCCTCCGCGCCTTTTCTAAGTGTTAGGTGCCTGAAACAATTAGCATCTGAATCTCCTTATCCTGATGTCGCGCGAGCTATAAAAGAGGATTTTTATGTCGACGACTTCATTACAGGCTTAGATGATAAAATTAAATTATTAGATCTATGCGATAAAACTCAGAAGACGCTGCAGTCGGGCTGCTTTCCACTTAGGAAGTGGATATTTAATTTTAAACACGATGATGACCGTCAGTCGTCTAGTCAGTTTAAACCTTTAAGTTTAGATGAAAATGTTAGTTCTAAAACCTTAGGAATAGGCTGGCATAACGCAAGTGACAACTTTTATTTTAATTCTCAAATTAACATTGAAAATAACAAAGCTATTACAAAGAGGTCTATTTTATCAAAAGTTTCGCAAATATTCGACCCTCTCGGCTTGTTAAGTCTTGTCATAATTGTTGTCAAAGTTCTTTTACAACAATTATGGCTATTAAAAATAGGTTGGGATGATAACGTTCCTGATGACACGGTGCGCGTGTGGAACCGGTTTGTTATTTCATTGCAAGCGCTAAACACTGTTCGCATACCTCGCCACGCTATAGGTACACAGCCTATGTATATTGAGTTACACATTTTTTGCGACGCATCTCAGACGGCGTACGGCGCGTGTTGTTATGTTCGCACAGTTAACAAGGATTTAACAGTATCAGTTAGATTATTGTTTTCAAAAACAAAGGTCGCGCCATTAAAACCTATTAGTATACCACGTCTCGAACTTTGTGGGGCTGTATTAGGTGCTCGTCTGTATGACAAGGTAGGCAACTCATTACGGTGTAACTTGAATAGCGTAGTATTTTGGACTGATTCCACAATTGTCTTAGGCTGGCTGCACATGAAACCTAACCAACTTAAGACATTCGTTCAAAATAGGATCGCGGAAATTCATGACCTAACACTAGACTTTCCGTGGCGTCACGTACGCAGTGGAGATAACCCTGCCGATCTAGCGTCACGTGGTGCTCGATTAGAAGAACTTTCTTCGTCTACCTTGTGGTGGGAGGGTCCTGAATTTCTTCGTGACCCTAGTTTTTCAATAGACGATCACAAAAGTTCGGAATCGTTCAAACTTCGCGAGTTGCCCGAGGTCAAGTCATGCGTCACTGCCGTTGTAGCTCAGGATTGTTGTGAATCATCTTTGTTTCCCTTCCATCGGTTCTCTCAATTTAAACGTATGAGGCGTGCGACTGCCTTTATGTTACGTTTTATTAATAACAGTCGTGGTAAAAATAATAAGCGTACGGGCGGCCTTAGTGTAGATGAGTTAGACCATGCTGATAAAACATTAGCTCGATTTTGTCAAATGGAATCTTATCCAGTTGAATACAAAGCATTATCTAGTAATGAGACTATTAAAAGTAAAAGTTGTTTGTCTAAATTGAATTTGTTTTTAGATGATCACAAATTAATGCGCGTAGGTGGTCGTTTAGTTAATTCTAATGAATTTATTTACGGTAAAAAACACCCAATTGTAGTTCATAGTAAACATCATTTTACCACTTTATTATTTCGTCATGAGCACATTCAGCTTCTCCACGCTGCTCCACAGGCATTACTTTTTCATTTACGCGAATCATGGTGGCCTGTCGGAGGTAGGAACTTAGCTCGCCAGGTAGTGCATAGTTGTGTTACCTGTACTCGCATTAGAGGTAAGACGCTTAGCCCTCTGATGGGTAACTTACCTAGGGAGCGAGTTACAGCTAGTCTTCCATTCGTTCAGTGTGGGGTGGATTACGCTGGGCCAGTGCTCATTCTGAACCGCAAAGGTAGGGGTGCTAGGCTTGTCAAAGGGTACATTTGTCTTTTTATTTGTTTCGTGACACGTGCTGTACACCTGGAGTTAGTCAGTGACCTCTCCAGTGAAGCGTATTTATGTACTTTAAAAAGATTTATTTCACGCCGTGGTAAGCCTGCAGATATATACTCTGATAATGGTCGTAATTTCGTAGGTGTAATGAATGATTTTTCTAAATTTTTAAGTAATTGTAGTAGTGATATTTTTGAATTCGCATCTAGTCAAAATATTAACTTCCATTTTATTCCCCCTTATTCTCCGCATTTTGGTGGTCTGTGGGAAGCAGGAGTCAAGTCGAGTAAATATCATCTTCGTCGTGTGATAGGTAACGCGCACCTCACGTTCGAAGAGTACAGCACAGTATTGGCTCAAATAGAAGCCGTACTAAATTCCCGACCTCTGTCTCCTCTTTCCCCTGATCCTCATGATTTTTCCCCGCTCACTCCCGGTCACTTCCTTATTGGCCGACCACTAACTGCGCCAGCCGGCGATGACCTACGTGATGTTCCAGCTAGTCGTCTCCAGCGATACCAGAGGGTAGAACAACTTCGCCAACACTTCTGGAACCGGTGGGCGAAGGAATACATCTCCGAGCTGCAGGTGCGGACAAAATGGACGGCGAATAAGGACGAGCTCAAACCAAACTCCTTAGTGGTTATTAAGGATAATAACCTCCCACCTCTAAAGTGGCATTTGGGACGTGTCCTTTGCACTATCCCAGGAAAGGATGGCATATCCCGGGTGGCTGATATACAGACGTCATCGGGCGTGGTGAGACGCGCATACACCAAGATTTGTCCTCTAATAAAGGACGTGATCGACACTGATGCAGTGACTGAAGACCATTGAAAGCCACTGCTTCCAAGGCCGGGGGCATGTTGTGAACTCTGACTCCACTTAAACACATAGCGACATCTCGAGGCAAAACCGACATCATAAGCTACGTCATAGTAACCTCTCGACCGTGATTGGTTTCCATTTAAAATATTGTTCCCTCACCCTTCTCCTTGAATGTTGTAAGATGGCGAATATACAATTTGATCGTTGAACCTAACGCATCGTCGTTTTAATTATAATAATCCTCAACACAATCACATATATCAAACCTGAGTTTTCACAAACCTCACCGCTGCTGCTACAGTAGCCTATATGTTAATCCAGGGTGCCAGCTACCTCCATACAAAATTTTATTAAAATTGGTCAAAGTAACAAACATATAAACACACACACACACCCCCACAAACTTTCGCCTTTATAATATTAGTGTGATAACCCGTGCCCCGTTACTTCGTTTTCGCTTAGCGCTCTTTCTGATTCTTTATTCTTTTTGATCGGCTCCTTAGAGTCGTAGCGTGATGCTAAATAGCCTATAACCTTCCTTAAGAATTGGGCTATCAAATACAAAAATAAATTTTAAATCCGACTGAGCATCATCATTATCATTTCAGCCGAAAGACGTCCACTGGGAGATTGTACTCGTCATTATGAACAACTTTTACCAAGTGACCAAAGATGCAATCGCAAAAAAAATCTGCTGTTTTGCATGCAGCCATTTTAAAGAGTTATGCGAACTTAAATGGGAGCTATATGTTTAAGCCGTTTGGGGTTGAAACACTAGGGCCTTGGGCTCCGAGTGCTCAACGAACATTTCGGGACATCGCCAAGCGGTTGGTTGACTCTTCACGTGACCAGAGGGCTGGTCTATTTTTAGCCCAAAGAATAAGCATTGCCATCCAACGTGATAATGCTGCCAGCCTTTTGGGCACTTATCCCATTGACAGCGATGCGGAAGAATTTTTTGATGCCCAATCAACTCCTGCCTTTTTTTAACCTTAAGTATGCACTATCCCTTATGATATTGGTGGTTGGTGGTAGAAATCTAACTTAGAAAGATATATTAATGATTCTAAGGATTATAATTCTCTAAATATGTACATGTTATTGTCGCGAATCATATTTTGATCAAGATACAATCTGACACTGACCTGCAAATTGAAAAAAACGTAAGAAATTTGAATTTCGCGGTATACCACTACCCATTCACCTTAAATTGTAAAGTGTGTTAGTTATATAACATAAATAGCACTAATAACTGTGTACGAACAACGTTTTATTCACCCTACTAGCCGAATATCAAGTTTTAACGATAATTTAGTGCTGTGGAGTGGAAAATTCGTTCTATACAGCTTGGTCTTACGATTAACATGGATCGCATTCTGAAACTAAGTTGCTTATCGCCAGAACAAGTTTATACAAGTTGTCAGCAACATCCCAGTTGAAACTTGTTTCGGTACTCACTTCGTACAATTAACATTTAAAAGATTAATTACATTGGATGCAGAGATATTTATGTAGGATAGGTACCTATAACGGGGACCCGTGGCTAAATAATAACAGCCGCAAAGGTCGATCGATCAGGTTAAGCTACGCTTGCCGCGGTTGGTCTGTGGATGGGTGATCCTCTTTACGTACCGAGACCCCTCCGTGCCTCGGAAAGCACATTAAAGGCTCCTAAAAACAGGCGCGACACGCGACGCGAATCGCGCGCGACACAATGGCATCGCAAGTCGCGCAACAAGCGGTGCCTGTTAACGTGCTTTCCGAGCCACGGAGGGGTCTTGGTATGTAAAGATGGTCACCCATCCACGGACCAACCGCGGCAAGCGTAGCTTAACCTGATCGATCGACCTTTGCGGCTGTTATTACTTAGCCACAAGCCCCTCATGTTATCACACCCATGGATAAAAATACTGACTCCTGACTACTAAGAAATCCCTAAAGGAAAACCCATCATACATTTTCCCTATCATTACTACAATAAAGGCGTGACTCTCCCACAAAAGCGTTTCTTAATTCCGGCCAAACTAATCCTGAACTCGCTAAAACCTCGGGGTGGTCTCCCATACATTTTTTCCGGAACATATTTGGGCTACACAGCGTTGGTTGGATGTATGAATAGCGTGAAGATGTATTTCATGGAGCAGGAAACGAGGCATGTTCCTACCACACCGTGCCGCCCACAGGATTTGGTGTGTTCCGCTTTGGACTGGGAATAGAAAATAATTTTTTTTTTGTTTAGCCTATACAGTCCCACTGCTGGGCAAAGACGGCACGGTTGGCGCAGTGGTTGAGCGATTGACTGCTGCGCTGCGTGTCGCGGATTCGATTCCCGCACGGAACAAATATTTGTATGACCTACAAGTAGTTGTTCCGGGTTTGGCTGTTTGTGTATGTGAGTTTAAATGTTTGTATACGCACCCACAATACAGGAGAAATTCCTAGAGTGGGGCAAAGTTTAAAAAAAAAAACAAAAAAAAAAAACTATTTTTCAACTTTTCATGTTCCAAGAGTTTGTACTATTCAAACTTTATATTTGATATTCGATAATCATAACTTAAAAACTAGGATCTGTCTATGGATATTCGTAGCTGATTGTACTATTGTTACAGCAAGCAGACAGACATTTCAATTCGTTAGTCTACGAATGATGATAATCTAAATATTTTATAATGGAACAGCAAACAGATTTTCCCGTAACATGAGAAAATAAATCTGGCACATATCTCCGCGCCCTAAACGGACAACACCAGAGAATCTTGGTGCGGCAAGCTTTTAAATATTTCCCCGTCCTTGATTTATCGCCCGCCTTATAAAAGCCTCCCGCAGGGCGATATAGCCTTCCACGGCAAGCTTTTCGGCATTTTTTGCTTTAATAAAAATCGCGTCTTCAGTCTGCTACAGGAGAATTTTAATTTTTCTTTCTAATATTCTTGTTAGAACATTTTCATTTGGAATCGTCCAGTGTGAAATTACGGAGGAACGACTATGACGGTTGTAAGTGGAAGATATCATTTTGTGAGTGATTTAGTAAAATTGGTGCTTTTGTTTTGAAATTATAGTAAGATACCTATTAAAGTACCTAAATCTTAGCTTTACAGCTATCAAATTAATCTTCTTCATCTAAGTTTTTGTCTTCTTAGGGCCGTAGAATGATATTTTAAATAAATTAAGCGCTGCACGCTTAATTTATTTAAAATATCATTCTGTATCTGTCATCTTTAAACAATTAATTTACCGATTATTCATTTAGCTCTAAACGTATTTAGTGATTTGGAGTGCATCATAAGTGTCTCAAAAATGTAAATGTTTTCATCGGCATCGCCAAGGTGCCACAAGATGGACCGACGACCTTGTGAAGGCCGCAGGAATCCGTTGGATGCGGGAACCACAGAACCGGTCGAAGTGGAGGTGCTTGGGGGAGGCCTATGTCCAGCAGTGGACGTCTTTCGGCTGAAATGATGATGAGCCAGCGGTGCCGCTCACCGTCATCAACCCAAACGACTAGTTTTAAATCAAATCCAAAATCTACCCATTTTACACTACCCACTACTTGCACCATGCAATAATGAGTAGGTACCATTAAAATAGACTGTAAGAGAGCAAAGACAAGGAGTTGTCGCAATATAGCTGTCGTCTCAGAACGACCCTCGTCTTATGCTGCACTATTTATCACAGTCAGTATTAGGATTACTAGGAGTTGGAGATTTTGGATGTGGTAGTTTTATATGCGGTAACTTCGATGTCCTGCGAGGTAATTTCGTAACACACTAGCAGTAACAATGGCTTTCATTTGACAGTTCAACAACATTCATTACGTTATTTACGTTGCATGCAGGCAAATTTTTCGAATATATATGAGGCAATGGATTAGCAATATCAAGAGGATTCTGATCGTGATTGATAGTGTGGTATACAATTAGAGTAGTTTATTTTTTATCGCAAAAAAAAAAATCTGCTGTTTAGTACAGTCAACAAAGGAGTTAAGTATACAGGAGAGTCGGATATAGTTGAAGAGTACTAATAATAAACTAAAATTTTATTCGAGAATATCCATCGGTTTCTTAGTAAACTTCAACAATATCCGACGCTCCTGTATACTTAACTCCTTTGTTGACTGTACATATTGACGAGTTATGCGAGCGTAAATGTAGGAAACAACTGATTTTTTTTTCGCGATTTCACTTGGGTCCCATAGTAAAAGTTGTTCATAATGATGAGTACAATGATCCCTTAAAAGGTTTTGCACATTTAACGTTACACCTTGTATACGGGCATACATTTTCCCATGACGCATCCACGTTTCAATTTCATTAATGACTCCACGTAAAATACAAACTTAAGGGCATTTAAGCACTTATTTAAGTAACTTACTTAACACTCCGTGAGTTACGACTCGTCTACACATTTATTGAAATCGAGACATTTGTAACTTGCCTAATCCTATTTTGGTTTACAACTAAATAATCGCCCTTGAAGTCGTATGTGTGAAATTTGTTTGTTTTAAACACGTACTTTGGGGTTTCAATTTATGCCAAAACATACACCCACAATATTTTAATTATTCAGTTAATCACGGCAAACAATTCAAGCAAGATATTATGAGAAATACGTTAATTACACATAGTGTAGCCATAAGTAATGGATACTTCATCATCATCTGCCTAGCCTTTTCCCAACTATGTTGGGATCAGCTTCCAGTCTAACCGGATGCACCTGAATATCGGTATTAATGGATATCTATGGGCTGTTATTGCTGGCTCCTGAAATACAGGTACTCTAACCTAGCTCTGGAGCCAGGGTCTCTCATTTTTCTGTAACCTGTTTATGTCAATAAATAATTTATTATTATTTGCTATTCTGCTGTACTTTTGACTGAGGATTGCGTAGCCAATGTTGTGTAGCGTAAATAAGAAGAACCACCACATTGAATATAAAACATATAATTTTTGTAAATCAATTTTGATGTAAAATGTATATATAAGAAAGACCGACGTACAGACAGACGGACAACGAAGTGATCTTATAAGGGTTCCGTTTTTCCTTTCCAGGTACGGAACCCTAAAAAAGTAGAAAACAAGTCATATTGTGATGACACTATTCGTTATGAGTTTATGACACACAAGTAATGAAATAACGAACATACAAAGTGCGGTGTACGTCTCAAGGTTGCGTGATTTCTGAATAATTTAAATACTGTGCGTAGACTGTAAACTTGTCATCATCATCATCATGACACTGAAACGTGGTCGCTCACAATGGCCCACAATGGCAGAAGTATTGAATTTTATCTATTGAAAAGCTTTCCGGTTCCAATAAATAAAATTCAATACTTTTAACATTATTCTTTTAACAAGCTTATTCTTTCAACATATAGAAGACTATAAGACACCTAAAAGGCAGTGGAGAGGGCTATGCTTGGAGTTTTCCCACGTGATCAAATCAGAAATGAAGGGATCCGCAGGACGACCAAGGTAACATAGGCCACCTCCACTTCGACCGGTTCTGTGCTTCTCGCATCCAACGGGTTCCTGCGGCCTTCACAAGGTAGTCGCACCACCTTGACCACCTCGAATCAGGAATGGGGAGATCCGCAGGAGAATCAAGTTAACCGACATAGCCCGAAGAATTTCCAAACTTACGTGGCAGTGGGCAGGGCACATTTCTCAGAACAGATGGCCGATGGGGCCGGAAGGTTCTGGAGTGGAGACCGCAACCGCGTACAGGAAGACCCGATGGAAGCTTTTGAGATCATCGGATAATTTAAAGCTTAAAATGCCAATGCATTCTACAACGTTTTTCGACAAATCCTTCTCCGTTCAGGCCGCTCGTTTATGGAATGCATTGCCAGTTCAAATAAAACGCGCGCAATCGTTAGCTGTATGTAAGAGACTCGTGAAGGAACATTACTTGTTGTTGTGATCTTGTTTTCGTAGCTGCAATAATCTAAAGTCGTCATTTATTTTCGTTGCTTATATGTATATTTAGTATGTATTTATTTATGTATCTATTATACAGCATTATACATGTTTATATCTATGCATCTATTATAGTATATTATTTTGGCACCACTGACAACCCCATTTTTTATATCCACGCAATCACTGTCCATTCCAAGGTTGCCTGGAAGAGATCGCAGAAAGCGATAAGGCCGCCCATTGTATGTTATGTATTGTATATTGACAACACACATCTATCGAAATTACAAACTAGGTACAGTTCACATAGTAATTAATACAGGATAATGCCTCATGAACCTGTATGTCCCGCATTCAGGAAACCATGAGCAATAGCTACATAGGTTTATTGTACGAAACAACGTGCGTCGGCGAAGCCTGTTTACGGCATTGTTAAGGCGAGCCATTCACGATGCGACCGTGTCTTGTGGTCTAAGATCAACCGCATAATGGCGCCGCCAGACAACATGTTCAGGCTTGTACAATTAGATAATCTGACACAACAGGGTAATGTAAGTAGGTATTTGTGTGTTACGAAATCAAGGTATTAATGTTAAATCAAGCGGTGCAGTGGCTCTAGGAGGTTATAATTAATTAAATCAACATTCGAAAAGTCTATTGTTTTCAATGTATATCAGAACATAGTTGAAAAGTTGCCTTGGTGGCAGATCATTTTAGGTAGAACAGCATAAAGTTCTGGTTTACTATAAGACCCGTGACCGCCACATGCGGCCGTAATGTCTAAATACAAAGCGTTGTTTGACACCTTAATGTCAAATACTGGTGAAAATGACAGATTTTTATGACGTCCATTGTAAACATGACGGGAACGCTTTTGACGTGACAACGTCTTAAATTAGGTTGCGGCTGGGAGTCACTTATGAAAAAGTGTAACGCTCGGTAACGTTACGTTCTTATTTTCATTTAATTCCTTGTTCCTATTGTGCAATTTAATTATATTCATATCAATAAATATTCTACCGAGAAAAAGACGTTGTCACGTAAAATCTTCGCCCGTAAAACCGACTTTACAGGCAACCATTTTTTTAAAAACCATGTCCATGACGCTACCCAAACGAAACGTGTGACGAACTCAAATCACCCATGAGTTGCCAACAGCACTAACACTTCAATAGTGGTCCGTACACGACACGACTTAAGGTACCTTTAAACAGGCGCGACACGCGATATAATCGTGCGCGACACAAAGGCACTGCTCGTGCTCGTTGCGCGACTTGCAGTGCCTTTGTGTAGCGCGCGATTTTATCGCGTGTCGCGCCTGTTTGAAGGAGCCTTTATTAGCGAAGAGAAAGATAATCTAGTGGAAGAGATTGTATATTTTGTAGTTTGATATATTTTTTTTATGTTAAGTATGTATTTTTGTGGTGTACATACCCCAGCACATCAAGCTAATACAATCTGTCAAATTTCTTTAATAGATTTTCAACTTTATCGCTAAAGCATAAGGTTCAAAGTTTATTGGGAAGTCAGTTTCGGGTAGCTTGTACAATAAAGTATTTAAAAATAAATACTAACGCGTTGTTAACTAGTTTGTGATTAGTTGCGACTTCTAATGATGTACCTAATCGTGTTTTCTCCAATTAAAACGCGTCGCATCACGCATAGGCTCTCCAGCTGAATATTTCATAAACCTTTGAATTTCCAAAGGGAAACTTTGATAGTTGCTTTGTATTTATGAAGGGTATTATTACACTTTCATTAAAATTTCGTCCACATGGAAGTTTGTGCGTAATGGAGACTTCGAGTGCTGTTAGTGCCGCTATGTGACTTGGTCTGTGCATATTTGATGGCTAATGTTCATTTTCACACTAGTGACTCGCTATCCCTTTTGAGAGTAACTTCAATTATGGTTACTTTATCATACAATGAAAATAATTATATTTATAAGTTGAATAATACTATTCACAATCTGACATGTTGTCATAGAGACAAATTATTGTTTTTTGACACTAACAAGTTTGTTAGTGGTATTAAGTTAACTCAGAGAACTATATCTCTGTCTGGGGAATGTAGACATATGATTGCTATGTTGATAGCATATAATATTAACGAGGTTATAGCTAATATAACGAGTTCTAGTATTAGTGACGAGTCCGTGTTGCCTAGTTATACTAACAACATGGTGATTAATTATGGATCGTCATGTTGTACGAAGGAGGATCCACCACCACCACCACCACCACCTATAATACCAACATCCTTGGAGACTACTACCAGTCAGATAGGATATTCTCCTCCCGCTGGAACATACTCGGGCAATCCAGACTCTCCAGTTGTAGTTGTGGAGGTCACTCCGGATAACTATTTAAACTAGTCAGTGAGACAACAGAAGTTACCCCTTCAAATACCAAATTATTATTACAGAATAATAAAAAGGTATCTTCTGGCAATATAATTAATAATAATAAAAAACCAAAGGGAGTGCAACATATTTTAAAATTATTTAATCAGAATATCCAAGGTTGCGCTTCCAAATTATTGGAAATAGAATTGTTTTTGGAAAACACCAAGTTTGATGTCATTTGTTTAACAGAGCATTGGTTGAAAGATCATCAAGTAAAGTCAATTAATTATGAAAATTATTGTGTAGTTAGCCATTTCAGCCGAAAACGTATGATACATGGCGGATCATTAATATTAATTAAAAATTCTATTAAATCAAAAGAACGAAAAGACATAATCGGACTGTCTGTTGAACACACCATTGAATTGTCCTGTGTTGAGCTTGATAAGCATGTTATAGTATGTGTATACAGACCTCCAAGTTACCAGAATCTATCGGTGTTTGATTCTGTAATGGAAGATGTGTTAAAGAAACTTAGTACTAGTAGTAAGTCAATAATAGTATGTGGAGATTTTAATATTAATTTATTGGAAAATAACTCGAATACTGTCAGATTGTTAAGTCTTTTTAGGTCATTTGATTTGTCAAATGTTTTTATTGAACCAACCCGAGTGACAGCTTCTTCTGCCACTTGTATTGATAATGTTTTTTGTAATTGTGATTACTTACACAAAGAAATTGTAAATAAGTTGCCATCTGATCACAGTGGACAAAAAATAACATTTAGCTCCTACATGCCTTTACAAAAAATTCAAATAAGGTTTAGGACAATTACATGTAAAAAGTTAGAGAAATTAAATAATTCTTTGGCCAGTAAGTTATGTGATCAGAATTTTAATAATATAGGTGACCCAAATGAATTCTACGCCGAGTTCTTTTCAATATTAAACGCGCAGTTTAATGACACTTTTCCACTAAAAACTAAAAATATTCACACAACGTTTTTATTTAGTGACTGGGCGACTCCAGGTATTCGTAAAAGCAGGGAAAAACTTTTTGAACTCTATGGCTTAAAGCAACATATGAATAATACAAACTTTCATCAGTATGTTGCAAAATATTCAAAAACTTTTAAAAGTGTGTGCCAAAAAGCTAAAGCTCTTTATATTAGCAATAAAATAAAATCAGCTGATGATAAAATAAAAACTACCTGGCAAATAATAAATAATGAAACAGGTAGGAAAAAACAGCCTAACACTGAATTTAATTTAGAGACTGCACATGGCCCCATCAACTCAGATGTAGAAATAGCTCAGGAATTTGAAAACTTTTTTTCTAATATTCCCCTTAAAACTACTGAAGCTTTAAATTCATCCCCCACGCTTTCTGCTGCCTTACTTAAAAAGAATGTAAAGGCATGCCCTTTGGAGTTTAGGTTTCAGCATACAAGCCCCCAGGCTGTTATAAAAGATTTTAGAGATCTTAACATTAAATCAACAGAAGATCTCTGGGGAATGTCTGTAAAAGTATGTAGATCTTTTATCGAAACTATTGCGCCCTATTTAGCTTTCATATTTAACACCAGTGTTGACCAAGGAGTCTTTCCGGATCTTATGAAACATAGTAAAGTAGTACCATTGTTCAAATCCGGTGATAGTAAAGATCCTAACAATTATAGACCTGTGTCAATTCTACCAGTTCTCAGTAAGGTGTTTGAAAAGTTGATGCTCAATCAAATGTTACGTCACTTTAATAAAAATTCCATCTTTCATGAACACCAGTACGGTTTCACCAAAGGGCGTTGCACTACTGACGCCGGTGTTACCCTAATAAAGAACATTTTTAACGCCTGGGAAGAAGCACAAGATGCCATTGGAATCTTTTGCGACCTCTCTAAGGCGTTCGATTGCGTAAACCACGAGACACTTCTGATGAAACTGGAGCACTATGGAATTAGAAAAGCAGCACTTGACTTGCTAAGATCATACCTGAAAGATAGAAAGGTTAAAGTTCAAGTAAACGGCGTAAACTCATTAGGGTCTGAAATGACAATGGGTGTTCCTCAAGGTTCGATATTGGGTCCATTCCTCTTTTTAGTTTACATTAATGATTTACCCCAATTACTTCAAAATCAACCGAAGATGGTGTTATTTGCAGATGACACATCGTTAATCTTTAAAATAGACCGACGGTCACAAAATCTTGACGACGTGAATAACTCTATTCTTCAGGTCCAAGATTGGTTTACGGTAAATAATTTAGTACTTAATGAAAAAAAAACCAAATGCATTAGATTTAAATTACCGAATGTTAGAAGTAGCGAATGTGAAATCATATTGAATGGCCAAAAACTAGAATTTATTGATCAGACAGTTTTCCTAGGAATCACGCTAGACGAGAAATTACAATGGGGACCTCATATAACATCTATTGCGGGGCGGCTAAGCTCCGCCGCTTATGCTGTTAGAAAGATAAGACAGTTAACAGATGTAGAAACCGCGCGTTTGGTCTATTTTAGTTACTTCCACAGTATTATGTCATATGGCATTTTACTATGGGGTCGGGCTGCTGACATTGAATCCATTTTTATTTTACAAAAGAGAGCTGTCAGAGCCATTTACAATCTACGTCGTCGCGAATCTCTTAGGGAACTATTTAAAAAGGTTAATATCATGACGGTACCTTGCCAATTCATTTATGAAAATATTATGTATGTAAGAAAAAATCAACATCTTTTTAATAAAATAAGTGATAGGCATAATTTTAATACTAGAAATAAAGATAAATTAGATCAACCTTTTTTTAGATTATCTAAAGTACATACATCTTTTATGGGGTACTGTGTTAAATGCTACAACAAAATACCTTGTGACATATTGCAATTAAATGAAAGAAAATTTAAAACTCATATTAAAAGTACACTTTGTAAACAAGGATATTACAAATTAGAGGATTATATCCAAGATAAGAATGTTTGGAAACATGCTGGTCCTGCTCCATAGGACAATCTAAAAGTCTAGACAAAATCAAACTTGTTCCTAATTTAATTTATATATATATTTTTAATTATGACATCTTATTCTAATTCATTTTTACAATCTGCGACTACAGTGGCTCACACATTTGTTAAAGTTCAACTACTTTTGCATTTTTTTTTTCTTTAAATAACTTGTAAATATGTGAGCACCATGTATCTATCACTTATTTGATTTACCTGTCATTGCTTAATTTTTAATTCTTTTTACCTTTTGTGGTAGACTAATTTTATTATGGGTGCATCGTGTTCACATATAATTTTTATTATGTATACAAGACCTTGTAAAACATTTTTAAAAGAGTAACGGTGGAGTTTCTTGCCCATTCTTCTCCATACGAAAACTACCTTTTCGAATGGGCGACTAGAATCATTTCTATTTAGTTTTTTTTTTGACGTTCAAAAGTGCCTTTAATGTGCCTATTTGAAATAAATGATTTGACTTTGACTTTGACTTTGGTTATAATGACGGAGAATTAACTATGAAATGTGTGTGTCCTTGTTTATTTTTCGACTTTGCTAATCATTTTTGAAAACAAAATATAATAAAAGAACATGACGTAGGTACATGAAGAGGTTACCTGAGGGGTTGGCGGGGCTTCGATGGTCGGCAGCGAAGAGTCCTGGGACGCGGTGGTTTCCTTCTGCGAAACAGTCGTCTCGCAGAAGTAGGCTGCGGAAAGGGAGAGAGAGACCTCGTACCTCGTCCACTCACTCGGCCCACAGCAGGCGCACCGGGCACCGGACTGAGGGCGGACAACACCCTCTTCCAGCCCCCTAAATGGGTCCTGGGACGACGGACTCGGGGACATCTGTCGCCCCCCACACCTCAGAACCCGAGGTTGCGGCGCGTAGTGTTCCACGCGCGCCCCTCTTAGACGTCGCGGGGGGAGTCAAACACCTCACTCCCCTCCTGACTCAAGGAGGCCTGCAGGCCCCAGTCGGGGGTTGCGTAAGGATCGTACGTTCCCGCGACCCCCGGCGTAGGTGTGAGATGGAACACCGGAGTGGTTTTTAGTCAAAGACTACTACGGAGAAATTCCAGATGAAAGAGCGCAAATAACACTATGCCCAATCCGAGAATCAAACCTATGATAACATTCTTTCTATCTTTCTTTTTGGTAGTGGTTTTGTAAGTTGTCCGTACAGGACAACTTACAAAATCACTACCGAAAAGAAAGAAAACCAAACAGAAAATTAATGGAAACCAAAACTCATAGATCCAAATGACGTCATGACTCCCACAATTTTCGGAAGTCGCACCCGAACAATTAAAACCGATATTGGATCGTAAATAATGATTCTTAAAGTCTATAATAAAATGGTTTTAGACCGTAAAAATGTTTGAAGAAGCCGTGAAAAATTAAAATTGAATGATTTAGGGGTTAATTAGTGGGTGGGGTTAATTTATGTTCGTCTTTGAAGAGCCGACGGCGTCGTGAGTGGGCCAAGTGTCCTGGGACAAAAGATAGACGTATAAACTATGCTCTGGTGCTCAAAGTTTTGGTGATTGCCCCTTGAACAGTTGTGTATTGTTCGAAGTTAATTCATCTGTGTTTTGTGTTGTAATAAGGATTTTTAATCCGATCATGTATTTTATATACAATCATTTATTTGCATTCCATAATGTTGTAGAGGTGTTATACTGGCTTAAAATTAAGGTACAGACGCCAGCACAGCAAGCTACCCGAAACTATCAAATTTTCCCAATCAACTTTAAATCTAATGCTTTAGCGATAAAGTTGAAAATCTGTTATGGAGATTTGACAGATTGCCTTTTGCGTTTTGCCTCGTTTACGTTCATAAATGAGACGGCCAATTCCTGTAATTAAAAACGTTCAAAATCTAGACGCAAACTCATCTCGGCGACAACCAATGTCAAAAACTTGTCAAAAATGTAGGGAAATTGGGGGTATTTTTGACAGATTGAGATCAGACTGTGAACGTTCTTAAAATTACGAGAA
This sequence comes from Oligia strigilis, assembly GCA_951800025.1. Classification (NCBI taxonomy): domain Eukaryota; kingdom Metazoa; phylum Arthropoda; class Insecta; order Lepidoptera; family Noctuidae; genus Oligia; species Oligia strigilis. The sequence continues at coordinate 19,876,480 of OX637546.1, read as the reverse complement.
TAGTCCCTCAGATCATACATGAATTTTTTTAAAGTTTTGGAAAGTCTAAGAGATATTTTATTATTTCTGTAGTGTAATATAATTTTACGCTTGTAACTAAGATGCTATTTAAAACTTTCAGTCATTATTGAATTTAAAACTAACCTAAAAATTCACTTTTGAACATGGTTCTTAAGACTCCGTAAATAACATAATATCAGTTCTTAGGCCATAAAATCAGAGATCAGTGGTGGCACAGTGGTAACGGCCGCGTCTAACGAGTTGGGGTAAGTTGTGGGTTCAAACCCAAGCAGGCACTTTACTTTGTGAAATTATTTCATCACCACTGCTCTCAAAATGGTGAAGGAAAACATCATGAGGAAACCGGCATGTCCTAGAACCAGAAGCTCGAAGATATGACTGTGGCATCCGCTAACCCACACTGGGCCCGCGTGGTGGATTATGGCCTACTCCCCACTCCCTCTCACAGAGAGGAGGCCTGTATCTCAGCGGTAAAAACATTAGGCTAAATAAGAGGCCATAAAATCCAATCTTAACTTCCAAAAACAACAATTTGAGCACCGTAGCCCAACTAGACAAGGATAAATTGACGTCAAAACACTATGATGGAAAGGGACAGATGATAGCGGTGTCTCAGTGTTTATCGGTACTGACACGATGCAGATTAGGCCTAAGGCAGACAGGAGCGAGGCTTAAATTAGATCACGTCCTATGGTATATGTAAACGGGGTAAGTAACGATAAAATATTACTTTATTTTCTGTTATATTTCGGTATTCGGGAAGAATGAGGTTATGAGGTTGTGAAATGTTTACGTGTGGAATAAAGTGTTTATTTTTTCATGGGTTTTCGGGCGGATTTTGATGGGTGCTTTGTTTTCGCTTGGGGCTGTCTCTGTGATGTCTTTTGAGCCTCTACTAAAAGATGACGAGGTACCAGAACATTTTTGCTAAGACTTTATAGAAATATATTAACTGTCAAATTGCTTAAACTAGAATCGTAGGATGGGTTTTGTTATTTATGGACGAAAATGCTATTCAGCTCGCAAAAAAAAAAAAAAAAGATAGCGGATCTGCCTGCTTAGGGTAGGTAGAGGTACACCAGACGCGGTTACACTAATAGTCTTTGGTATAATTTTCTTACCTACACCTTAGGCCTGGCGTTGTACGGATTTTATGATACCTAAATGATAAATGATAGATTATGTGACCTGACCTTCAAAATCTAGTCACAATATCATTTCAGCGACAGCTGATTCATAAAAAAGTGCAACATCTACGCGGTCAAAATGTATGGAACAGCAATTTTTTTTTTAACTTCTTGCGGAAAATTTCAACACAGGGGGTTTTAGAATCGCATACCTACTGAATCCATGGTAACAGGTTTGGCGTCCGTGTCCCTGCAACCCTCTATATTTCTCTTTTGCTTACCCGGCACCTACAATCTTTTGTACAGGACGCCAGCACATCAAGGTACCCGAATCTGTCAAATTGTCCCAATCAACTTTTAACCTTATGATTTAGCGATAAAGTTTAAAATCTATTAAAGAAAATTGACAGATCGTAGTAGCTTGATGTGCTGGCGTCTTTACATTTCTTGAGCTAAAAAATAGTTTTTATCACATCTATTCAAAAAGAGCTAGTGTATTCTTCGTAAACAGGAACTAAAATAGCTCTTTAATCCCTAGGGACTAAAAGTGATTTGGATTTGTAATGTGGATATTGTTAGTAAAAGTTCCAATCACCAAAGAGATCAATCACGAACATTTTATGAACAAGTAACAGACTGTATGACAAAAAAATGGCACACGAGCCAAATTAAAAAAAAAGTTTGTGAAGAAATAAAAAACTCACGAAAAGCATTCTGCCTCCGTTCGTAGTTGTTTACTGAAATTAGGATTTTACTTATTTTTAAAAAATTAGTATGTCTTCCTCAAGTAATTGTATGTAAATAAATAATCGTACTATTCTTATTCATAGGTTGCAGTCACTTTTTGGTGATAAAAAGTAGAGTGTCCACCTCGGGAGCAACACTACTTTAAGCTCGAGTGACGTACTTTTAATCCCTCTCGCCTTCAAAATAGTTGTTTGCTCCCTTGGCAAATAATCTACTATTATAGCTAGTTGCTTCCACGTTGGCGGTGGGGCTGGTACCTAATCCTTTCCAAACTATGTACCTATGTATGTCAGCTTCCGATCTTAGATGCCGTAGAATATCAATATTTTAGACGAAGCACACAATTCAATTTAGTGCGGAGTACCACTATGTTATAGTTAGACGGGTCGTGGGACTTTCAGGCTTCTGAGAGCCTTTAACGACTGTTATAGATATTCGTGTGCAGGATCATTGATTTAACGTGCTCTTAGAGATAGGTACTGGTTCCGGGTTACTTCGTACGTCATATGAAGAATATGCAGTCATGGTTAGTCGTAAGGAAGGCTAGCAATAGATATGGTTACCTCTAGTCATCATCTGTCTAGCCTTAACTATGTTGGGGTCGGCTTCCAGTCTAACCGGATGCAGCTGAATACCAGTATTTTACATGGAGTGATTGCCTATCTGACCTCCACAACCCAGCTAAGTACTGGCTAAGTACGATACCCGTTGGTAAGACTGGTTGTCAGACTTTCGGGCTTGTGACTACCCGTAACGACTGTCAAAGATCCACGAATGACAGCCGGGGCCAACGGCTTAACGTGCTTTCCGAGACACGGAGGGGTCTCGGTATGTAAAGATGGTCACCCATCCATAGACCAACAGCGGCAATCGTAGCTTAACCTGATCGATCGACCTGTGCGGTTGTTATTATTTAGCCACTGGCCCTTCGTGTGGCTACCTATAGTACAGATAACAAATTTCAGCTACAGGAGCCCACGAAATTCGAATTTTCTTACATTTTTTATGGTTCCGTACCCAATTACTAAGACTCCACTGTCCGTCTGTCTGGCACCAGGCTGTATCTCATGAACCGTGATAGCTAGACAGTTGAAATTTTCACAGATGATGTACTTCTGTTACAAATACTAAAAAATAGAATAAAATAAATATTTAAGGGGTACCTAACCCTTCGTGTGACTCTCACTTGGCCAGTTTTTTGCAATTTGCAGGTCAGTATCAGAATATAATATGTTGAGCTAAATATGATTCGCGGCTGTGACAAATATTTATTTATGGAATTATAATCATAAAAATCTCTATCTTTCAAATTGAATGACTATTTCATGAAATCATGACATTTGACGACCATTTTTTAGTCACGACCTTTCTCTGGTTAATACTGAGTTATATACTCTTTGCTTGCGTTCCAGGTTCTTTAGTCGAGTGGTTAGATGTATTACATTTGTGCCAACGACCGTGTGGTAAAATATGACTTAATTAATACAGAGAAAGATAAAATATCATCAGCGTTCTCAGGTCACGTGCGCGGGTTCGGTTCCCGTATCGGGGACAAATTGATGAGACATTGCTAGGATTACAATTGAGTAAATAAAGTTGTGTCCTCCCTTTGCGCTTTAAAGTTTCTTACTTCACCCTCGTTTTGCCATGGACGTGAGCAGAAGTCTAAGTGACTTCAACGTCAAGTACCGCTAGACTTCAAACAGTAAGACGTGGTAGATTGGAGTTCTTTGTCAGGATATTGTAACAGTTAATGAAGAAAATGATGTAGGGAGGGGTCAATATAGCTATAATATAATAATAATAACTTAAATAAAATAACACAAACTGGTTATCTAGGACTATGGAAAAACTATAGCCCCTGCCTGATCGATGTTCTATATAAATTACATAGATAAAATGGCAAGGGGTGACTTGCACACTCAATAATGGGCCCCCGAAAACGGTCGCTAGCACATAGTGTCGTAGCGACAAGGGGGCAACATGTCCGACAGAGATACTATAAGTGATGAGCAGTTAGACGCTAGTCTACACGCACAACGTCTAGTTCTCACGCACAGAAACACCGTTTGAACTAAAAGGCGCGTAAAAAAATTCGAAAAGTGCTTTGGAAAATCGAGTTTTATGAAAAAACCACTGCATATATCAATTACAAATAAAGTTTATTGATGAGCTTTGTCAGTACCGACATTGTTTTGAAGATTGTACAGTTTTTTTATTACTTATTTACACCCAAAGTTACGTTAAAAATAGCATGAAAAACGAATCTTTGATGGCTCATAACTTTTTAATGGCTTTTTATTTTACTATTCTATTTCCGTACAGACAAAATTAATAATAAGACAAAACTATATCATGTTTAACTTTGGATGCACAATGTCAAATAGTGGAGTAATACTCTCCCGAATTTGTATGGAAAAAATATCGACTAGTGGCACCTTAAGAATAGCTAGCTGAATGTTGGTGTTCTACTTCTACACATCTCTGCCTACGTCTAATACAGGAATGATATTAGCTGAGATGGAAGAAGTAAGTGGTAGACTAACCTTCTCCACGCTAAATCATAATTCAACCACAGATATAACGCAAGTATCACGATCTGTACGAAACCCAAGCGTGCCATTTTTTGGACTACCCACTATGACGTCACAAGCACTAGTTAGTGATGGGAAAATCACCCGTCTCGTCCCACCCCCGGGGCCTAGCGCTAGCGCTCACGCTCACCCACCCAGCAGTACACAGGACTGAGCGCGAAAGTGGCGGCTTACGATTTTTGTACGTAAGCTGGTGCGATTTTTGGCACGCGAAGTAGTTGCTCTTGCGTTATCTAGGTGTATCTGTGACTTCAACATCTGTGTAGTGACACTAGCTTAATTCTCACCAGCATGAGGCTAAGAGAGCAGGTGAGCAAGACGTTCAAGAAAACTGCATTATTCCTCCATGTTCATCTTAATTATAGCAGCAATCAGTCATATAAAATTCTCCTCAAGATGGCTACTAAGAAAAATAATCTGTCATAAATTAACGAAGCCATTTTAGCCTTGTAGCTAAATTCCCGAGTTAGCTTATCTAGAGCCCCCGGGCATTTTGTGCCACTATTAAATCATGATATTTTACGTCGCTTTGTGTTTTATAGACCTTGTGTTTTTAGTGGGTAGTTATCTTATTTTGCTTGAGTATGGTCAAACTTGGAAAATCATATTTCTTCTGTCGTTTGGTTGGGGCGGTGAGTGGGTCGTCTTAGGGGCTTTATGAGAATAGTTGTAAGGATTTTAGTAAGAGTATGAATGAGCTTGTTAAATTAGGTCTCCATTGAAAAAAAAAACGGTCAAGTGCCAGTCGGACTTGCGCACCGAGGGCTCCGTACAAATTTGTAGGTATGTAAATAGTTTTAAAATTATTTATTTTGTAATGTAACTACAAATTTACGGTTTTCGGAATTTTTCCTTCACTTGTGCTACATGAAATTGCTTCTTGCTAAATTTCATGATTCCAGGTCAACGGGAAGTACCCTATAGGTTTTGATTTCGGAACATAAATACCCGTATCTTTTGATTGCGTTGACTTAGAAGTTTGATTTTTTCACTGCTTCAAGGGATTGCAGCCCTGAGTATTGATAACTCTACGCGTTCCTTTCCTGAGAAAAAGGGTCTCGACTGACGGACAACGAAGTGATCTTATAAGGGTTCCGTTTTTCCTTTTGAGGTACGGAACCCAAAAAATGGCCTATGATACAGGGTGGCAGAGACATAGCGATCGCCGCGCACCTGTTAGCATGGATCCCTAGGTCAGCCAAATTTATGTTGGGTTTTTTATTTGGAATTTCAGTAGACGCGATCGAGTTTGTATTATTCATTTATTTAAAGTTTTCGCAGACAAAAAGGATGCCTTAGGCATTCTCTACCAGTCAACCAAGGGTGGAGAAGAGATAAGATGGATTGATTCGTACACGAATTGATGGTAATAAGCTCAAGGGTATCACATAAGACCTAAACTATGTCTAGAAATGTGGGTGGTAACTTACACCATTTCCAAACCTTTAGCAGAATACAGGCGTGAAGTCTGTGCCTTACTACGTTATTATAATACAATTAGCTTCGCCCCGCGGTGTCACCGGCGTAAATGTCGATCGAAAAGTAGCCTATATGTTAATCCAGGGTGTCAGCTACCTCCATACCAAATTTTATCAAAATTGGTCCAGCCGTTTGAGCGTGAAGAAGTAACAAACATATAAACACACACACACACACTCACAAACTTTCGCCTTTATAATATTAGTGTGATACCACAATCCTTAGCAAGAAGCTTGTATCTTCACTCATAATACTTGGCATTTCACCCATCTTGACAGCCATGACAGATTAGGAAGCCGTCGCCGCAGGCTACCTCACTGTTGAGTGTCAGTTGTTTCGCTGGGTTGAAGATATCGCGCCCTGTGATATGAAGGATGACTTCTGTTTGTTTACAGAGCGTTCACGACGTACGGCATTTCATACAAACTTTCAAACCCTTGTTTTTCGAAATGAATGAACCTATTTTAATGGAACTTCATACGCATAAGCAAGATACAAAGGTCTAAAAAGTTAGTAGAGAACTTTATCGAAATGTCTTATTTAAAAAAAGATAACTGGAAAACTTTGTTTCTATGGAGAATTTAAAATTGGTTTAATTTGGCTGTAACACTATTTTTCGAAAATTTTCTTAAAAATTGGTTCATTCATTTCGAAAAATAAGGGCTTGAAATTTAGTATTAAATAAATAAAATAAAATAAATGCCGTACGTCGTAAGCGTCCTTAATCGAAATAACTTAAAAATCAAGAGTGGTAATGGGAGCCCCAAATTTCTTAGAAACATTCCCAAAATCCCGCTAAACAACAAGCGTCAGTAATTATTATTTATATCTTTTTAGTTAACGGTTACTACAACTAAATAATGGTAAATGTATGAAAGCAAGATAAGCCGTTGGTCCCGGCTGTCGTTCGTGGATCTTTGACAGTTGTTACAGGTAGTCAGAAGCCCGAAAAGTCTGACAACCAGTCTTACCAAGGGGCATCGTATTACCCAGTAACAGAGGTCAGATAGGCAGTCGCTCCATGTAAAGTACTGGTATTCAGCTGCATCTGGTTAGACTGGAAGCCGACCCCAGGATAGTTGGGAAAAGGCTAGGCAGATGATGATGTGGTAAAAGAAAAAGTCTTTTGCTGCAATAAGTAAAGAAGCCTTTTATCTTGCTAATTTTCCATTTTTGCAAATTGCTCAAAAACTAGCGTGATTTTACAGAAAAACACATAGCATAAACTTGTACCTACAAGTATATGAACAGACCACAAGACCCGCCATTTCCTCCATCAATTTCATCCTTAAATAATATCTACGTGAACCAATACAACATCTTCTTATTTATTTCGTATCATTTTTCGTCACAGACGCAATAGACAGAAAATGTAAGAAATATCGCCTTTCCTTCATACAATATCTTATTCACATTCGTGTGTCATACGGGCTATTTCTCCGTGACATGTATCTTACAGATTTATGTGTTTTCCTACGTGTAGACGTCGCTGTTTTTCAGTGTATTTGTTTGTGATATTTATGTACAAATTGGGTTTTTGATAAGTATAATTATGATTTATTTATTTATTTATTCTTTAATTAAAACGGTTTACAACCAGTTACAGAAATTAAAGACACTTTACACATACACATAAAACATCACACTAATATTATAAAGGCGAAAGTTTGTGAGTGTGTGTGTGTGTGTGAGTGGGGGTGTGTTTATATGTTTGTTACTTCTTCACGCTCAAACGGCTGGACCAATTTTGATAAAATTTTGTACGGATGTAGCTGACACCCTGGATTAATATATAGGCTACTTTTTATCCCGATATTCCCACGGAATAGACATTTACGCGGGTGAAACCGCGCGGCGCAGCTAGTGAAATATAAAATCACAAGTAAAAAGTTAACAACACTTTCATACCTACATCCCTTTCACAGTACTTCTGACATGCCGATAAAATCTTCGTCCATTCGTCCGCAAACAGATCGTTTGTTGGATTAGAGTCCAAGAGATCAGAGTACGTGGTACTGGGGACTTAGCACGCGCAACTGTGCGACATGGAGGCACAGCAAACAGCCTGTGCTTTCTGCCGCGGCAGTAGTTGATGACGTACTTGTTGTTGTTTGTTAAATGCGTAACACACTTTTAATTACAATCTGAATCATTTTGAAGGATATTGCTACACCACTGCTTCATATGTTAGACAAATTGGTCTGCACAACAACGTTGATAACGCAATGAATGTTGTTGAACTGTCTATGAAACTCATTGCTACTGTTATTGTTTTACGCAATTACTTCGCTGTACTACAACAAGAAGTATAATAGTCATCATCTGCCTAGCCTTTTCCCAACTATGTTGGGGTCGGCTTCCAGTCTAACCGGATGCAGCTGAATACCAGTATTTTACATGGAGCGACTGGGTACCTGACCTCCACAACCCAGTTACTGGGTAATATGATACTCCTTGGTAAGACTGGTTGTCAGACTTTCGGGCTTCTGACTACCCGTAACGACTGTCAAAGATCCACGAATGACAGCCGGGACCAACGGCTTAACGTGCTTTCCGAGCCACGGAGGAAAGAAGTATAATAGTAGTTTCTAAAAATAAGTTACTTTTTATATAAAATCTTAGCGGCTTTAATTACTTGTCTTGCTCCTCATTTTATAAACAAACGAGCATTGATCAGTTTACCTACTTACTAAATTTTCTTACGATAGGAAAAAGCGGGACTAGGGGTATATTATAAATGGCGAAATGTTGTACACCCCTGCCTCCTGCTTTTGGGAAATAAAGGTGTGACGTTAAACTATCCATACTAATATTATAAATAGGAAAGTAACTCTGTCTGTCTATCTATCTGTCTGTCTGTCTGTATGTTACCTTTTCACGCCTAAACCACTGAATGGATTTCGATAAAATTTGGCAGAGAGATAGATTGCATCCCAGGGAAGGACATAGGATAGTTTTTATCGACAAACCTCGCGGGCGAAGCCGCGGTCGCAGGCTAGTATTTTATATTATGGAGTCTCATAAATTATAGACCAAATAAAACTACTTAAACACGGTATTAAAACCCCCAAAAATATAAGAAAATGGTCTCCAAGCGGTGGTAAGATTTTCTCGTTCATGTCGCTGCAAGCCGCACCAAATTTTGTCGGAGCCACCAAAGGGTATGTTATGAGGCTCGGATCTCGAGACATATGAGACATGTCTCTGAAGAATTTAATATCTAACGTTGGCCGTACATACCGAGTATCGATTCTATGAAATTTGAGATGTACGAGGGTTTTTAGAAGTGTTTCAAAAGAAGTTTGTAGTTTTGGTTGAAAAAGTTTTTGACAAGAAAGAAAATAGGTAGGTACGTTTATTTGCGGCAAATATGACGCAGAGAAAAATCACAAAAAAGAACAAGTAGGGGACGGGGAAGAACAATTTTGATTTTGTAAAATATTTTCATTGATTTATTCAATTAAATAGATACTTCCACCATTATAATTACTCTACCTAAATTAATACTACTAAAAGAGGTACAAAAAGCGGCAAGTGCTAGTCGCACACGCACATGAAGGGTTCCGTACCACCGTACAATATTTAACACTACATATTTTTTCGTTTCTTGCATTTCCTTTAATTTAATTTAATTTTTATTATTAGCAGCGCCCGCGGTTTCACCCGCATAAATTTCGATCCCGTAAGAATATCGGCATAAAAAGTATTTTATATATTAATTCTGGTTATAAACTATCTGTGTGCCCAATTTCATCTAAATTCGTTCAGTAGTTTTTGCGTGAAAGAGTAACAAACATCCATCCATCCTCACAAACTTTCGCGTTTATAATATTACTAGCTGCGCCCTGCGGTTTTACCCGTGTAAATGTCGATCCCGTGGGAATATCGGGATAAAAAGCCTATTTGTTAATCCAGGGTGTAGTGTATGCGGAAAGCATTGACATGTCAGTCACTTACCGGCCGTAGCCGACATCAGACGTCTCTGGATTTCGTTTATGCTACCTTACCTATGTATCTGTCAAAGTGTGTTTTATTAAGCATCCCAGCGAACATCACAAGTGGCGACGAGGATAAAAGTAAGTGCTGAAAACAGTTACCAAAAAAAAGAGGAAGAATGCAGGCTGAAAAATAATGCACGTTGATAGTTGTTTACGATCAGTTAAGCGACTATATTTCGATAAGGATCGTTAATAGTTGGATACTAAAGTAAAAACAGAACGTAGTCACGCTGTACCTACCTACCTACACGTAAATAAATCGTTACCAAGGTAAAAGGTTACATCTAATGATTGCTTTGTTACCTAAGTTTCGTATGATTAAGTTACGAAAAATAAATTCTGCTTCGATTGATGTAAACAACTTATAAGCGTAAATGCAATGATATTATAAAGGAAAGATACGCTACGTTCATACTGAGCGACGCCGACGTTCTGTATTGTTGCGTTGTTATTACAAAGTAGTTACTGCGATAGACAATGCGGAACGTATGACACAGAAAGAGATAACTATATGTATTGTGTTGCTTGCTGCTATTAGCGGACTAAATGAAACTACAACAATATTGTCTAAATTTGCCTGCAACAATTTGCGCCCGCTAGTGCCATATCTACCCCTTGAATATAATATCATTGCGTAAATGTTACAAAGGCCATGCAGTAAGTGTTGGTTACAAGTGTTACAACAAAACAAAGGGCTATGCCTGAATAGTACGCAATTATTTCAATGTGCTGGAATGCAAACAGTAAATTATTGTTATTATGTAAGTGTTCTCATTTAAATAACAAGATAATTGAGTTATTTGCACGCTTCTTATTTTAAATAAAAATAATAACCAATTATTATCATAAATCTTGGACATACTTAACTTTTCTGTTGTAAATAACCTACATACCCACCTATTGTAAAAATAAAAAAAAAACATTGGATACTATTTTAATCAGGTCACTGGTTTTGCCAGGATCAATTGTTTACATTTCGACACAGAAATATCAAGGTCACGCAAATACTATTCTCAATACGACCATGCATAACGGATAAATGTGAGAAAAGACCGGGAAATGTTAGTGTAAGCATCAATAATGGCTTCAATCAATCAACTCAGCCTATCGCAGTCCATTACATACTGCCAACCAGTTAATAAACCTAATATGTTAATAGATAAAGGTTATTATCAGTCAATTTCCATAATAATAGTAAAGTAACGCTACTGAATAAAGTTATTCAGTATATTTAGTTAGTCATACTTACACATAAGTCAAAGGTCATGCTGAATCCGAAATGGTCTAAAGGCCACGCATATACTAACAGGTACCTTATGGCTACGCAGTAGTGTTACTGTTATCTATATAAAAGATAAAAGGCCACGCAAATACTAACAAGTACCTTATGGCTACGCATACTGTTATCTATATAAAAGATAAAAGGCCACGCATACGAGTCTCAAAATCCTGTTACAGGTCGCCCCAAAAAAATGACTCACGCAATAAGTACTTACAAAAATATAATAGGGCATGCAGTTGTAATACTGTTACTGATTTTCAGTAAAAGCCACGCAAAAATAAGAGTCAATACATTTTAATGCAAGCTGCAAAATGACTCATGCATCATCCACACTTCCCAACTAAGACCATTTTGATTGCGAAGGCGATCCGACATCTGTCGGCACTAGTTGGAGGAAATGGAAGAGGGCACTTGAAATTTATGAAACGAGCTACTCTTCTCCATGTTGGGAGAATTACCCAAACGAATGTATTCATTGTAATACCTATTAAACATAAACAATGCAAAAAAAAAAAATGGGTTATTAGGTACTTGATGGTAGTAAAAAGTCTCATATTGTAGACCCGTTCCACATAGGAAAATATCCTGCGTGTAGGAATAAGTAACTAATGAGTAATACTGATAATGCTTAACATGTGTACCTGAGTTCTAGGGTGACATAAATACAGATCTAAATTTAGATCGGTATCAACAGACTATGGGAAAGACAAAAGCTATGTAATTGTTACTATAATTAGGTACTAGTACCTACCAACCAGTTAAAATAATAAGTATACATACTTTGAAATAAAATAGGGGCAAAGTGAAAATAAAAAGTCACAATAACAGTAAACTGCTGTTTGATGTTATTGCAATGATTAATTATTAATAATATAATAACAACAGAAAGCTGCCATTTTAAACACCTGCAGAATAGTTAGGAAATTCATACAGTTAGAGGAAGAAAACACTCTAATACACACCATACGCTGCATTTACTTGACTTTAGCCCGTAAATGTAGCTAAAACCAGCCTAAGAGGTGAGAAAAAAAAGACACTAAAAATAATAATACTAATGTTTATTTCCAGTAAAATGTTCATAAAGGTTACAAGTACAGTAATATGGTACAACATAAAGTGCATTGAGTATTATCTCCTGGCACCCAAACTAGGTTATAGCCTGTGACTTGGGGACCAGTGATTCCATAAGGGTAGATAGATGAACAAAATGTTTAGTAAAACTGTTTTCACCTGTAACATGAATTAGTATGACATAATATTTTCTTATGATATGATGAATCGGTAAATCAATTTTGTTTGAGAAGAGAAGTTCCCTTCTTCTGTTGGAGTTTTGTGGTACTATCAAAGGTCACTAAGTTACAGGTGCCATGTATCATTATGTGAAACCAAGACAATAATGTACTTATAACAATAAAGATTGCTTACCTATTCAAACATAGGTACAGGCGTGATGTGGTTATGAGATTATAATTCATATTTAAGTATCACAAAGTTGATAATACTGCCTTAGGTGAGGTCCTGTTACTAGTATTACAATGGTCTGTGTGAAAGTATTGATACCTTCAGTATGAGATTGGCACCATCTTTTGTATTGTTTGTCACATTAGAAGTCAGTCTATATTGATGGAAGATTAGTTAAAACTCAAATTAAAATATATTTATTTGTACACATAGATATACCATACTGGCCCATGATGGGAAAAAATATGTCACTATGTGCTGCCTTGCCAGGCGTACAAGTATTGCTTACGCAGTAGGTAGTAGGGGTACAAGTAGGCCTAAATAATAACAGCCGCACAGGTCGTTTGATCAGGTTAAGCTATGCTTGCCGCGGTTGGTCTGTGGATGGGTGACCATCTTTACATACCGAGACTCCTCCGTGCCTCGGAAAGCACGTTAAGCCGTTGGTCCCGGATGTCATTCGTGGATCTTTGACAGTCGTTACGGGTAGAAGCCCGAAAATCTGACAACCAGTCTTGCCAAGGGGTACCTATTGTATTACCCAGTGGCTGGGTTCTGGAGGTCAGGTGGGCAGTCGCCCCATATGAAATACTGTTATTCGGCTGCATCCGTAAGAAAGTTGGTTAGGATGCAGCTTTAAAATAAAAAAATAAATAAATAAAATTCATTTAATTCAGGCAAGACCCATATGAAATTAAAATATTACAATGCCTACTACCACAGAATAAAATTTCAATGCATAGAACTAAAACAAATTAACGAATACAAAATTAAAAAGGTAATGGAATTAAAATTAAGATAATAATGTCAATGTCAATTAAAACTAAGTGCACTGGCTATACATGTCTGCTACAGCATTTCCTAATGTAGGGGCAGTCAATTCGCTCAGCGATCATCACCAGGACAACCCAGTATTCTAGAACATGATACGATTATAAATTATTTTGATGATTCAATGTTATGGTAATTAACTAACCAACAGGCAAAAATACAACTTTTGTCAGACTAAACTTCTTGAACTACCTACCGGAAATGTTGTCAAGTAGTACCTAATAGGTATTGAAGTGGTTAAAACTACCTAATGATACTACTAAATTAACACCAACCCTAAAAAAAAAAAAAAAAAAAAAAAAATATTAAAGGAAGAATAATCACAGAAATAGGTAGATACGCGCTGGTGGTAATTCCGTGGACTACTCAATAAAATACCATATTAGACTCCAAAATATATTGTGCATCCGCACAGGCAAACGATCAGAATTACAAGCACGTTTATGAATGTGACATCTGTCTAGAAAAATTATTCTATAAATACTGGGACACATATACAAACTCCATGATGTGTATTAGGCACATGCCAACATCATTGTTGTCATTAAGTTAATACCAACACTGGCCCTTGAACCAATCTAAACTCAGGTAAATCACATTACACACATTGAACACTATAAATAAATCTAAGCATAGACACATCCGCTGTTTAAAAATAATAAAACATTACAACAGCAAAAACATAGCAAAAGTATAAATTTGTCAAAGTATCCGTCACATATAAACAGCAAATATTCAAAACTATGTGATAGGGATCTCAAACAAATTATACTTCTGTAAGTATACCTTACCTACTGCTTAGAACCATTATATTATCTATTTAACGATATAAATAAACGATGTTTGGAGATGGCTTAGTACTGGAATACTAAGTTACTGTAGTACCTAGTTATATCGAAATATGGGAAGCTCTTTAGTACTGTTTGGATGATCTAATCAACTGAGTAATTAGAAGTCTCAGTATATTCGAATTCAGACTCTCAGATAATTATCAATTTTGGAAACACAAAACTTAATGTCATACCTTCATGATAAGGTTCAAATTCCATGGCAATTGTTGGGACCATAATATAGAAATACAAGCGTTGAATCTAAAGGTAGGTTCGTGAATATGGAAAGAAACGAAGTAAGATATATATTAGGTAGGAGGTGTAAGGACACAACCACAATGACAGATGTAAAATAATAGAAGATCTCAATAATTATTGTTTACCAAACAAGTTAAGTTGTGTCAGATCAGTGTGATTTAAATTCAACGACTCACCTACCACCTATAAAAAACAGCGACGGAAACAAATTCAAATTCACTTATTTCGTGAACACAGGGTACATACAAAAGGTGTTATAAATACATAAGATCCGAGCTGTGCCCCGCCAAAAGGCATACAAAATATCAAAGGTTCCATAATGTCATGTGGAAAAAAACATACAACAATACTCAAAATTATTTAGTATGTCTTAACATGAGCTTATATTGGATTAAGTTAAAAAGTATAATTAAAATTTGTCATTTAAATATTGTCAAAAGAATAATACACCTTGCTATTTAACAGTTTGAACAGACAAGATCACTCACCATGTCACACGTAGGCACATACACATAATAATAGCATTTAATTTCAGCACAACCGTGGTGATGGTCTAGCCCGACTAAGTTCGTGGGTTTGAAACCAGGCAGGCATTTTGTGTATTTTCACTCATCACCACTGTTCATCAACGGTGAAGGAAAACACCGTGAGGAAACCGGCATGTCTGAGAACCAATACTTCGAAGACATGTGATTCATTAAATTGGACGCAATGGGCATCCATTAAATTGGACGCATTTGGACATCCATTATATGGCGAAGGAAAACATCGTGAGGAAACCGGAAAACATCATGAGGAAACCATATGTAACACTCCATTAAATTGGATTTATCAAAGCGAAAGTTCTAGGAAAATCATCTACTTTTACAATATTTGTAAATATGTGAGCACGATGTATCTATCACAGAATTGAGTGCATCGTCTTCACATATAATTAAATATTATGTTTATAAGAACTTGTAAAACATTTTAAAAGAGTAACGATGGAGTTTCTTGCCCATTCTTCTCCATACGAAAACTACCTTTTCGAATGGGCGATTAGAATCAATTCAACATTTCAATTTAATAAAAATAAAGGAGGGATGTAGTGTATGCGGAAAGCATTGACATGTCAGTCACTTACCGGCCGTAGCCGACATCAGACGTCTCTGGATTTCGTTTATGCTACCTTACCTATGTATCTGTCAAAGTGTGTTTTATTAAGCATCCCAGCGAACATCACACAGGGTATCAGCTACCTCCATACAAAATTTTATCAAAATTGGTTCAGCCGTTTGAGCGTGAAGAAGTAACAAACATATAAACACACACACACACACTCACAAACTTTCGCCTTTATAATATTAGTGTGATAAGTAGGATTTGTTGTTAATTTTTAAAGTGTCCAGCTATTACGGTTGAAAAGATACAGGCCTGTGACAGACAGACGGACGGTCGGACAGCTTTTGGGTACGGAATCCTAAAAAGAGGTGAAGAAAAGAAACAATATCACAGTTTTCTTCTCACGTTTTATAAAACAAGTTTGAAAAAAAAATCTTAATAGACTATCGAGAACTGTAATATAAAACCACCTTCTTCTATAAGATGCTGAAAAAAAAAAACAAAAAGACCCTCCCTTTTCCCCCCAATGACCAAACCACAAAGCCGCGATCTCCCATTTCCCTTATTACTTTTTTTCACACCAATTATTTCGAAAATCTAAACCACTTCAGACATGCAAATCCCTCAGTATGTAATAAATGGCTGGTTGTATTTCATTCGGGACGGCAGTCGTAAATATGCTGGACCTTGATTGGAACCTCGGAGGTGCATTAGGATAAGATACCACACACATTTGTTAGGTATCGACAAGGGGAACTGATTAGAATCACCTGCTTCGTGGGTTTGTAAGATAAAAATACGTTGAAAAGCTACGGTTACCGTGGTTCCGCCTACTGAAATGTACAGTCAACAAAAGAGATAAATAGGCGGGATCGTCAGATATAGTTGAAGTTTTGTAAGAAACCGATGGATGTCTCCAATAATATTTAATTTTATTAAGTAATAGAAAACCAAATAGGATAGGATATTTAAAAACTAGCTAAATGCGAGTCAGACTCGCACACGAAGGGTTCCGTACCACAAGGCAAAAACGCCGAAAAAAACATATATTATATTATTTTATTCTGTTTTTAGTATTTGTTGTTATAGCGGCAACAGAAATACCTCATCAGTGAAAATTTCAACTGTTTAGCTATCACGGTTCCTGAGATACAGCCTGGTGACAGACGGACAGTGGAGTCTTAGTAATAGGGTCCCGTTTTTACCCTTTGGGTACGGAACCCTAAAAACGCATAATAATGTTCACACTTTCTTCCTCTCTCTTTGTCTCTTTCTATTGTATAGGAGTGTCTGTGCTTGCGAGTACCGTGTAAGAACCTTCGTTCCTGACGGGGATCCCCCGACCGTACACTTTTTTTTTAGGCATGATAGCAAGTTATCATAGGAAGTCATATTATAGTCAGCTTAACAATTAATAACAAACCAACGGCTTAACGTGCTTTCCGAGACACGGAGGGGTCTCGGTATGTAAAGATGGTCACCCATCCACAGACCAACCGCGGCAAGTGTAGCTTAACCTGATCGATCGACCTGTGCGGCTGTTATTATTTAGCCACGGACCTCTCCATGCTGATGAAATAAACAAACATTTTTAAAAAACAATAATGGTTAGGTTACACACAATTCAAAATAATGACCAATACCTAATAACCCATTAAAATACAATATAATCGAACCACGAAATCCCTCCATTAGTCTAGCTCAAGCGAGAACCCAACCTGATGTATAACAGTTAGCAAAACTTTTTTCGGCGCCTTTCTTTCGCGGTTCCTTTTATTTCTTATTTTTTTCTTCTGAACGGCTGGTGACAGGCCACTAATGGAACGATACTACGGATCCGTTCCGTACTTACGTTCAGAAATGAAATAGTGTGGCTCTTTGGTTTAGCCTTTTTTTGTACTCCTTCGAAAGTAGTTTTTGTTTACTAGGATACAATATTAGTTGGTTTTTATTAGTGAATAATGGAATGGCGGTAGTAAGGAAGTTTTTGGTGTTATGTATTTTAATTAGTAGATATTATTTGTATGTACCAGCACATCAAGCTACCCGAAACTGTTAAATTTTCCCAATCAACTTTAAACCTTATACTTTAGCGATAAAGTTGAAAATCGATTAAAGAAATTTGACAGATTGTAGTAGCTTGATGTGCTAGTCTTTACCATGTGACGTGTATTATCGAAAGTAAAAATAAAATAGCAATATTTTTTTTCAAATTCAAATATGTTTTGCATATCACACATGTGTTACACAAACAATTTAATAAAATGTGAATAGTAGCAAGTTTCAAAATAAATAAAGTAAATAGGAATTAAATTATTGTTACCTATTTATTATTACAAATAAATAATATCATATATAAATATGTGATATATAGTCTTTACTACTTTTTACTTAAACAAAACAAAAAAAAAAAGATGTAGGTTGAAGCTGAAGAGTTTGTAAAAAAACATGTTCACATCCAAAATTTATTCAAAATCAACTAAAGGCAATTAGATCAACAACAAAAACAAAGATGGCCCCCAAACTAGCACTAACTAACTAGCAACACGTAGCGAAATGCGTGATAACTAAAATAATAGTTTGGTTCAAATAAACCACGTTCAAATAACACAACTTTATCGAATATGACCGGTTCAAACCAGTAACAACTTTACCTTCCAGCATCCGGTAAACAAAAAACAAACCATCCCTTCAGCACTTTTCATTTCTGCAATTTGCAACTGCAAGACCGAATAGCCAGTCTATGCCCGCCCGCCCTACAGTGCGCACGTTGGGCGGGGACGTACTTAACGTAACGTGTAACGTAAACGTTTACGTTTCGACCGCAGTTTGGAATTGACGAGTGTTGTGCTGTGTGTGAACTGTTTATGAGGAGATTTTGAATGTATGTACCTTGTAGCTACTTGAATTTAAGTAGATATTTGGTTTAGTTTGTTTGTTATTTATAATAATTATAATAAAACCTTTATTTTCAGGCTACTTTGGCCCATATTTAAATACCTTACAGACTAACATATATATAATAATACAATGTGTGGTGTATAAACTTTAAACTATGTTAGTAAAACTCACTTCACTCGAGCACTGTCTTTGTGCGATCGTGTGGCACTTGTCCGCGGAAGCGACGGAACTACTTTTATTAGAATATTTTTATAACTCATTGGTCTAAATAAGTGTGATTCAATGGTCACTAAAGATATATAAAGGGTTTCAGTGTTGAATGTCTGAAAATTAAAACAATGTTTGAAATTATGAAAAATTTTGTTATATAGATACTAACTTTTTAGAAGATCCTAGTGAATTTGTCACTAAATACAAAGTTTACGCACTTGTCATAAAAACTTCGACACCAGCATGTCTATTTTTTGTAGTTCTAAACCGACTTTGAACTTTGCAAAGAAAAGTTTATTGTACCGTTTTTATTTATTAAATTAATATTTATAGCACGGATAATTTTAGGACCTGTTCAAGGTATTTACCAGGTGAAATAGTCCGCCTCTGTATATTTATGTGCTGGAAATATTAAATAAACAAATAAATAAATGGTCATGGAAGAATCATAAGTAGAAAGGAGATTTACCGTAAAATGGGGTGACATTTGAATAGCGGGGTGTCTTTGATGATTACTGATGGAGTGTTTTAATTCAAAAACTAATGAGTGAACAATTTTTTTAACTTTTGTTTCTATTTCCTGTTAGGGGAAAGATAGGCAGTCGCTCCATGTAAAATACTGGTATTCAGCTGCATCCGGTTAGACTGGAAGCCGACCCCAACATGGTTGGGAAAAGGCTAGGCAGATGATGATGATTTCCTGTTAGGGGCTACTTTCTTATTACATACAAAAAACGGGGGCAATCAAAGCGACCCCATATCAAGTTTATAGATGATAAGCCACTTAATGTTTTTTTTCTCGGAACCTACAGGGCGTAAAAATTAAATAAATAATTTTATCAATAAAAAACCATGAGTCGCCATTACAGTATTTTTTTTGTATTTTTTTATAAATAACTGAAGAAGTTACAGTCAGTTTTATTTCAAAATTAATCAATGTAACCCCATTTTACCGTACTTGGAGAAAATGGTTTCAGAATTCTCTTGAACTGTTAGAGGACTTAATATTCTGTTCAGATAACTTCCCACGCAAGGCGATGTCAATGACCTTGTGAAAATTACTCAGCAACTTAGGTAATACGTCACGGATTGAATGTACATAATAGAACTTCTTTTTCTTTGTAAGGTGAATGGTTCTCCGTCTGATTTCTAATCAAATTAGTAATTTTTAAATAAACTCGTGATTTTCTGATGTCCTAGTAACTTTCAAATTCTGAAAGAAATAATAAGGAAAAAGCAACAAAAACTTGTAAAATCATAAACTTGCTTTCGTATTTATTTATATTAATTTAACTTTTTCCTCAAAATAAAATCTGTTTAGGTACTTTTTAGGGTTCCGTACTACAAAAAGAAAAACTGAACCCTTATAGGATCACTCGTTTGTCTGTCTGTCCGTTCGTCTGTCACAGTAAATTTGCTCCGAATCTTATAGACCGATTAAGTTGAAATTTGGTACACGTATGAATCTCTACGATCCAAATACAGACGTATAACGTAAATAAATAAATGTTGAATATGGGGGTCATTTTTGGGGGGCAAAAAGAAAATAAAAAAAAAATTTCGCAATCTGTACCGTGTCACCGTGTGACATATCAAATGAAAGGGCTTACCGTGTGTGTGTGTCAAATATATTTTTTTCAATTACAATGATAAGTTTTGTTTAGCTACCACAAACTTTGGGTCAGATTAAAAAAAAACATGGTCTATAAAATATTCATCGTACGGAACCCTCTCCACGCGAGTTCAACACGCACTTGACCGGTTTTTTTCATTAGCCTGTATTGTGTTCCACTGCTGGGCAAAGGCCTCCCCTTTTCCTCCCAAACCCCCCTGTCTTGTGCGGTCTCCTGCAAACCTTATTAGTTCGTCACACCACTTTCGCCGCTTGACGGCGATGTCCATTAGGTAATATATTTATTTCATATACATTAAAATACCCAGGTATACGTATATACAATATTTAATACAACTTTGTATTTAAACTACGTATATTTAATTAAATTCCTAACTATATCCATACTAATATTATAAATTCGAAAGTCTGTCTGTCTGTATGTTACCTTTTCACGCCTAAACCACTGAACGGATTTCGATAAAATTTGGCAGAGAGATAGATTGCATCCCGGGGAAGGGCATAGGACAGGTTTTATCGACATACCTTGCGGGCGAAGCCGCGGACGGAAGCTAGTGTATAAATAAATTCAAAAACAAAGGTTTCGTCCGCGTCGCTCTCATCAGGCAACGTGCCCAGTAATTTAGGCATTGGAAAATGTAATAAATAACATAATCATTCTGTAATATTCCCACTGCTACGACACAGGCCTCCTCTATTGGAAAGAGAGTGGGCTGTAATCCACCACGCGGGCCAGTGCAGGTTGGTAGATCACTTTTGATATTTTCCTTCACCGTTTTGAGAACAGTGGTGATGAAATTAATTTGACAAAGTGAAGTGCTTGTCTGGGTTTGAACCTACGACCTACAACTCGTAAGTCGCAGCCGTTACCACTGGGCCACCACTGCCAACTTACCCATAAGACATAAATAAAATTCTTACAGTTTTCTTTCGTTCAGATTTTTCTTACATTCTTGTTGAATATTTTTTTGAAATACCAAGCAGGACCGCAAAGTATATTTCAACGCAATTTATTTTAGCTACAGATGAATGCATAATTAAAGTACTCTTTATATTCAGATTTATTTATCTATACTTCTTGCTAAGTGTACCTCAAAGGTTTATGTTTCCACACTACGGAGCTATTATCCGAAATTATTCATGAGAAGTTTTTTGAATAATTCAAAATATCCATCGATCAATGTTCTGTAAAAAGTTTTGAATTATTTTGTGTACGAATAATAAACGTTTACGAAAACATATTATATTGTCCGCATATTTTATTTTTATTTAGGCAGAATTTCTGAAGAACCTTCCGGCTTTGGCTACGTTTGAAAACGTCCAAAACAAAGGGGAATAGGAAAACAATAATACTTTAATAAAACATCAAAATTGGCACTCGTATTAAAATTAAAACGCAAACCGTTTGATGTCAAACAAAATTGATTGTGCTTTAATCAAAATTTCATTATTGTTAATTAGTTACTAATTTAGAGTGTTTACACAATCCGGTACTAGATGGCAGGGGCATTCATTGGTGGCATTTAATTAATTTCAATTTTATTAAATGGTTCCGTGAATTGTTTGAGATTTTGAACTTTATTTTATTTTGTTTATGTTTAATTGTTTCTTTGAACATTGGATAATATTTCTCCGTAGGCAGTTTTTGAAAATGTATTAACAAATGTTTCAGGCTATTGAGAGTTTTATAGTTTTGCTGTTTGTTGACGTAATAAAAAGCTATAAAACGTCTAGCACCTGTGAACATCTTCAGAGCGATTACGCCGTACTGCATTTCATACAAACTTTCAAGCCCTTATTTTTCGAAATGAATGAACCGATTTTAATGTAACTTCATACATATAAGCAGGATACAAAGGTCTTAAAAGTTACTTAAGAACTAAACCTACTCCTCTGCCCATCCTTCAAGAATAACCAGGCTAGTCTTACCACAACTTGGAACATGTCCTGACCTATATATCATAGTACGTGATAGAGATAATGAAGGAAGTGCGATAATCCCGCGCTGAGTCAGTAACCTAATTAGATGAAGCCTTTAAACTACCGGTAATTAAGGAAATAGCGGGAAGTTAGTATTAGTTAGATTTGGATAGGATTTTTTTTTTTATTGCTGAATGGGCGCTCTTGGCCTCGATTACGCCTGATGGAAAGCGATGGATGTGGTCTATGTTGGAACGAGCATGCCCTGAAGATGCCTAAGGCACTGGAACTCCCATGCATCGACGAAACACAGCAGGGTGCTTCACGCCGGACTCCGATAGGAGGGTGGACGCTGGTGGTTGCAATCCAGGCGGTCGTTAGCCCTACCACCGCAAGAGAAGAATTGGCCAGTCATGGGTGTGACTGTCCAGGATGCGCCGAGCGCTCGGTTCAGTTGAGTAACTGGCGGAACAAACTGCGCTACACTAGGAGGCTTCTTCACGCATCCCAAAGAAGTTACAGAAATTAGTCTTTTGATGATAGATAGCCAGGAGGCATAGGTTTAGTAATAGGGTCTAGAATTCTTGATCCTATAGAGTCTGTGCCCCATAATCTGGCTCCCATAGTCTGGTCCCCTAAGTCTAAGGGACTAATGCCTGGGCTAAGCATATACCCCTAAAGGGCCTAAGCCCTATGGGGGTGTATGCTTAGGCATAGATAACCCTTCAGTGTTAGGGTTCCGTTGGCAGCCTTTAGGTGCGGAACCTTAAAAATTTTACGTGCTATATCACCCTTTCACCTTTTATACCTTGTTTTGTCCAGATAGATGTTTATTCTGTAATCCTCATCTACTAGAAATGAAACCTTCATACCAAATAACCCAATGACACACATCCTCGCTCAAACCAAGTTTGTGCAAAAGTGACAGCACAAGTTAACAGCGGGGCTTATGAGATAACCTGCATGTCTGTCTGTCCGGTTACCCAATTACCGACGCCAATGTCCAATGATTGGCCCCACGAGGCTCGTTCGCACTTCCACTGGCCATCCGAATTTCTGACCGAGGAAACGTTATGAGATTTTCATGGAAATTCCAACCTTTAAGGGATATTATTTTTGCGAGAAAAAATGGATTAAAACATTTAATTATTGTGTTAAACAGGTTATGTTGTTAAAATATATTTGAACTATCTTCCGCCCGCGGCTTCGCCCGCGAGGTATGTCGTTAAAAACTATACTATATCCTTCCCCGGGATGAAATCTAACCCGGGATGAAAACTAATTATTGATCACTCTTTACCATTTCCTAGCCAGAATCTTCATGCCTTCAATCAAAATCTGAATCATTTTGAAAGATATTGCTAATCCATCACACTAATATTATAAAGGCGAAAGTTTGTGAGTGTGTGTGTGTGTTTATATGGTTGTTACTTCACGCTCAAACGGCTGGACCAATTTTGATAAAATTTTGTATGGAGGTAGCTGACAACCTGGATTAACATATAGGCTACTTTTTATTCCGATATTTCGACGGGATCGACATTAACGTGGGTAAAACCGCGGGGCGCAGCTAGTTGCTTCATATGTTCGAAAAATTTGTCTGCTCAACAACGTAAATAACGTAATCAATGTAACACTAACAGTAGAAATGGCTTTCATTTTGACAGTTCAGTTCAGTAGACCAGTGGGGTAATTGTGTAACCACCAATTACCCCACTGGTCTACTTGCCATTAATTTATTGAAAAAATCTTTTTAATTTCCCTTTTTCAGAGTGTCACTGAAGCATCATAAAGAGAGCAGTTTAGTTATTGGTAAGTGTTTTTTATTTATCTTTTTTATTTTTACCTTTTATTTATTTACAAAAAGGTACAAAGGCGGACTTAATGCCTCAGGCATTCTCTACCAGTCAACCAAGGGTGGTGAAGAGATTGGATGGCAGGTGCTTTGGTTGAGAGGAACAATGATAACAAAAACTATTAAAACTAGGTACACAACTACATAAATAGGTTTTATACATATACATACTATTTACTATATACAAGGTGTTGATTTGCATCCTAGTCAAATTCAAGGACGTAATTATGCTAATGATTCTCGACCCAAATCAACAATAAAATGGGTAGGTTTTTTTTTTCTTATATACGGAAATCCGTAAGTGTGAACCAGCCGTATTTAAACGCGGCCCGTCTGTTACTAGCCTATAACCGCGCTTTCACACACAAACAAACGACTTTTACTTTACTAAGTACTAAAATACTAAAGTACCTACCAAAATTTCTTTTATGACAACCTCCTGAAATTTGACCAGGATCCAAAATGCAAATCAACACCTTGTATATATATATATACATACTAATTCAAGGGAGAGAAATGTTGAGATTGACGCCACGGTTAGCGCAGTGGTTAAGCGATTGACTGCTGCGCGGCGTGTCGCGGATTCAATTCCCGCACGGAACAAATATTTGTATGACCTACAAGGAGTTGTTCCGGGTCTGGCGGTTTGTGTACGTGAGTTTAGATGTTTGTAAACGCGCCCACAATTCAGGAAAAAATCCTAGTAGTAGCAATGTTTTTAAAAAAAGAAAGAAAAGAATTTCTTTACCTTTTAAACCAATTTTTCATGTCTACGCCACAAGGATCCCTGTTTCAACTAAAAATAAAATAAACAGTAAAAAAAACGTTATTTAGACTTTGTTATACCTACAAAAAATTATTTCTTAGAAACCCAAAAAGGTTATTTCAAGGCTGCCTCTGATTTTTCACTAATTGATGTTAAAAATAAAATGGACGAAAACGACATTTTTTTCCCTAAAAATATTGTGAAAAACGGAATCTCATGAAACAATATTATTTATAAAATGGCGTTCAGAGACATCGTTATGAAGAACCAAATCTTTACGCTACGTATTGAGTTTCATCATTATTAATGTAAATAATACTCTCCTAGTGACCTAATTGGAAGTTCTTTGTAAATAATTATAATAACTTTATGAGCAACTGGCAGCGCCCCGCCGTTTCACCCGCGTAAATATCGATCCCGTAGGAGTATCGGTATAAAAAGTAGCCTATATGTTAATCCAGGGTGTCAGCTACCTCCAGACCAAATTTTACCTAAATTGGTGCTGCCGTTTGAGCGTGAAGAAGTAACAAACATATAAACACACACACACAAACTTTCGCCTTTATAATATTAGTGTGATTATACTTTCGAACCGCCAGAGGTTTTGTTTGTCTTTTGAAGATATTGCAATAGGTTGTTGTCTGATACATCCTTATCTTCTGCTCCGTGGGTCTCGAGGGCATGAAGAATGGGTACTTTAATCAAATACTCACGACCTCATTCCACCGGCCCACTTCTACTTTCGGACATCCAGACGCACTGCAAGTTACCATCCCTGTATTCCACCAATTCGCATTAAGCGTTTTCAAATGTCTTTTATAATGCGCACAGCAAAAGAGTGGAACTCTTTACCTGCGTCTGTGTTTCCGAGCTCATACAACCCGAATCTCTTCAAAGTAAGAGTGAACAGGCTTCTTCTGGGTAAGCTCACTCCATCGTCGACTTTGTCTCTGTCACCTCTGACCTAGACTAGAGTCAAGAGCAAACCCATTTCAAATAAAAAAAATAAAAAAACTGTTGACTTCAAAAAGATGGTCTTTGCTTATGATCCACCCGAGAGAAATGAAAACTTACGACTGGAGCCCAGTAAACGCGATTCAGCGTCACCGAGCGGTGGAGCTGAGTATGCCTGAGATTCATCGTCACCGACCTAAGCGTGACGGTTCAGTATCGTTCACTCTTCAGAAAGAGCGCAGAGCACGCCTAAAATGTTTTTAGAAAAATATCTAAAGATTCAAAAATCGAAAGTCGTTATTGTCATAAATCTGTAACCTATAAAAAAAAGTAACCCAATTCGAAGGAACAAACCGTAGTATTCAGTACCACGTCACAGGATACGTGCACCAGTTGTTGTCATGAACCGCCGAATTGGCACGCCGTGTCACACGTCAAACGTGATGTACGAGCAGAATAAAATATAGGCAGAGGGCTTGACGGAAAAGGTGACGTCATTCGTCAATGAACTGTCACTTTTTTTGTGGCCGATACCCTAGTTGTTCCATTTTCGAAATTGTTTTTTAAACTGAATACTTTTTCGTTTTATTTTCGCACAGTGTTCGTGTTATTGGTGCGGTGAATTTTTTTTTGTTGAAAAATTGACGCACAGGCTGGTTGACGTTGATATTTTAACTTTTTAAAGTGTAATTATGATATTGTGCTGTGTGGATATAAGATAAGTTTATAAATCACACTAACATTATAAAGGCCAAAGTTTGTGAGTGTGTGTGTGTTTATACGTTTGTTACTTGTTCACGCTCAAACGGCAGGACCAATTTTGATAAAATTTTGTATGGAGGTAGCTGACACCCTGGATTAACATATAGGTTACTTTTTATCCCGATATTCCCACGAGATCGACATTTACGTGGGTAAAACCGCGGGGCGCAGCTAGTGGGTTATAATAAATACTAGCTGCGCCCCGCAGTTTCACCCGCATAAGTTTTGACCCCGTTTTTAGAATATTTAATTGTTTAAGTAAACAATCAAATATTCTTTGTATTGATTGGATAAAAATATATGTTGTAGTTTCAAATCAGCGACATAGTCTATTAAAGATAATTTTGTTTCAAATTTTACTCTAAAACCTACTATAGGTATCGATTTAAGAAATATTTTGTTTTAATAAATTAAAGTTTTCATTAGAAATAACGTTTACTATACAGGATTATTTGCAAAACACCAAAAACCTCAAAAATATTTAAAAGATATGTTTGTGATTAGAATTACCTAATTATTTTTATAAATTCAATCTGATCATTGATGTGATGACAAAACGGCAATTAGGCATTGCTCAATATTTTTGTTGTAAACCTCCTGAATTTCATTATAAATATCATTCTCTAATAATATTATCCTCTTTTATATAAAATCAATTTTACATGGATCGATTTTGAACTGAAAATTACTTGAATGAATCGATTATTTTGTCACATCACTATTTAAATTTCATTAAAAAAATGGTAACACATAAGCTGTCATTTTACGGCAGCTAATTAAAAGTCCGGTTCACAGATCGGTTCAAAATATTTTTGGCGTACATTTACCCTTAAACTGTTTCTGCTGCACGGGGTATAAATGTTCTCAACCATAATAAAACGCTAACCCAAGGACTTTAATCTCGGTGATAAAAATATTACAGATATATTTACAGACTTTACGCGGGCCGCCGTCGAAATGGCCGTATGAAAAATTATTGTTCTTCATAAATAATTAGGGGAGTACTTTTTATTACATAATTATAAGCATAGAGCCGCTTGGCTCAGGTAGGTAATAGGTAAGACGGGGTGGTGTCCGCAACTCCACGTCAATGCGCGTATTTTGCGTACGGGTGGGAAAATCGGTTATTCGATCCACCCCATTGGCTCAGGTAAATGACTGTTTACTTTTTATGTTGCATGCTTGCTTACCCCTTTTCCAATTACATATTATGTTGGGGTCAGCTTCCAGTCCAACTAGTCTAAAGAATTGTGCACTTGAATTTTCTATCACAAAATTAGCTATTACGGTTCTAAATATAGGCTGAGGGGCTTGTAGCTAAGTAATAACAGCCGCACGGGTCGATCGATCAGGTTAAGCTACGCTTGCCGCGGTGGAACCATCTTCACATAACAAGACCCCTCCGTGCCTCGGAAAGCACGTTAAGCCGTTGGTCCCGGCTGTCATTCGTGGATCGTTGACAGTCGTTACGGGTCATCAGAAGCCCGAAAGTCTGACAACCAGTCTTACCGAGGAGTTTCGTATTACCCAGTAACTGGGTTGTGGATGTCAGATAGGCAGTCGCTCCATGTAAAATACTGGTACTCAGCTGCATCTGGTTAGACTGGAAGCCGACCCCATCATAGTTGGGAAAGGCTAGGCAGATGATGATTTAGAACCGTAATAGCTAATTTTGATAGACAGCGAAACTGACGGACGGCATAGGCTTGGTAATAGAGTCCCGTTTTCACCCTTTGGGCACGGAACCACTAAAAACAAAATTAAACTGCAGCAAAGACACTTCAACGCAAGAAATGACAGAGTTCCCCCGAATCCCCCCGACTTCCCCCTACACCCCCGATACATAAATATAGTAACTACCAAAAGTACCAAAGTACTGCAAGGGTTAATTTTATTACGTTGCCCTAACTATAACTATGTTCCCGTGTTAGTTAAACTTAATCCGATGTTTGTAATTGCTTTATCCCGTAGATATTGAGGCTTGAATTACTGTGTATCTGTTCGTATCAATTTCTTAATTTATGCATATGTCTGGTGTTCTGTAAGAGACAGTTTGCAAGGGACTAGTGAGTTCACTGTTCCATGTTAGCAACAAAATTGTCAATATTAAGTATTTGTGTATCTTTTTTATGTTTCTTTATTAATAAGTATACCTAATTGGTGTTGTACTGTTTTAATACTAGCAGCGCCCCGCGGTTTCACCCGCATAAGTTTCGATCCCGCGGGAATATCGAGATAAAAAGTAGCCTATATGTTAATCCAGGGTGTCAGCTACCTCCATACCAAACCTAAAAACACAGATACATACACACACACTCACAAACTTTCGCCTTTATAATATTAGTGTGATAAATAAATAATAAATAAACTAATGTTCGCACGAACAAAGTCAAAGTTTAGGGAGAGTTAACAATTATTGTGACACATTGTGCCATTATTTTATTTACAGTTACAACAACTCGCGTCATTTGCGTCAAACGGATATCTATGAACGTGCATTTACAATAAAAATCTTTAACAGTTAGACCGTTTAGTAAAACATCTTCCTTGTAATTCCAATGTCCAATTCAATCAAATAACAAAATATGTACCGTGTGTGACGTACCCACGCGTGGGTACGTCACTTGTGTTGCACTTTTTTTGACGTAGCCACGTCAAAAAAAGTGCAACACAAGAACACACAACATTGTTTTGCAACTTCTGTTCACCACGAATACGATGCTTAAATCAGTACAACTTAATCCACAAAGGTTAATCTAAACACCAATTTACACAGCCACGTTAATCAACTCGTCTACTTTTTGAAAAAAAAATAATCTAAAAATAACTCTATTAAACCGTTATGAAAGCACGCTTCAATTACAGTTCTAGCATTCGCACGGTTAACTAAGACACACTCGAATATCGACTTAATTTGTATAGTTATAAGGTGTAATGTTGTGTGGATGTTTAGTGTAAAAAGGGGTAAGTAATGAGTCACTTTAGTTTCAAATTGACTCCGGTGGGGAGCGCAATGGTAACGTTCCCCGTTTGTTTTTAAAAATGAACGAAAATTTTGATTGGATTTTTTGATTAATTAGTTGCGAGGCGATGTTTTCATAAGAGGATGTTGTGGTTGCAGTGTTAATTAATAATTTAATTTTTCAGGTGTACTCTTATTCGTCCATTTATTATTACTTCATTAATATGTTTTATTAATTTTGGATAGTTTCCGAAGGTAGGTTTTAATTAAAAAAGATCCACATATTAATTTAACCCGAAATTAGTCTTTGATATTGATATTCATGAAAATAGCAATATTACTCTAATATAATCAGGAACAATAAAGTGTGCGAAAAGTGTCTCACACGGACAGTTTTTGACCAATTTATTGAATAGGCATCTGTCTGGCATAAGTGAATATCTTCTACATTTATAATGAATGTGGCAAGAGTACAAGAGTCATACCGAGCAGCTCAGAAATAATTTGTATTTATAAACTGAACAGAACAGGTCGCGGCAAACCATGTAGGAGATAGAGGGAGTAGATGGATAGGTTCCGTCAAAACTGGAAGGGGGATACGGGATACGGGGCTGGCGAAAGATGGAACGAGTGGAGGAACGCCAAGCCCAGGAGTGGGACAGCTGCGTAGGCTAGTACAAAAAAAAACATCTGGGGTCTGGGACCCCCGGCAGGAACGAAGTTCAAAGTTCAAAATGAAAAATCGCACTCTCGAAAACCATGAAAACGATACCCATGACAAATAATTTTTAAATTTTCGCAATCGTCATCTTAGAGTTTTTTTTTGACCTCACTTTTGCTTCGGCACTCTCGAAAACCATGAAAACTACCTCTCTCTCTCTCTCTCTGACTCTTTCTATAATAGGTAATAAAAAGTCGCATGGAGGGGATGCATAACGTTTTTTCTTTATGTGACGATTTCTCCCAGTTTACTCCTACCGCAAGCTCCGTTAAAGAACTTCGTTCCAAAAAAAATTAACTGCAGTTCAGCTTAAAAAGGCAAATAAAACCTACTTCTTCTCCACTACTACCAATCAGCATTCCAAACACACAACACTAATTCTATTTCCAACAACCCCCTCAATTACTTACACTGCTAAACAAACACCATGCAAATCCCAAGTACGCTGCTCATTCAAAATTCAATCCTTCCATTAAACAACATATTTACAAAAAGCAACCAAAACAAAAGAGGTCCACTTATACGTACCTCACGGACCCCGTTAAACTTGTCGATTTAAAGGGTCCGGCAACCAGAATAATTTTCGGAAATCTACATAAGATAAAACAAAGGTCCAATGTGAATGATAACGGAAAACGTCTATTTCCTATTAGTGGGGGGGACTGAGCCGCAAAATTTTGAAACGGACCAATTTGCATGTTAACACCGGGTTCGACAATGCGATAATTGAATAGTAGGGTACTCGGGTTTTGAATGTAATCTATTCCCGTGTTCCGAACCTTCGTCTGTTTTAAATTTGTTCAGGGTTCTGTATAGGTGTAATAGGGAATGGAGGGATACCTCTCGGCGCCTCGGGCGGTGGAATACCGCTACAGTATGAGTACATCGCCAGTGATGAGATTTCTTCTCTGTTCTAAATAAAAAATACTGGGTCCATTTTACGTGCTACATTTTGTAAGTTCTTGTCTTGGATGGTTGTAATATTTCTTGTTTCTAGCCAAACCGTAGTTTTGTGTCGTGTGTACGAAGGCTCATTTAGTTTTCACTTATTTTCTTCATCAAATATGAACATCTTACTGACCGGCCAAAATGATAATTTAAATAAAATCTCTCATGGATTTAATTACAAATCTCTTTGGCTCGCTTGCACCACATCACTTAACACTTTTAGTGCTAAACCAATTCAAGTCATCGTTCTATTTCTGTCAAGCGCTTGAAGATGACTTAAACATAATTATATAGATGTTTTGAATATGTTTAGCGCTAAACGCATTTAGTGATAATTGATGCAAGCAGGCTTTGGAGCAAAAATTGAAAACAGTATGCTCAGATGGTTTGGTCATGTATTTGGAAAGGTGACAAAAAAAAATTACAAGCAAGGCAGATATGAGAGGAAAGGCCCTAGAAGTGACCTTCTTGGTGATGTTCTTCAGATGGTCAGGAGCGTAGTACTCGCAACCGGAGTGCGTGTATGACCAGATGTATGAACTTAAATGAAGCAAAACAAGTATGCAAGGATCGTAGCAGGTGAGTTCTGCAGTGTCTACCTGTGTGTAATCCATAATTTTAATCAACATCTTCCAAACCCCTTAATGTTACCTGGACCTGGGGGCCTAAAAAGGCCACTTTGGCAGAATCATAAAATGATAACATAATGGACATTTAACTGTTAAGTTCATCGTATCAAATCCCATTGGTGAAGCATTTTTCAGTTATTTTTTTTTTGTCTGTGCTACAATGCCAATCAACCCAATCCAAATCCAATCCCAATCTCTTTGATTGTACCTACGTAGTGAAGCGAAAAAAAGAAAAACACGAACTGTCTTCGCCATATTATAATTCATAATGTTATCCTTTTATGATTCTCCAAAGTGGCCATTTTAGGCCCCCAGATCTCTGGCAGAATATGACGGTAACTTACTCTCTAACTCCTAACAAAGCTGCCATAGCTTTTCATAATACTTGCATCACAATGCACATTCAGCTGTTTTAATAGGCAGATGTTAGACATAACATTAGATTCATTTAAACATTACATTTCGTTGAATTATTACCAAATAAAAGCAGATTAGCATGAATGGTAAACGCTGAACCCCGTATTAGTTCCAAATATTCCATTGGCCAAAACAATAATTATTCGTGTACGGTTTAGGGAACGTTTCTGTAATTCGATCATTGATGGTATTATTTGTCCTATTAGCATTTATACTGCTAGTCTAGCTGAAGATAATGATTGTGTTACCGCAGCGCTTTATGGCTGTATAATGTTTTTCAGCTAAGCTTTTGATGAAATCATTTTTCACGGATTGGATATAGGTTTCATATGGAAAGTTGTTCAGTATGGTAACTGCCTCCAGTTAGACTAGAAGCCGACCCCAAAATAGTTGGGAAAAGGCTAGGCAGATGATGATGATGATGGAAAGTTGTTCAGTATGGTAAATTGAAGACAAGACTATTGCGAGCATCATATAAACAACGTCTATAGACACTGGAATGATGCAAAGTCCTAGGGTATGAATATAGGTTGTAACTCTCTCTAAACAAGCAGACCCTCATTTCGTAAGGGGCGAGCCTATTGCTATCAACCGGCCACAAATCTTTACTCCAGAATTCATCATCATCTGCCTAGCCTTTTCCCAACTATGTTGGGGTCGGCTTCCAGTCTAACCGGATGCCGCTGAATACCAGTATTTTACATGGAGCGACTGCCTATCTGACCTCCACAACCCAGTTACATACTGGGTAATACGATACCCCATGGTAAGACTGGTTGTCAGACTTTCAGGCTTCTGACTACCCGTAACGACTGTTAAAGATCCACGAATGACAGCCGGGACCAACGGCTTAACGTGCTTTCCGAGCCACGGAGGGGTCTCGGTATGTAAAGATGGTCACCCATCCACAGACCAACTATCCTATCCATACTCCAGAATTCTAATGAGAAATTCCTAATAGAAAAACCACCTGGTGACCAAATCCCTGGGTTTATCTGCGACCAGAGCTGTGGTGTTAAGTTTTACTGGTGCTCAGCAGACGGGCATGAGACTTCTAAAGTCTCATCTAGTCACTTAAAATCGTACGTAGAAAATTTTCCAAGAAAGACTCCAGCAAAAAAATAACCTTTCCATATAATCTGCCATAATCAAAGTGAAAACACGTAAACTCAAAATATACTTCTCTAAGTTTGGACGTGTCGAGGAATGTTCACAAGCTGCGCCCTGATTTATTGGCGTTCACAGACTTCGAGCGGGGGGGGGGGGTGGCTAGTAGGGGAAGCAATGTAGCCGGAATTCATTATAAGAAAGTATTTTGGACCACGGATGTGTTTGAATGGAAGTAAGTAGACTAGGAGCGGATAGTTTAGGGGCCTTCGAAAATTAGGTGGTCAGCGGGATTGTCCAAAAAAAAAAAAACGGTCACCACTGCCCCGGAACATAAAGGGGTAAGGAACAGGGGTGGGTTTTAGTCAGTTAGAGTCTGACACTTCCTTCCGCTCCGCTCAGAGCGGGACCCCTCATTCGATAATTTCATACCAAAAAAAAAAAGGAGTATTAATGCCATCATGATTCCAGTGCAAAAAGGAAAGGTGCTATCGGTCATTTATAGCTCCGTCTCTTTCTTACACTGGAATCCTGAAGGCATATTAAACCGTCATAATATGGCAAGTTATTCGTGACAAAGAAGCCACGAATACATATTAAATGTTTTCGTAACCAGCTGATCCAGCTAGTCCAGCTTCAATCTGGTCCTACGAACGTTGTCCTGTCCAAATTTCAATAATGCATACAAAAAAGGACCTTCAGTTTTTCCAGAATTTGAAGATTTTCCGGAAAACTTTCCCATTTTCCAATTCCTGTACTTAAAAACAAAGGATTAAGGGCTGATCTTTCAATCGACAGATAATTTTTATTCCAGGAATAAAATTGACGTTTTTGTATGGACGAACTGTCAAAATTATTCCTCGGATAAAATTCAAAATTCAGTATTCTCCAGTTTGCAAATTTTTAAAGCGGTATATTATCTCTTCGGTTGTGATGCCCTAAAATTGGTAGCAAAAACATCGCTACTAAGTTACTAACTATTTATAACAAGTAAAACTAAACGAAAGTGTTAGAATGCATCAGCGTTGAGTTTTACGAACTAGTTCACACAAACTAACAAATGATATCAAAAGAAGAACTGTAACTAACATGCTTGTTAAAACTTCACAGTATTTTCAATAAAAAAAAAAAAATTTGTCAGTATTTTCAAAAATATTATAGCCCTTACAAATGTTTTTTTTTTTTCAATTCTATGTACGCGCAACGAAATATCAAGTTTATATTTCCAGTATAAGTTGACTTCTCATCGTCCGAAAAACCTATACAATGCGAGGTCAGCTTAAATTGGAAATGTGTGTACAGTCACGAGCACTAATATGCCAACACTTGGCAACTTTCAATTGCGATTTTTTCGTGAAATAACGAATGCAAAATTGAAATATGACACTTTACATAAACCTATGGGTTCGAAAATACTATGTTCGTAATAACATAAAATTTCATTCAAAATTATAGGAGAAAATCGCCTTCGAATAAAGCCAAGTGTATACATATTTATGCTCGTGACTGTACAGACTAGCACATCGGGCTACCCGAAACTGTCAATCCACCTTGAACCTTATACTGTAGCGATAAAGTTGGAAATCCATTAAAGAAATTTGACAGATTGTAGTAGCTTGATGTGCTGGTGTCTGTACATAAAAGATAAGTTCAACTAGGTTTCGCCGAAAAAATCCTAAATATTAAACGATGTTTTCAGAAGCTGCATGCCCATCGTGAAATATTAAATCTTGAGATCCTTTTGCATATAACAAGCATTTAAGATGTGGGTAGTCTGCTATCCTGAATTAGGTTTGGGCAATTCGTATCCGTAGAATACATCAGAATATATGGGCCAGGTGGTCGTCATACAGTGGTGCTTAAAGACGAAGTCGTTACTAAGGCAGGCGTAGGAAGACTGATTATGCTAAGACTTTCAGGGACTTACCTACATGACTTAAACGCGGTCACTGTCAGACTACATAGAAAAGAAAGAGAAGCGCGATGACACAACGCTGGTAATTTCTTGCAAAATATGAAGCAATTATTTAATTACAAAAAAATCTATTGTTTGAACTTAAAAATTAAAACACTAGTATTTTAATATGTTGCTTGTAGAATAATCTGACAAAAAATCAGAATGATTGTATGTATGGTTTTTATTGTAAAAAGAAAGATTTTAGAGGTATCTTCATGATTTTTTTCTATCGTATCAAAGTAGTTATGTTACGTTTTCAACACACTATCTACCTAGCATATATCCTGAAGAATATCATATATTTTTCTGATTTTGTTTACTGTAGTCGAACATATACTTTATTATTGTTTCTAAAACTTGCGTTTTTTTTGCGTTTAGGTCCTGTAAGCCCCTTCACTCAGAGATATGGACTTCTTGCGCAATACTGAGCCAGTATACTTAGTCAGGTTGATGAACCTACTTTTATTAACCTATTCATATCCTGCCACAGAACAAACAAATAATAAATAAACATCCCTCCACATTCATATCGACTTTACTTAGTGAAGTGTATTCAAATGTTTCTCAGCAAACAAAGTGTTGCTAGTATTTCTCTGTCGCTTATACTGATGGAGAGTAGTCGCGTTCGCGTCTAGGAGATTTGTTTTGTAGCTATTGTCTGAGATGGTACAGACACAAAATACAGATAGTACAGAAGGCAATCTACATACAAAGTGCGCTCGAACAACGCACGGACACATTATCTCGGACGGGTTGGGAGTAGTGCGAGCGCGGGTGCCATCCGCTTGAGACACGCGTCTGTGAAGTGCAAAAATGGAGCAACAAAAAAATGCTTATTAAGCTCGATTTATATAATAGTTTCCTATTTTGAATCAGTATAAACGAAGTAACTTTTTTGTAAGGTAAATTCACGCCACCGACTATTACGTAAGTTGAAAACATGATTTTTCGTTTGTGTAGATATTGTTATTTTGTTTTAATTTTGTAGAATAAGCTCAACAATATATCAAACAACTAGATACAAGTGCCTCTACCACGATAGTGTTTTGTGCATAAGCCAAAGTTGACAACCCTAGCGCGACCGCCGAGCGTAGGTATGAAAAGTGAAGTACATACATGTGATTGCCTTCTGTACTACCTATCTGTATTTTGTGGTACAGACGTGTATTCTTTAACTAGGTACTCAAATAATACCTATGCCTAATCATGGAAGGATTCCTTTGTATTTTTACTTAACTAATAATGTAGTATATAATAGAGTCGGACTCGCGAAGGGTTCCGTACCACAAGGCAAAAACGCCAAAAAAACACGTTTGTTGTATGGGAGCCCCCCATAAATATTTATTTTATTCCGTTTTTATTGTGTATTTTTTGTTATAGCGGCAACAGAAATACATCATCTGTGAAAATTTCAACTGTCTAGCTATCAGGGTTCATGAGATACAGCCTGGTGACAGACAGACAGAGAGACGGACAGTGGAGTCTTAGTAATAGGGTCCCATTTTTACCCTTTTGGGTACGCAACTATCATGCATATGTGGGTTCCACATTAAGATATGGCATCCTCTTCTGGGGTAATTCAGCAAACAGGGAGTACGCTCTTAAAGCCCAAAAAAAATGTCTCAGAAGTATATGTGGCCTTAGAGAGACTGACTCATGCAGACCAGTATTCAAAAGATTGAAAATCTTGACCTTACCTTCATTATATATATTCGAAGCAGCAATGATGGTAAAACGCGATATAGGTAGTTATGAAACATTGAGAAGTGCGAGACACAAAACTAAACTAAGAGGCTTTATATGTAGAACTGTAAAGTTTAAATCAAGTGTGTTTGGGATGGGAATAAAAATTTATAACAGACTCCCAATTTGTATTAAAAATATCCCGTCCTTGAATAATTTCAAGGTCAGGCTAAAAGAGTTTCTTTTATGTAAAGCTTACTATTCAATTAATGAATTTCTGAATGACCGAGCTATTGATTAAATATGTATAATATAATGTAATTATAAAACAGCCAAATTGACTGTGTAATGGTATTATTATGACTAATTATTGTATGATTATAAATTACGATTATGAATCCAAAACGAATTTGACTATATTGAAGTAAAAAGTGTCCATGACGTAATTTATTTTAATTTGACATCTAAATAATATTGTAGCCAGTCATGTATTTTATATTAATTGAATTTGACATATAATTATTGTAACCGGCGTAATTTATTTTATTTTTAATTGAAAATGACATGTGAATATTGTAGTTAGTGTAATTATGACCAGTGATGTATTTAATTTCATTTTGATAAATTATTTTGAAACATTGTACACCCCATGGGTATGTTACAGAGATACCCTATTATAACAAATAATTATAAGAACTGACCATACACCTGTAACAAGCAATAAATGAATTTGAATTTGAAATTTGAATTTGAACCCTAAAAAGCAGTGGTCAAGACCTGTGAATTGTGAAGCCTGAATTATTCCACTGCTAAACTAAACCCTCCTCATGTAACATAAAATAACTTTTTTCTAGAGCTTCTTTTGGTTACCTCAGTATTATGTAATTTTGGTAATAAGTACTACAAGTTGGTGAGCTAAAGCATGACCATAATAGTGGTCAATGAACCCAGCCTAACACAGTTCACTGCTGGACTTAGGGCTCTCCAAGGTTGCGGTACAATACCCTGTCCTCCGCCTTCCACATCCAGAATAACCTAGCCACCTTCTTAAGTCCGTCGGTCCATCTAGCTGAGGGGCATCCCATGCTACATTTACCGACACGCGGTCTTCACTTCAGGACTAGTCTGCTCCACCGATCATTGTTCCTTCGACAAACATGGTCAGCCCACAGGCAATTCATATCCTTTCCTTTTGAAACTTCATACGCATAAGCAAGACACAAAGGTCTAAAAAGTTAGTAGAGAACATTTTCGAAAAATATCGATATCTGAACACAATAAAATATATTTTCTCAACTTATACCTACTTCAAGTGAAAAATAGTGTTACAGCCAAATTAGACCGATATAATTTTTTTTACAGAAACAGAGATTTTCAGTTATCTTTTTTAAATAAGGCATTTCGAAAATGTTCTGTACTAACTTTTTAGACCTTTGTATCCTGCTTATGCGTATGAAGTTTAATTAAAATCGGTTCATTAATTTCGGTAGGTTGGCAGACCACGAAATTCCAATTTTCTTACGTTTTTTGGTAGACATCTAACTTAGAAAGATGTATTAATGATTCTAATGATTATAATTCTCTAAATATATGCCTGTTATTGTCGCGAATCATATTTTGATCAAGATACAACCTGACACTGACCTGCAAATTGCAAAAAACGTAAGAAAATTTGAATTTCGCGGTCTCAACTACACATTCACCTTAAGACTCCGTAAATAACAAAATATCGGATCTTGGGCCATAAAATCAGAGAGCAGTGGTGGCCCAGTGGTAACGGCCGCGTTTGACGAGTAAGTAAGTCGTGGGTTCAAACCCAAGCAGGCACTTTTCTTTGTGAAATTATTTCATCACCACTGCTCTCAAAATGGTGAAGGAAAACATCGTGAGGAAACCGGCATGTCCTAGAACCAGAAGCTCGAAGACATGACTGTGACATCCGCTAACCCACACTGGGCCGTGCAGTTATATTTAAGGTGAATGTGTAGTTGACACATTCACCTTAAATATAACTGGTGAAATGTGGGAGTACTAAAGGTCCACCTCTCACAGACATCCCCGTCCATTTCTTTTATCATAAAACATTTAAACAACCGTATCTATCGCCTCCAACAAATCGCGGAACAATATCTACACATACATAAACTAGATAGAGGTGCGAAATCCCAGCACGTCCCTCTACCTGCTCTATGGTAGAGTATAAAAGTCAGTACGTAGAGGGGTCGACGCGCATAATTCTCTCTGGAAGACAAACGACCCCTGTTTAAGGGGAAGCTGCTTTTTGACTATGGGAAAAGTGTTGGGAATTATTATGGGAAAATTGTTTAATGTGTGTTACTCTTCCAGTCTTGCAGCTGAATACCAGTATTTTATATGAAGTGACTGCCTATCTGACCAACCAGGTTGCGAATACTTGCGGATGTGGCTCCGGACACAGACATCTCCAGACGGACACGTACTTAGTTTAGAATCTGTAATTGCCCAGTGTTCGCGGATCGTCCGCAATCTGTCCGTGCCGGTGCAACCGATCCCTGAGTGAAATATTGCATAGTTTGGTAGTTTTTAAGGTTAGTTTTTACCATAATATTATGTGTTTCTAACAGGCGCTTCTCGCCATCAAACTCGAAAGTTCGGCAAGTAAAATTGTAAAACTATAAAAAAATTAAAAAAACTATACTGATTGTCAGACTTTCGGGCTTCTGACGACCTGTAACGACTGCCAAAGATCCACGAATAACAGCCGGTACCAACTGCTTAACGTGCTTTCCGAGGCTCTTATATCTTTCATAGTCATAATCATCTGCCTAGCTTTTCCTAACTATGTTGGGGTCGGCTTATATCTTATACCTTTCATAGTATGATCACTTATTTCTTTTCCAAGAGAGCTTCCCCTTAAGTGAAGAATTTTACCACTTCTAAACTATTCCTTGATAAGGGACTGTGCAGGCTGATTAATTTCATTACACACACTCCAAAGCCGTCAACAGATCGCTCCGTGTAAATATTAATTGAAGTTCTCCAGGATTATCCAAGATGCTCCAACCTTCTCCAGTGTTCTCCACCATATTAATAAAGACTGGGACGAAAACATATTTTCTCGGAAACTAAGAATAATTAATAATTCGTAATTAGTTGTGTTATTTTTGGAAGCTGTCTGTGATTTAATTGGATTATTGTGTTTTTTATTAATTAGAGAATTGCCGTATGTCAATACTTCCAAGAATTTGATCCTTATTAGGGACACTATCGAGTGGTGTAATAATACAGTGCGTGTTTTTTTTAACAAAATCAACGGGTTCGATTCCTGGCTAGAAATTTTGATTTTTCAAAAATCCAATGATGCAGTTTTAGTTTTCATCAAAATCAAGCCCGCGACTCCTTTCAGTACTTTTCGCTATTCCTCATAGTTTCGGATTTAATTTAATGTAATTTAATTTATTTATCCAGTTTCGGACAACAATACAGTCCATCTTGTTAGTGAAAAAATACCTTATAACTAATGTTAGTAATACAAAACAAAACACACAATCAACACCGAGACAAGTTGCTCAAAGAACGATCAATCAGCTACCTAGCTGACAATCCTCTCCACAAAATGCCTCAAAACAGGGGGTAAGGACTCTCCGCCACTACTTTCAGGATACTATTGTTACTGACCCGCACTCGATGCATCAGAGAAGCAACTTTTTTGCGTATGACTGCGTGAAAACCGTCAGTTTGGCTTAGCGAAAACATCTCTGACGCACTACAGAACCGGGGCAGTCCCAATAGCATCCTAAAAACATTATTATATTGGACGCGTAAGGCATCTAGCGATCTTTTGGCGTAGCTGACCCACAGACCCCCCGCATACAGACCCTGACAGAAAGCCTTGAATAGGGTGATCTTGACTTGGTCACTACAACGGGAGAATCTACGGGCCAGCATGTAATTTAGCCCACTTGAAAAATTCACCCTGTATAGATTTTTTTTTATTTGAAATAGGTTTGCTCTTGAGTCTAGTCTAGGTCAGAGGTGACAGAGACAAAGTCGACGATGGAGTGAGCTTACCCAGAAGAAGCCTGTTCACTCTTACTTTGAAGAGATTCGGATATAAATGTAGGGAACAGCTGATCTTTTTTTCGCGATTTCATGTGTGTTCCCATCAGTTCCCTTAATAAAATATGTTCATAATGATGAGTACAAGTGAATTCAATAACATGGTGTATACGTCCGTCGGTCGGACAATATAATTATACTTTTAGTTTTTTCTCTTGGAAATTTATAGTAGCAGTCCAGTGCCTAAATTTATATCCGGTCAAAGGCAACACGCCATTGTCACATATACGTGACAAGCAAGCGCGTGCCCTGTACGCCAGTCGTGTGTCGCCTATCCTATTACGAGCGACACAAATATGTGACAAAAAATGCGGTGCACTTTATCACGAAATAAACAATTAAATCATTACTTTGTGTGTTTTTATTTGTACACCTTAAATATTTAAAATTGTGGCTTGGCGTGGAGGGCACGCGCGTGCGTTTATGCTCTGGCGTTCAAAAGGTTAATGGGTCTTAAAACTAGCGATGATTTTGTGGGTTGACGAAATAGTTCTTTTGTTATGAGTACGTATCGAAAAGTTTTTCTAAGAAAGTCTTTGTATTGCCCCGATTGGTTTATTTAATCACAAGCGCGCGACTGCCGCGAGGTCCTGGGTTCGATCTCTAGGTCGGGTAAAATATTTTTGAGTTTTCCTGTTAGGAAATTCACAGTATTAGCCCGGTGTCTACACTTGGTTCTCCCTTTATTATGGATCTTCAAACTATCGACAATTATGTGGTCGAAATAGATTTTTTTTTTTATAACTACGTAGCAAGTTTTTTTTTTTGTAAGAAATGTTTTTCTAATACTTTGTACTACGTTTGGTCATGGTGTTTATTTTTATACATTTCATCAGGCAGGTATTTAAAAAAAACTGGCCAAGTGTGAGTCGGACTCGCACACGAAGGGTTCCGTACCACAAGGCGAAAACGCCGAAAAAAACACGTTTGTTGCATGGGAGCCCCCCTTAAATATTTATTTTATTCTGTGTTTAGTATTTGTTGTTATAACAGCAACAGAAATACATCATCTGTGAAAATTTCAAATGTCTAGCTATCGCGGTTCTTGAGATACAGACTGGTGACAGACAGACGGACAGACAGCGAAGTCTTAGTAATAGGGTTCCGTATTTACCCTTTGGGTACGGAACCCTAAAAAGTACTCTGACTTACGAACATTGTTGATATTAAAATGAAATTAATTAATTTAAATGTTAATGAGTGGCGGTCCTGCAGGGCTTGCAGTGATATAGTAGTCCCTCGGGGTTCGCGCGAATGAGAACCGACGATCTCCGAATACTGAACGAAGAAAGCCGAATTAAATAGTTGTTTTGTAATGACGTTCCTACCTCATTGTTTTATGGTGGAATTACTTCCAGTATCATCATCATCATTTCAGCCGAAAGGCGTCCACTGCTGGACATAGGCCCCCCAAGCACCTCCACATTGATAATTCGCTCGATTAAAAACATGTATATTTATTAATTAGAGATAGCTACAGTCAGCCCCAAAATGTATAATTACACATACAAGGGTTTTTTTTACTGTCAACAACCTTTGTTCTATAACATTGTAATGCATTAATTTGTATATTTTATTTATAAATTGTATACACCGTATTGGTACAAAACATAGTGTACAATTTATTTTACCAATGTCCGTGTATATGTCACAGCCAACTGGTTAAATTAGCCGTTTAGTTAACCGCCTAGCCTTTTAAATAAACGGCGGCCGCCGTTCGGCGCCGACGCCGTTCAACTAACGGCCTGAATGATATTCAATACATCATAGTTTAGGCTGGAACTGTAACCAATCACGCGAGACTCGAGAGTCGAATTTGTCGCAGTAACTAAGCCAGGGCACCCCAACCAAATGGGTTAGATTAGAACTATGATCAACCGTGTGCGAGCAGGGAGCGAAGCGAGGCGAGCACTACTTCCAAAGGCCAGGCAGTTAACTAAACGGCTAATTTAACCAGTTGGCTGCGACATATACATCTTTTTGAGGCTGACTGTGCCTTGTCTTTATGCTAAGTACAGACGCCAGCATATCAAGCTACCCGAAACTGTCAAATTTTCCCAATCAACTTTGAACCTTATACTTTAGCGATAAAGTTGAAACTCTATTAATGAAATTTGACAGATTGTAGTAGCTTGATGTGCTGGCGTCTGTATCTACAGGTTTCTCTAGCATGGATAACCTTGTCTACCTAGGCTTCACCTGTAATATATAATAGTGCTGAATAGGGCCTGTTAATAAGCAGCTCTAATGAATTGAGAAACTGAATTCATTGAATTTAACAGTTTGATTACCATACGAATTAATAGCCACATGAATACTCCAGGCTTATGTAACGCTTCATTAAATATCGATGGAAGCATAATATAAAAATGTGGCTTTTTAGTCAATACGCTCGAATTTACTCGCCGGAAACGGGCGAATCGTCACTTTTAAACAATATTTTTTTTTCTATAGGCGACTCGCACGAAGTTAATTTATTTGTGGGCGAGTCAACAACTCAAGAAATATGTATTAGGCAATTAATTGGCACATTTTGTATTTTATGCAATGAGTTGAAAAAGTAGGTACGTACACGTTTTATAATACATATTTGACTCTTATATATCACTTCTGAGGGGCCCGTGGCTAAATAATAACAGCCGCACAGGTCGATCGATCAGGTTGCTTGCCGCGGATGGTCTGTGGATGGGTGACCGTCTTTACATACCGTGACCCCTCCGTGCCTCGGAAAGTACGGGATCTTTGACAGTCGTTACGGGTAGTCAGAAGCCCGAAAGTCTGACAACCAGTCTTACCAAGGGGTATCGTATTACCCAGTAACTGGGTTGTGGAGGTCAGATAGGCAGTCGCTCCATGTAAAATACTGGTATTCAGCTGCATCCGGTTAGACTGGAAGCCGACCTCAACATCGTTGGGAAAAGGCTAGGCAGATGATGATGATAATATCACTTCTGTGCGCTAGTGTCCTTTTTTCTGCGAATCGACTTCTAAGCCACAAATGTTGGTTGAAAAATATGTGTTGAAAGGGATTCCTTTCATCACACTTTTTTTTATCTTCCTAACATCACAGTCGAATCCAATTTAGCATCAACTCGCATATCTGACCTTATCTTAATTAAAATATATGCAAGCAAAGAGACCACGATCCGGAAAATTATTGGCAAAAATAAGAAGTTCATCTCATATAATTTTACGGATTATGCTAATTCGGATGAAGATACCAAAACTTTGGCGAATAAAATGGATGAAATATAATAATTTAAGCTCCATTCCCCAATAAAGAAGGAAAGATAGGGCAAAAGGACTTTCTTTTACTTATTTAATTTTGATGGAAATTATAATAATAAACTAGCAGCGCCCCGCGGTATTCCCCACGTAAGTGTCGATTCCGTAAAAATATCGGGATAAAAACTATCACATGTCCTTTCCCGGGACTCAAACTATCTCTATGCTAAATTTCATCAAAATCGGTCCAGCGGTTTAAGCGTGAAGAGAGACAGACACACCTTCGCATTTATAATATTAGTATGGATTAGGCGGAACCTTTATCTAAGCAGTAGGTGCTCGTAGCTCGTAGTCAGAAGCCCGAAAGTCTGACAACAGTCTTACCAAAGGGTATCGTATTATTCAGTAACTGTTTTATAGAGGTCAACTGCCCCGTTGGTCTCGTGGTCGCAAGCGCGAC
Organism: Oligia strigilis; assembly: GCA_951800025.1. Classification (NCBI taxonomy): domain Eukaryota; kingdom Metazoa; phylum Arthropoda; class Insecta; order Lepidoptera; family Noctuidae; genus Oligia; species Oligia strigilis. The sequence continues at coordinate 19,831,543 of OX637546.1, read as the reverse complement.
TGCTGAGCGTGGGGTCCTAGGTTCGGTTCCCAGGTTGGGCAAAGTGTTATATTAGGAATTTCTCAGTAACAGCTCGGAATTCGGAAGATGACGGTGTGATACCCCCGTGTCTCAGAAAGCACGTTAAGCCGTTAGTCATACCTCTCGCGCCCGGCCCTGGTGCAAGCCATGGTCCGGGGCGAGAGGGAGTGGGAGGCAGTCACCTCCTTCTGCGAAGCAGTCATGCTAGCGAAGGAGGTGGCGGGACGGCTCAGGGAGAGAGCCTCCCGTCCCAGCCGCCGCGGGAGACGCTCCGGGCGTCGGGAGCCGCGCGACGACTCCCGGCCACCGTAGGCGCGGGCCTGCGGGCGGAGAGTAATGGGTAGCTCACCGTCCGATCAGGACCAGGCCCGTGCCGGACGGCGCGTACGTGTTCCACGCGCGCCTCAAAGAGATGTCAGCATCGAGGAGGGGCCCCATAGGGCCGAAGCCTGCCGGGTCAGCGGGATTGTCCGAAAGGGTTACCGCTGGCCCGGAACATAAAGGGCTAAGGAAGGAACACGGGTGGGTTTTAGTCAGGAAGAGTCTGACACTCCCTTCCGCTCCACCCAGAGCGGGAGGGGTCATTTGATGATTACCCATCCGCAAAAAAAAAAAGCCGTTAGTCATGCGCCTGATCTGTCTCCGGTAGTGACGGATTGCCGTCCCGTCGGACTATGAGAGTGCGGGAAGAGTGTGCGCAGACACGTAGATGGCTAGTCTCTGTTGAAATTGGCTTCCAGGGCAGAAATTCGGTATTTATGGCTATTTATAGAGGTCAGAAAGGCAGTCGCTCCATGCAAAATGTACTAAACTAGTTTATGCTTGCGACTTCGTTCGCGTGAAATTTCACCCTCTTAGGGGTCGAATTTAGAAAAACCCTTTCTTAGTGGATACCTACTCTTCACAAAGAACACACCCTCCAAATTTCATGTCTCTAGGACCCGCGGTTAAGGCTGTGCGTTGATATATCAGTCAGTCAGTCAGGACTTTGAATTTTATATATTTAGACTAGCTTCTGCCCGCGACTTCGTTCGCGTGAAATTCGTACTTTCCTCTAAAAATTTCGAAAATGTATGTTTATGATCTTATCATTTATTTAGGTAGATGAATAACTATTCGGGCCAATTTTTAAGTATATAGATCAAAGGGATCAGATTTTTCAAATTTTTCAAATAATCTGCTTTTCACCCCCACAGCGCAGCGGTGGAATTTTGAAAAATCGTTTGAGATGTGTTCATAACTTAACTCAAAGATTTTCGAGTTAATGGAAGCAAGCAGTAAAATCCAACCCCTACACTTTATTGCCCTTTCCCACCTTGGTAGGAGTCGATTTTTGAAAAACTCTAAATCCCACTTTTATTTTTAACCGACTTCAAAAAAATGAGGATGTTCTCAGTTTGTCGGAATCTTTTTTTTTTTAATGTATTTTCCCGATTACTCGAAGATGGCTAAACTGATTAGGCTATTGTAACTTAGATAAATTATAAACAGACCCACTAAAAAACGAGAAATATAAACTTTTTAATGAAAAAAAAAAACCGACTTCCAAAAAAAAACACTACAAAGTGAAAAATGACTTTAATTTCGGAAGTCGATGGCAAAAAACTAAAATACAGATCCAAAGACATCGACTTCCGAAATTAAAGTTATTTTTCACTTTGTAGTGTTTTTTTTGGAAGTCTATAAAGTGTATAAACCAAATAAATAAGATTTTTCATATAAACTGTATCCCCTCTTTTTATCCCCTAGGGATGGAATTTTGAAAAATCGTCTGGGATGTTTCTCTGACTTCACTTAAGGATTATTTATACAAAATTTCCAGTTAATCAAGCCACGTAATAAAATACCTACTCCCCTGTGAAATTCAATACCCCTCTTCACCCCGTCAGGGGTAGAATATCGAAAAACCTTGATACGTTATTCTTTATTTTTGGTCATAAGTATAAATACTGAGTTCCGAGTTAATCGAACTGCGCGTTAAAATTCTTCCTTACAAATTTTTACACCCCATATTCCCCTATAAGTTTAGAAAAACAAAAAATGTCAAACTTCATAATTTACTTAGATAATATTCTTGCCAAGTTTTCAGTTTATTTTCACCATTTACAGGCACTTTTGAATTGTCAAGAAGTCGGTCAGTCAGAAAATATGAAGCTAGTTGCCCATTCCAAAGCGTAGGTACCTATGGAGAAGAACGGGCAAGAAACTCCATGGACACTCTTTTAAATTATATTTTTACAAAAATATTAGTTACATCATTAATGTTGAATTTAAAATTATATGTGAGAACGATGTAAAAAAGACGTACACGTTAAAAGCGTCCAGCAAATAGCAAGAAAACAACAATCCAAAAATAAAAATAAGCCGAGGCAGCTAAGTGATGACCAGCCCCAACTGACAGCGCCCGTTCACGAACATGACGCATAGATCAGCACCATTCAGCTCAACCATTTTGAAGGGAGCTAAATGATCCAACATACACGCCACCGTCAGCGAGACATTTGTGTGAGCATGACATACTATCAGCCGTAGAATTCCCAAAAATCCTTTCTTAGTGGATACTTACTCTTCACAAAGAACACACTCTCCAAGTTTCATGTCTCTAGGATCAGCGGTTTGGGCTATGTGTAGATTTTATAATTAAAAACAAAATTTCGTCCCTCTTTTCACCCCCTTAAGGGTTGAAATTCTAACAACACCGTTGCGTTACCTTCCAACCATAAGCCTAGATAATAAATTGAGTGATTTTTACTTCGAAAATTAAGGACTTTCCATACACAACTTCATCCCCCTTTTTAAGCCTTCCGGGGTAGAATTGTCAAAAACGCTGAGACACGTATGAATTAATTTTCAATCCTCAGCCCAAACACAAAATTTGAAGATCCTAACTTCAAAACTGACGGACTTTCATATAAACTTCCATCCCCTATTTCACCCCTTTAGGGGTAGAATTCCCAAAAATCCTTTCTTAGTGGATACTTACTCTTCACAAAGAACACACCCTCCAAGTTTCATGTCTCTAGGATCAGCGGTTTGAGCTGTGTGTTGATATATCAACAATCAGTCAGTCAGTTTACCATTTTATATATATAGAAGATTATTCAGCTGCAACAGGTTAAACTGGCAGCCGACCCCAACATAGTTGGGAAAAGGCTGGGCAGATGATGACCTATTTCAAAGCAGCATGTAACTTCCAACCCTAGTGATTAATCCTCAAACTAAGATAACGAGGCTCTAGATAATCTTTTACCAAATTATAATATAGGAGCTGACAGTAATTGAGATATTGTGTGTGACAGTGAAATATTAAAGGCTTTGGGGAGTCGGAAGTCATGAAGATAGACGAAATAATTATTCGGGGAAGGAGTATTAAAGGTTGCTTCTTGTAATTCCAACGGAGTTGTTGTCGGTAGATTATTTCTTATGATAGTGGTTTTGGGTATGAAAGGAAAAGGGAGTTTATGGCTAAGTAATAACAGCCGCACGGGTCGATCGAGCAGGTTAAGCTGACCATCTTCACATACCGTGACCCCTCCGTGCCTCGAAAAGCACGTTAAGCCGTTGGTCCCGGCTGTCATTCGTGGATCTTTGACAGAACCACGAAACCACTGACTGAAAACCAGTCTTACCAAGGGGTATCGTATTACCCAGTAACTGGGTTGTGGAGGTCAGATAGGCCGTCGCTCCATGTAAAATTCTGGTATCTAGCTGCTTCCGGTTAGACTGGAAGCCGACCCTAACATAGTTGGGAAAAGGTTATGAGTATTTTTGGGAATAGTGCTAAGGTTTTAAGTAAGAAGGTAAATTTTAGTTGCCTAGAAGAGCGATGGTCGCCAAATAGTGTGTCGCCACAATTTACCGGCGAATGACGTCACTAAAATGTTATTTATGAAAGTAAGATGGCGTGTTTTCCTAGAGAGCTTTTTTGACACTGTAAAGCCAAACCCCACTGCCGTTATTTTCATACATACATAACATACATAATCAGCCTATAATGTTCCCACTGTTGGGACACAGGCCTCCTCTCGATGAGAGGGAGTGGGCCGTAATCCACCACGCGGGCCCAGTGCGGATTGGCAGATGTCACATGTCTTCGAATTTTTGGTTCTAGGACATGCCGGTTTCCTCACGATGTTTTCCTTCACCGTTTTGAGAGCAGTGGTGATGAAATAATTTACCCAAAGTAAAGCGCCTGTCTGGGTTCGAACCTACGACCTATAACTCTACTCTACTACTACTCAATATTTTCATAACTTGCATTATTTCATAGGAATCAGTAGCCTAACCGTAATGTCCGGAAGTATACGGATTTGTTTTGGAGCGAGCCTTTTACTTATCTAAAAACAAAGTGCATGTTCTCAAGCATTTCCAATAGCCAATTTGTTTTCTAATCTTTACCATAAGACAAGACTTTACACTGTTTAAAACGTGCTAAAAATATATGCCCCACTTCCTTCAGGTAGTAACGCAAAAACTTGTTATTTCAGCAAAAAGTTCAACTTTAAAACACAAAGCAGTTGTCCAATAGACACAGTCTATACAAGACCAGTTAATTAGATCTCCGAAGTTGCTATTTTATAACGCATAGAATCACAAAGAGAGATCTAATAACACTGGTGCCAACGAACTTGAAGATACCATCGTCTTTAGAATATGCAAACAATGAACACTCGAGAAACCCGTTCGATAAACTGAAACCTCTCCCGTTTAGAATACACTGCTGATTAAACAGAATTGCTTGAATTATACCTATAAATAAAACGCGCAATGTATTTAAAGTAGGTTGAATGAATGAACGAGATAATGATCAGTGATTATACGTGGTGGAGGGTGCAATTGTAAATTTTAAATAATTGGACAATAGTGTGAAATGGCGTGTCACAGCCACTAAAGGAAATCACGCGGTGATTTCATTACGGCTGAAACATTATTTGGCCCATCTAGTTTTGTATAATGCGATAGTTTGAATGGTTTGTTAAATAGCAAAGGCACGAAAGGAAGCAGAGTAAAAGTTTATATTTCTGTGAATTTAAACGACCACTGAATTCATTGTTATGTTATTGCGCTTCATGAGGCCCGTGGCTAAATAATAACAGCCGCACAGATCGATTGATCAGGTTAAGCTAAGCTTGCCGCGGTTGGTCTGTGGATGGGTGACCATCTTTACATACCGTGACACCTCCGTGACTCGGAAAGCAGGTTAAGCCGTTGGTCCCGGCTGTCATTCGTGGATCTTTGACAGTCGTTATGGGTAGTCAGAATCCCGAAAGTGTAACAACTAGTGTTACCAAGTGGTATCGTACCTATTACCCAGTAACTGTTTTATAAATTTATCAAGCAACGACATATTTACAAGGATAGTAACAGTAGGTAATCACGAGTCTTTAATACTGTGTAAATACATCACATATAGGTATGCATAACACTCTTATTAAAAGGTATTACAAATATTTTTTTTTTTTTTTTAAAGAAACAAACTTGAAGAAATCACTTGCCAGCATCTTACGTCAATATTTCCCAATCGTTTGTGGCTGCAGCAAAGGTCATAAGTGGTACTATCCACTTCATCTTTTTGATCGAGAGATTCAATTCAATACAGAAAACTATTTGATTGTGTAGGGTTACATAAACGTTTGCCTAGGCGTAAGAATTCATACAATAGATCAAGATGACTTTTATTTGATAAAATATTTTGTCCATTCTGTGGGAATAAGAATTTTGTGTTTGACAGTTGATTACACGATTTTAAGTACTTGGTTGAAAACAAATCTATTTATTTATTTATTCATTACACACATACAATTGTTTTAACAGGTGATACCCAAGCTAACAAAAGTTGTCATGGATTGCTAATATTGTCCAGTCCCAAGAACGGGTTCGGATAAAAGCACAAGTTACACTGTGGACAACATATCAAGTGTCACCCTCTGGAATTCCGCCAAAGAGAGGGAAAATATGTCCAAACGCCGAGAGACACTATTCAGAATTCTTACTGCACGAATCACTGGTGCAAACTTCAATAAGTTTGTACGGGTTGCCGGAATTCATTAGCTTACAGTTTTTTTTTCTAGTCATTAGGTCAAAACTCTCCGTGACTTGAGTTGACTGCTTGTCCTTATGATCCAGCACCCGATAGGTGGATGACGAACCGCTCAAAGAGAGAATGTCTAAGTCCCAGTAGTCGGACTCAATAAATGCAGGTAAATGTGGTGTTGTTCCACAAACGATGGGATACTTAATATCGTGTCCTTCTGTCAGCTGCACGTTACAGGAACTGGTGGACGCCGCTGGTGATGGCGCCAAACATGTAGCCGAATTCTTGGCCGCGTCCATTCAGATTGCTATCGATACGCTTAGAAGAAGAAATAATCGGTCTGTGATATATAATGTTATTTCTGTAAGCATATTGTACAAACACGTCAATTATATTTTGGGACTTGCATACGAAGGGTTCCGTACCACAAGGCAAAAACGCCGAAAAAACACGTTTGTTTTATGGGAGCCCCTTAAATATTTATTTTATTCGGATTTTAGTATTTGTTGTTATAGCGGCAACAGAAATACATCATCTGTGAAAATTTCAACTGTCTATCACGGTTCATGAGAAACAGCCTGGTGACAGACGGACAGACGGACAGCGGAGTCTTAGTAATAGGGTCCCGTTTTACCCTTTGGGTATAGAACCCTAAAAACTAGATGAGGCCTGACTACCCTGCGAAGAAAAGGCCGAAACAAACTCAGAGATCAGTCTCTGTAAAGGTCCAGACATAATCTTGATCAGATCATGTGAAGACCATGTAGATTGGTGTCTGAAATAGTCTTTTTCTGCTTTCAAACGGGAAAACATCGTGTGACATGCTTGTGGAGATTTTGTAGGTCAGACGATAAGTATTTTGTGCAAAACGCTGAAGGAATTGTGAGAAAAGCAGAAGGTCAGAGCCCTCACTGGACCCGCGTGGTGGATTGTAGCCTGTGTCCCAGCAGTGGGAACATTATAGGCTCATTATGCTTATGTTAATGAGGAAAGAACCATACAGATTGAGTGGACCTGTCCAGTGTGGACCGTCATTCTGCGCGATCCGGTAGTTAGGTAAGTAAAATACCATCGTTCCAGTTTACGTATGCAAGTACGTTCGTCGTTCATACTTGGTACATCGATTTTCCTTTAGCGCAATTCCATGAGGGGCCTATAATTTGCTAGGGCGTAACACAAAGCCAATTGACCCACTTCTGAAAGTACTACAACGTACTTGCTGGTAATATTTCACGTTTTTACATACAAGTGGAACGTGAGGAGTATCACAAGTACCTACTTGCTCAGGTTTTTTTTTAATTTCAGAGGAATGTTGAAGCGTTTTGTGCCCACCACCCAAACTTCCTTCGCAACTAATATAATAAATGCGAAAGTAAGTTTGTCACGCCAAAACGGCTGAACGGATTTGGATGAAATTTTGCATATAGGTAGACCATGACCTGGATAAGGACATAGGCTACTTTTCGGCCTAGATCGCAGATGAAGTCGCAGGCAATAGCTTGTACTTAATAAAATAAATTCGAAAGTAGCTCTGTATGTATGTTACCTTTTTGCACCTAAACCACTGATCGGATTTAGGTATAATTTGGCAAGGATATAGATGCCATACTGGGGAAGGACATAGACAACTTTTTGTTTCGGTAGTACGTTCCCGTGGGATAATTTCCGACGTTAAGTTTGTTTACTATAATAGACACAGGAAATTGATTTCTCCAAAGATAATTACTTCGGATTGAAGACGAGTTATATCGAAATTCGAGGTAGTTCAAGCTAAAATAATCTTTCATCATGTTTGTAGAAGAAACTATTGAAGAAATAGCCTTCCCCTTCGATAATACAGGCATGCTGTTATGTGATAATATCTGATATTTTACCACAACGACGCCGACGTCACCAAGAGGCATTCCTACAATACCTCAACAGACATGCGTCCTCAGCCACGACTCCTGACGCACTAAACCAAAGACTACAATATGATGCTGTATAATAGACAGGAAGCTCTCTTCATTTTGTGTTGACAGCACAATTTGCCATCTAGTGTACGCGTAACCAAAACTATTACCTATAGTCACGGATATAGATGGTAGATGGAGCTTTATTATATTATTATTGTGTTAGAATTTTTACATTGTCGTATAAATTATTGTTTACTACCTATTAATGTTTTTTTAACAATTACATAATTATTAAAAACACATTAAGTAGTAGTAAACAATAATTTATACGACAATGTAAAAATTCCAGATTTTTACCTGCAATAGGAATATGTACTTATAGGAATGAAACGTAACTCAGAATATTAAAGATGAAAAAACTGTTTATTCTTATAAAAACACAGAAATACATTCAAATTAAACATTTACTAACATATTAGGATCAAAATCATTTAGGCTGAGAATCAGCACTTTTTTTTCCTAGTCAATAGACATCCAGGTACACAACAAGAGTTTTGAGACATGATGGAAATGCAGTCAATGTTCAGTTCACTATTCACAATAATAATTATGGGTCCAAACTATAAACAGTGCTTATGCTCACTAGCGAAACAACCAGAATTTAATTTTATTGCAAATTGCAAAAGCAAAATCCGAAACTGGCACTCGCGCTGACAGACATTTGAATTTAAGTGTTACCAATGCAACAATAACAAATTCCCATTATTGAAATGAAAAAAAAAACTCCTTTCAGAACTCTGTTGCACACACCATCTCCCAGTATCATCATTATATATTTTAATATTGTATCACAGTATTTTTAGTTCTGCTACGCGTCCAGAAGACGGCGCTTGTGTAAACCGAAATTGACGTATGTTCCAAGCTGCCATAGCATGCACTAAACCCGCCCGATGACATTAATGACCATTGAGCCTACCCAGCCGTATTCTCATGTGACGGATGACGCGCACTGACAGCTGCATCGGAAACCAGCTGGCGAATTGTCTGGGGAGCATGGACGTAAGGGCCATAATTGTGTGAGGTAAGTGACTCGTTGTCGATAGGTGTGATTTGATTGGTCACAGTTTGCGATTTGAAAGAAGAATGGGTTTATAAGTAGATGTCGTTATTAAACGAGTTTAATAGGTAAGGTCTGTGTCCCAGCAGCAGGTATTTGAATAAAGAATTTGAGATAATTTTCAAGTTGTGGAACAACAAACTAAATGTCACACTTAACAAAGTTCAAAATCATATTAGGACATTTCTCTTATAAATGGTCACTCAAAAATAAACTTAGAATATATTTCACTAAGAGTTGATTTTTCAATCGACAGATAATTTTTATTCTTGGAATCATTTTATCTGAGAGAAATTTGCATGGAAAAACTGTCAAAAATTCAAAATTATTCCTCGGATAAAATTATCTGGCGTTGGAAAAACCAGCCCTAATAGATGAGTAATTATCTGATCTTATGAATATTGCTAGTTTATCATGTTAAAGTTAAAGTTTTGATTTTAATTGTATTTTTTTTGTGGTAGACTGTGCCGTAATCTACCACGCCGACTCAGTAAGAATTGGTGAATGTCATGTTTTTAAAGTTTTGGTTCTGGGACATACCATTATCAGCCTATAATGTTCAAACCGGTTCTGCACTTCTCGCATCCAACGGGTTCCTGCGGCCTTCACAAGATCGTCGGACCACCTTGTGGGAGGCCTTCCAACGCTACGTCTTCCGCTACGCGGTCGTCACTCCAGAAACCTTCGGCCCCATCGGACATCTGTTCTGCGAGCAATGTGCCCTGCCCACTGCCACTTAAGTTTGGCAATTCTTCGGGCTATGTCGGTTACCTTGGTTCTCCTGTGGATCTCCTCATTCCTGATGCTCATTCCGGTTGAAGTGGAGGTGCTTGAGGGAGGCCTATGTCCAGCAGTGGACGTCTTTCGCCTGAAATGATGATGATGCTGAATTTTCTAAACTACAGGGATCCAGGCTTCCTCTAAGAGAGAGGTAGTGGGTCGTAAACCACCAGGCGGGTCCAGTGAGGGCTGTGACCTTCGACCTTTCTCACAGTTGCGTCAAAATACTTATCGTCTGACCTACAAAATCTCCACGAGCATGTCACTGAATAGCCATTCTACGTATTACAGTAATTTTCTAAAGTCAAACATTTCGATAACAACGATAGCCTGTAGGTATCGTGAAAGTTTGCCCGTAGATCAAACAGACATCGTGTAATCATTGCTCGTAGCAAATTATAGGTGCGGGTTCGAACCGGGTGCGCAATTTATTTCAGAGGCTATTGTTGTGGTTTTTTATGTAAAGAGTACTATGTACATATAGGCTCGCACACTGCAACCCGAACAGAGCATCTATCCGAGTGGTTGTTAATACACCGGCCATCGTCACGGAGAAAATGTTGGTTTCATCAGACGGATTTGAAGGTAGAACAAACTCAAACTCAAAGCATTTATTTCAAATAAACTAATTACAGGCACTTTTTTTCAATTGTCAAGGTCCGACACCTTTCAGTCAGAAATATGAAAGTAGGTACGGTCTGCAACAAATTTGCATAGGCACAATAAAGTTGAAATTTCTGTGAACACGCGCCCGCGCCGCGCAGGCCCGTACCTACATCTGTGTGTGTACACTGGCTAACGTCGAACGAAACAAAAAATAATTATACCGTCGCTTTTTCACACGCGCGGTGTAATTACGTATGACCTTGGTTGGTTCATACGATTGCTAAAATTCACATCTTCATAACAAGTACCGCTAGCGGATAGCGTTGCGTATTGGATTATTAAACAAGTTGGCCTAGGTTCGAATCTCGAGATGAAACTTTAATTTATCTTTTCAACAATATTCTTATCTTTTTTTATTATTATTCGATTAATTAATACACGAGAATAATAATGTAATATTTATTTTATTTGTATTATTATATTTTTATTGAAATATGGGATAAAAAAAAAAGATTTTTAAGTGATTTCCAAAATTTTATTCGTTATAATTTTATAAATAAACTTTTAAAACAGTTTATTTTCTCATAAAGAACAATTTATTGAAGTAAAGCATGTGAACTACTACCATTAGACTTAAAATATTGTAAGTATCTTTAATAAAATAATATTGTTCTATATATATATATTGCGGTTATAGCTTAAGTATTCATTTTCATTATGAAAAGAAGATTGAAACTATAAACCTCAAAATAATCCTTAATACGGTTAAGACACAATATTATTTTAATATTACTAAAATCAATTTGTAATTTATAACTTAATACGTTGTATAACCCCCATTATTATCCATGCTATCAAGTAAACGCTGGCGTATGGATCCTATAATATTTAAACATATTTCTGCATATTTCCTTGCAATGCAACTTCATCTGGTAACTGGTTGGTTAAAACAACATTTCTTTCTTATTCACTGACCAGCTGGGGCCTTCCACTGTCGATCGCGTTCGACTGGCACGGACCCTCCGACCTTTTGACCTTCCTACTCACAGTAGGTAGGTAATTTCTCTAAAACAAAAAAGGAATATTGTAAGGCTACTAGCAAAATGATAAAATATTATTAACTACTATTTTGAAAAAAAAATATTTTGAAAATAGTTCAAAAGATAAGATTATAATTTATACTTAATGTTATATTCATCATTCCAAAAGTAAATAAATAAACTCTTGGAAATATATATTTTTTCTTCTATTTAGACCCTATGGTAAATATAAAACGTTTAATAAAATAACTACAAGGATCAGCAGTTATACATTAATTAAATAAATGTTCGATAAAAGAATTAAATCATAATACTCACAGTCAGTCCGGTTTCATCAAATATTTGTGGTATAATATTAAGTCCACTTTTACGCAGCGCGATAATATCCGCTTTCATCTCAATATTTAAATTTGCTTGCGTTTCAAAATGAATAACACCTCTAATAGATTAAACACACTTCACTAACCCACAATATCAAATTATTATCAACCAACAAAGAACCACAACATTCTTTCGCGGTGAATGGTGCATCTGTCCACCTTATAATTCATTAATTTATTAAGATTTCTGTGGGTATAATCATAAAGTTTTACGAACTATGTGAACAAGACGAACATGACACGGAACTATATTCAATAGCGTGATTATTCGAGTAATATGCGGGTGTGTGTGTCAAATTACTCATTAAAAGAAGGTCGTAAGTCACTAACTAAACTTCAAACTATAACTTTGCGAATTTGCTTATGGACTTTTGATCGACACTGTACCTATGGAGGAGAACGGGCAAGAAACTCCATGGGCACTCTTATAAATAATTTAGTAATTTGGTCACAAATTCTTGGTTACATCATTCATGTTAAAAATTATGCATGTGAGAACGATGCAGAACGTTAAAAGCGTCCGTAATGAAAAGATGAAAAAAAAACAATTCAAATATTAAATTATATTAAAATAAGCCATGGCAGCAAAGAGATGACCAGTCCCTACCGACAGCGCCCGTTCACGAACATGACGCATGGATTAGCACCATTCAGCTCAACTAAACCATGTAGGTAGGTACCTACATGGTTTAGTTGAGATTCTGCCAGATTTTTCCAAACAGCCTGATCGGCTCAAATGGAAGATTAAGAGATTAAGTTAGCTGAGATGCAAAGTTCACTGCCACATCATTTTGAACTAATACCTTATACATTTTGGCTACTAAAATATATTGATGAATAAAATATTTTTACTTCGTTTTTACTAAACAAGAACCAAATACCTAATACATACCATTTATCTCTAAATTATTGTTTTTCGAAAGAAGTCTTTGTCCGAAAATAAAAATACAAAGTACAGTAGGTACATCCGTACTTTATGTAGTATATAACACAGGAAGGCGAGTTGCACTGGCATGAATCGACAATAGAAGCGGAAAGTAGCCGACCAGAGGCGAAAGCAGTACAAGATACTAGCTTACAGCGATTAAAAGTATTAATTTGCGCCGACCTTCTTCCTGCTTTTCTTCTACAGTATTAGTCTTCATAATGTGCACATAACGAAATGAGGGAAACATAGCGTAATTTTATCGACGGAAAAAATATTAAAAAAAATAAAAAAATATTTAAAAGGATCTTTACCTGCTAAAGTATGGTGATTGCAAGGCCTTTCTTAAACAGTCGATAGGAAATGTTGTGATTGAGTTATAAACATGGTATTTTACGTTTAGAAATCTGATACGATTGAGAATAATTTAAAGTAATAAAAAAGAGTAGGTAATCGGGGCTTTTATTGAGTAATTTTACTATAATTATTGTAAAAATTGATGAAAAAATATCAGATTTTTGTTAGAAAAAAACCATAATTCTCAATTGAGGGCGATTGTTTACACAGGGGTCACACAGCGAACAAGAATTTTAATAAAAATTCTACAATTTTTTTTTTTTTAGATTTTTTTAAATATTTTTTCCGTCGATAAAATTAAGCTTAGTTACCCGCTTAGGAGCCCTGTGTCCCAGCAGGGGGAACATTATAGGGTGATTATGATTGAAATCGGTCCATCCCGTAGACAGAGTAATCTATAGACTCATGGTATCCGTGTTACCGAAGGGGGCAAAAATTCCGGCAATCTTCATCATACTATAATTTTTACAGCAATAAGCTGTATTACACTGCATGACTGCACCTTACCATTTTCACAGTTGCGCAAATGTACTATTATTGAATTATGCACGAAAAAGATCATAATTTCTGTTTAATCGCGGTTTAGCTTTTATTATTTCATTCATTAACGTCAAACTTGTTGTGCACATTGATGTGCTTAGCCAACACGAAGTAAGGGACAGAAATATTCTTACATTGTCTCTTTTCTTTGCTAGCGACGTTAATATATTTCTCTTTTTCTTGTGCGAATGAAAAAGAAGATATGCAGCAGTCTATAGTTTACTCTGTCTACGGTCCATCCATTTGAAAGCTTTGATGCCACAGACACAAACCAAGTATATAATACTCCACTTTTTTCCCCGACAGATTTAATAAAAACAAGCTCTACTCGCTTACCTTGCACCAAACTTCCAAGTAGCCTCCGGACTCCAAGATAACCATTTAGCAGTTGCAACGAACCTGCCTATTTTGCCTCTAGACTCTCCATTGTTTTCTCGCTAAAATAATGACCGGGTAAAAATTGTTCGCGCATGCTTCGAGCTCAAAAAACGAGGACTTTATGAAACGAATTATGAATTAAGCGAATGTTCTCTTAAAATTGAATGTGTTGCTCATTTTATGTTAGTGTTTTAGTTTTTGAAGCTTTATTTTGCCGTAAAATTGTATTTTTGTTTAGTTTTTGTTTAATAACATTGTATTATTTATGGCGGATTTGAACTTAGAAAACTTGTGTATGACGTCAATTTTATTCCACTGATAAAATACACTTTGGTAAAAAGAAACCTTTAGTGTCGTTATTTTGAAACTAGCAGCTCCCCGCGGTTTCACCCGCATAAGTGTCGACCCCTTGGGAATATCGGGATACAAAGTACCCTATGTCTTATTCTAATGTATAAGCTATATTGCTGTACAGTTTTATCAAAATCCATTCAGTAGTTTTTGCGTGAAAGAGTAATTTTGAAACAAAATCTCTTAGGAGCGTTTACGCCGTACGGCATTTCATACAAACTTTCAAGCCCTTGTTTTTCGAAATGAATGAACCGATTTTAATGAAACTTCATACTCATAAGCAGGATACAAAGGTCTAAAAAGTTACTTAAGAGCATTTTCGAAATATCTTATTTAAAAAAAGATAACTGAAAATATCTGTTTCTATGGAACATTTAAAATCGGCCAATTTGGCTGTACTTAACACTATTTTTCACTTGAAGTATAAGTTGAGAAAATATATTTTATTGTGTTCAGATATCGATACTTATAAGGTTACAGAAAAAAAAACTGATATTACAAGTCAATACACTAACTGCGGTCGATGACCCCAAAAAAAAAACAATTTTTTTTTTTGTTTTATCATGTTTAGTTATTGACACCAATCACATTCGCGGAGTTTCGCAAGCTAAATTAATTTAATCTATAGAATGTCACTTTTTCTGTGCCCACAGATGAAAAAAAAAAGAGTTAGAGTTCTCTTAATAAAAAATAAAAAACGCCATCCATTAGTTATCGGACCAGCAGAGTAATTACGTAACACACTATCAGTAGCAATGGCTTTCATTTTGACAGTTCAACAACATTCATTGCGTAATTTACGTTGTTGAGCAGACACACTTTTCCTTACATGTATTAGCAATAAGCTTCAAAATTATTCAAATTGAGAGTAATAGTGTGTTACGCAATTAGGGTGCTGGGTTCTCGAATAAAAAAAACAAAACACCATTTAATTATTTGAGTTGTATAAAAAAACTGGTTCCGCACACGAAAGGTTCCGTACCATAAGGCAAAAACGCCGAAAAAAACACGTTTGTTGTATGAGAGCCCCCTTACATATTTATTTTATTCTGTTTTTAATATTTGTTGATATAGCGGCAACAGAAATACATCATCTGTGAAAATTTCAACTGTCTAGCTGTCGCGGTTCTTGAGATACAGCCTGGTGACAGACAGACAGTGGAGTGTTAGTAATAGGGTCCCGTTTTTATTACCCTTTGGGTACGGAACAATAATCTCGACGCGAACTTTGCAAAGCCAAGTATAATTCTAAGCGCGGCCATCGTAACGCAAGGCGCACAATTGAAGTCAATAACTCTAGCTCTAACTCTGCCCAACTATCTTGAACTCCGAGCTCACAAAGCCAGCATCCAATACAGTAGGTACAAGCAATCTGTGTCCCAGTTCCTGAAACGATTTATTAGCCTAAGTATTCGTGATGTTTTCGCTTTTGCAACTGGTAATGGCGGTTTTAGGAGCAATTCTGGAGCTTCCGACTCGAATTCTGATGTGGCGGCGACCAATTAAGTCCGAATCGGGTTCAGAGTTTGATCCCTGGTCGGGCAGTGTTTTAGAGTTTTTCGATTAGGTAGTAATTTTGCTGTAACAGTCCTAAGTCTGAATTCGTACCCGATTAATGACAACAGTGGTAGGGAACTGGGGCCCAGTGGCAACGGCCGCAACTTACGAGTTGTAGGTCGTGAGTTCGAACCCAAGCCAGCACTTAACTTTGTGTAAGTATTTAATTTCATCACCACTGCTCTCAAAACGGTGAAGGAAAACATTGTGAGGAAACCGGTAGGTCTTTTTTTTTGTGGATGGGAAATCGTCAAATAACCTCTTCCGCTCTGGGTGGAGCGGAAGGGAGTGTCAGACTCTTACTGACTAAAACCTACCCGTGTTCCTTCCTTAGCCCTTTATGTTCCGGGCCAGCGGTAACCCTTTCGGACAATCCCGCTGACCCGGCAGGCTTCGGCCCTATGGGGACCCTCCTCTATGCTGATACTTTGTGTAAGTATTTAATTTCATCACCACTGCTCTCAAAACGGTGAAGGAAAACATCGTGAGGAAACCGGCAGGTCTTAGAAGCAAAAATTCGAAGACATGTGACATCTACCAACCCGCACTGGGCCCACTCCTTCTCGCAGAGAGGAGGCCAGTGTCCCAGCAGTGGGAACATTAAAGGCTGATTACGCTAATGAAAACAGGATTGTAAACATTTAACAAACTTACTCTGTGAAATTTTTAATTGGCTAGCTGTGTGTGTTCTAAAGATAGTCAGATAGACAGCTCTTTCTGCCGAAAGGTTCCTTTTACGTCGTCATCCATCTATTCTTTGGGCACAGAACTCTAAAAATTTACACTCCCTTGCTTATTCGATCATTTTATAGTAATATCTGAATGCAATAGTATAAATTTAACCCCGACTTTCTCCTTGGTCTAGTGCTGTACGTTAGGTCCTGGGCTCTATTCCCAGGTCGACCAAAGTTTCATTGAGTCCATCTGGAATTTTCGTAGTAGCCCGGAGTCTTTGTGCCCGGTGGATGGCAATAGGCTCGCCCCCTATTACATGGGACTTAAGACCGTAGACGGGCTGCATTTTTTCCATACAAACGTATCCCTATTCTCTTCCTGGATAATGCCTCTAGAGTAGGTAATCATTTTTATTTATAAAAATCTAGGTCTATTGAAGGCATGCCCCTGTCATTTTTTTTTATTTTTTCAAAAAAAAATATTACAAAAATAAATATGAGTTTCCGAAAATCTAAAAAAATGCCCCGTTTTTACCTACGTAATCAGACGACTACCAAAGAAAATTGGAAAGTTTTTAAGATAAAAACAAATGATAGATAGATCTATTCTTCCTTTAAATTTTGATACCAAAAATATTTTATAATAATAATAATAATCTCTGTCTGTCCATCTTCATCCTGGCGAGTTCTTCAGTCGATTTCTAGTCTGTTCTAGTCTCCCAACAATTCATTTACAACATCTCGTGAGCACTTGTTTAGAGATTTATGTTCCAAGTTGGGCTAGCCTCAGGAATATGTCGAAGTTTCTAGCACCTATCGGACACGGTTCGTGAACTACGAAGTGCGGAGTGGCTAAATAAAGGCTTTGATCAAATAAAATGGACAGGACTGCTCAGACATAGTTTGCTGCATTGGTTTAAGAGGAGTTCTCTTCACTGTGAAGAGGTAGTGGTTTTAGAATAAAGGATTTATTGCCTCGAAGGGAACCACTATGTGGTGAAATTGCTTGACCTTCAATGTCAGAAGGCCAATTCTCGAAAATCTAGTCACCATCTCATTTTAGCGACAATCAATGTTAAGAACTTATCAAAAATGTAGGGTTTTTAGAAGTATTTTTGACAGATTGAACTGCGATCAGACTATGAAAAATTGCTTGATCTTCAATATAAGGTTATTGTCCTCATTATACTCGTAATTAGCTTGACAGCTATCCATGCATTCTATGGGTCTGTGCAAATTTTGAGTTGAAATATGACGTGTGAACAATCATTCACGCTAAATTCTGAACTCTAGCTGTGGTTTAAGCCATTATCAATGAAAAATTGGTCGAGTCTTTTGGCTCTTTTGACCTCAGCTTTCCGCCCTTTTTTTCCATGGGGAAATCGTCATGGAACCGGGGGTACAGGAGAAGAAATGGGAGGCCTTTGCCGCCCGAAATCACTCACTGCTAGGGAGCAGTGGGTCATTCCGGGCTGGAATGATGATGATTATGATGAATCGTGATGGATACCTTCCGCCTTTGGAGAACGCAGCATTCTGCCTTAAAGAACCTTCTTATGGAACAACTCTATAATCTAGCCATCTATTATTCCAAACACCCGCTAACTATTACAGCGCATTCAAAATCTCACAGGCGTTCGTGAGTTCTGCCTAGATGTAGGTCCAAAGACTTTGGTCTAACATCGTCGGCTGCTTTTGAAAGCGGGAGCACAACCCCTGTATTTAGTTATTTAAACTTGGGTAGTTCGGAGTTTGCCTGTCTTTGCTTTAGGAATGGATATAGCTCTGTGTTCTATTCGTCTAGTTGGCTACGTTTGGGTTTTTATGGTGTTAGATTTTCAGTCATTGTTGAAAAAGTAATATAGGTAGGTACATGTTCTAATACGGACATGATTTAATTGTAATTCATGATTGATGTAATTCATGTTTGAATTGTAGGTAATTCAATGTTAACAAATGTTACCTGAACAATATTTGTGGGAAAAAGTCGTGAGACATAAAGTTGAAACCTTTTAAATACAGATGAAAATGTTACTAATTCCCTTTAGCGAGTGATTGCGTAAGAAATCAATCTGAACTGGGTTTGTTTACATTTTCATCTGATACTTCCGGTACATACTATAGGTAGGTACCTAAATTCTACGGGTGGAAGCGACACAGGCGTTAAGATGAGAGATGACAGTGGCTGTGTCGTAATTCATACAGTCCCGATATATGGGTAGTGTCGGGTGACGTATGTGGTCTTGAGATGCGTGGTATAAGGGTAGGCAGAGATGCAAGTATCTCGAAATGTTAGTTTCTTGGTTAAACATTTAGGTACAGGTTGGACAGCGATTTTTTACGCTGTTGTTATTTTAGTAAGCCAGTTAGAGAGCCGTTAAAAAACTGACAGATTGCCAAACTATGTTCATCTTACTACAAAACGAGTTCTAACTTTAGACCTACCCTTAACCGTCGAGCCAGTTACCGTATTTTGAACTTTCATAAGCAAAGTTGACAAATTAGACATGGGTTTAACGTCAGTTTTGTAATAAGAACTTTTACTTTGTCGGTTTATAGTTTGAAGTTTAAAAATGGCTCCATGGTTTAAACCTGGGTCTAAAGATAAACCTTGTTTTGTAATAAGGCCGTGTGAGTTTGGTAATCTGTCAGTTTTTTTTTTTCTTTAGATGTGTTGATGCTTTTTTTTTTTTCTTGGTGAACGTAAAATAAATATCTGAACAGGGAAAATAAGAACAATAACAAAATGAAATAAATGGAAGTCATAATAATATACTTAATACACAACACAAGTTTCACTCTTTCGCAAAATGTCGCGGCAGGGACTTAAGAATAAAATATTGATTTTCAAAACAAAAATCATTTATTAAAATTATAGTGCAATTCTGTACCTTCAGTGAAAAGTGATACATGTCGACCCAGATCGGTTTTTATATTCTCTGATTAAACTTATTAAAAAAAAATTTACTTAATTTCTATCTTATCCCCGTTGTTATAAGATTAAAAATGAATGAGATTTTTTTGTGTACATTGATATAAGTAAGCAATTTTTTATTGAAATTATTGTGTAAAATAATACTTTTTGATTCATACCAAAGTGCTCCGAACCGATCTTTATATTTCTAAAATGTATTTTAATACGACTTGAGTTACCACATCTTACGCGAACCGAAAGCTTTTACTTCAATTAATCCAAAGTGATACAAATGAAATCCTATCACAAAACATTAAAAAATTGAAACAATACATTCTAGTGAAAAGTGTTACATTTGTACATGAACCATACAAACACAAATTTATTTTCATAAAAATATGTGACTAATGATACAACTGCTAATCAAACAATTTACACGTAATTTATGTAGCCAATTTTGATGTGATTACAAATTTAATATTAATTCTATTAGTAAGAACATAAGGGAAATAGGACATATATGATTACGTGAATAATGATACTAATATAGTAGAATCAAAACTGCATTGCGTTTTAGAACTAAATTAGCAAAAAAATACGTAGTACACAGTGATACAAGTCGCGCAGCTCTTACGCACCCCACTCCCTACTTCTCCGCGGGACGCATGGAAAGAGCGCAGGCGACGCGGGATTCTTAGTCTCGGGTTTCAGTATACTATAATGTACTCTGTGGTCTTCGGGCGTGCGTCAGGACAGGTGCGTCGTGGGTTACAGCACACAACTACAAGTAATAAGTATTTTCAAACGTTTTTGTCACAGAAAGGGTAAAACTATGTTAATATCATAATAAAATAATAACTAAATAAAAAAAGCGTTTCTTTAATAAAGAATTCTTGAATAAACACTTTTTTATGAATTACAAGTAGTAGCAAAACAATAAAACATTTTTATAAATCAAACTTAAAACATAACTTTTAGACCTAAGTAGGTATTTATTGTTAATCTGATTATCAGAGTAGGTATCGTTAGTCTTTAACCCGTAGTATGTCGGAACGTAGATCCACGCGAGACACAATGGCTTTTTAATTGTTTCTGTAATTACGACATTCAACCGGTTAAACATATTAAAACAGGCTCAATAAATTAAACAACAGATTTGTTGTAGCACTTCAACTATTCGCTATATAAAACAATATAATTAACATCCTTTTATAAAAACATAACTTTTAAACCTCTTTATTATTAATCTTGAACAGTCTTAAAGCGTATTTAATCAGTCTCAAAAAATCAAATAACAGATGTGTTGTACATGTAGCACTTCAACTATTCGCTATACAATACAATATAACATCCTTTTAAAAAAACACAACTTTTAAACCTACTTATCGTTAATCTTGAACAGAGATCGAATTAGTCTTAAATCGTATGAAATCAGTCTCCAAAAATCAAACAACAGATAACAATATAATTTTCTTATAAAAAAAACATAACTTTTCATCCTTTTTATCATTAATCTTGAACAGTCTTAAATTGTATTAAATCAGTCTCCAAAAATCGAACAACAGATATGTTGTAGCACTGCAACTATTCATTATCCGAAACAATATCAGGATCTGCGTCACGCAAATTTGAGTTTGTTATCAAATTATGATAAAAATCGTGAACACTTGGATCAATGTATTCTAACAGTGATATTAAATCCCTTTTCTTTAAAACACTTATAGGAATCGGTCCATTGTAACATTTTGGAACAGCATTAATACTAACTAAACTGTAGTCTTTATTCCTTTTGTCGTAAGACATCACATAATAATCATCACCTAC